>OY987313.1:9237146-9778154 GCA_963920655.1 Geranium rotundifolium
TGAATTAGAGAGATTCAATAATTGTGCAATAGTTATTATGGAGCTTCTGACAATTCATTTCCCACATTGGGAACATGATTCGATGATTGTAATGCTGGAAGTGCCATAGGAACATGATGTGGTTCTCACTTTATTAGAGACACTATCGTAAAGAGGACGAGTGAATCTGAATCATGAACAGGGTTTATGCTTTAAATCAATTCAACCATTACTTCTATAGTTTAAATAATGAGATCAACGATTAAAAAAAAGCAATTTTGTGTTGACCGATTAAATTTCTGACTTAAACAACAAAAATTGACAGGTAAATTGGTTTGATCCGAGCTGATCACTTTTCAATAATAACTTTAAAAAATTGAATTTAAGAATTTTTTTAAGGTATCTTGTAGGGATGGTATTGAGGCGGGTTTGGGGCCGGTCTTGCAATCTCATATCCAATCCTGAAATTAGGTCTCCTGCCCCAAACCCGTTCCATTTCCAGATATTTTGTTATCTAACTCGTCCCGAAACCCGTCTTGACGAATATGAGTAATCACAACTACCGTTAGTTAAAATGTATCTGTCTAATTTATGAGACACAAAATTACAAAAACGACCAACCAGCAAGATAAATAAAAACACATTGTCCCAAAAACTATTTAAAAATACAAAGCAAGATGTTTTGCTTGTGACATTAAAAACTGCAATACTTTAGATGTTTTTCTATATTCAATCCTCGCATATATATATACAAATCATCTGTTGGTTGATTAAAGAAACATTTGTTGGTATTACTAATTAAAAGATAAAATATAGCATGTTTATGAAATTCTTGTCTTGATCGATTAAGGCATCAGAAGCCGCCCACGCTCTCAAGATCCCAAACAGTCCATCTCCATTTGGCTTCCTTAGTTAATTTGAAACCTTGAATTGACCAAAAATAACATTAAACAAATCACCCCAACTTTACTATGATCAAAATATGATAAATTCGGGTTTAAATGACACTTCAGGGATATAGGTTAGGAGTGCGTGTAAGCTTTATTGTTTGATAATTGATATTGGGACAATTTTATATATCATTCCTTAAAATATACCAAATATTACCTAACACTCCCTAAAACCATTATTCTCACTAGCACTTTTTTAAAATAGGCAAAAATCTCAGTTGTCAAAAATTTATTGAAAAAAGACAAAAATACTCCTCTCCATCACCATACTCCCTCCCTCCACCGTCGCCGGCGAGCCTCCCTCCGGCCAATCCCCTCCACCACTGCCACTTCTGGCGCCATCTCAAACACCTCCGCCGCCACCGTCAGCCTCCCCTTCCTCCCCTCCTCCGCCCCCTCCATCCTCACCTTGAACTCCTTCTCCCTCCAAACCCTCAACCTCGCCTCCCTCCCCCATCAACTTAATCTTCGCCATTATCGCCAGGATGGTGGACACGCGGCGGGAGGGGATTGGCCGGAGAGAGACTCGCCAGCGACGGTGGAGAGAGGGAGAAGAGACAGAGGGTATGGTGAGGGAGAGGGGTATTTTTGTCTTTTTCAATATATTTTTGACAACTAAGATTTTTACGGGTGCTAGTGAGAATAATGATTTTAAGAGTGTTGGGTGAGATTTGGTATATTTTAGGGAGTGATATATGAAATTATCTCTTATATTTGTATAGACAGAAACCATCTTAAACTAAAATCTTAATTACCTCAGTTATTGAATTTATAAAATTAATTAATGACGGTGATAAAATACATCATTAAGTTTAATGGCGTATATTTTGTTAGTGCAACGCTAAGATAAATTCTTAATTCTGTAAAAGCCTTGCGAAACAAATCTTTAAAATAATTTGACGACATTTGAAACATATACGTACAATATGAAGGGTGGAAAAATTTTAATATAAAGTTTTAAAACTGAAAAGTCGGTATTTTTAATAATCTATAAACAAAAGTTTGATTCAAGAGTTCCTTACTATTACGGTTTAGGATAAATATGATAGTTCAACAATTCATTTGTTTTTTTGACCAAATTTGGTTGTTGGACTTATTGATCTTGTAACTTAAATGTTTTGTGGAACGATAAGAAGAAAATCTTGGATGAAAGTTCAAATATTTGGAATGTTATGTTATTTAAGTCAAAGTATATTGATGAAATTTTCTCTTATTTTGAGTAATTTATTCCAGTCTTTGTTTCTCCAGTCAACTCTTCTATGGTTGGTGTTAAAATGCATCACTGCAACAGTGCTACACACAAAATTTTCTCACCAACTCAATTACTTGGAAACTTGAATTTATTTGGAATTTTGCAACTCCCCATGCATTTTTTCTAGCACCACATATATATATATATTCAACTCATTAAAGTAAATTAATGATTTAGGCTAACGGTTTAAAAAAAAGAGTGAGACTAACTTTGTAAGAGATTTAATATTTAAATTTGAGTGAATCGTTTCTGTTGAATCAATACTAAAATATGTGTCAAGAAATACGGTAAAATTAAAGATATATTTACATTATTTTTATCAAACTATATAGATGTTGGCGTCTCATATTTAAGGAGGTGTATATCTCTTAGTGTGGCGTCTCACATTTACTCAATCTTAAGTAAACCAAAAAAAATATTTAGTTAAGGATAAGCTAGTCCGATGTGATGAGATTCAATATTTAGTGTGTAGAAGAAGATTATTAGATCCACATGTTAGTTCAAAGCTGTACATTAGAAGATTATTAGGTTAAGAAAGAATATATATACACATTGGTCTTTAGACATCATATAATAATCTTTTAGGATAAAGCTAGAGTTTAATGTATGAGCTTCTTTGGATGCTGGTTATGACCCATCTCCCCAACAACTTTTGAATATATTTGAATTATTTTATGTTATTTGATGATTTTCTTTAAAATTATGTTATTTGAAAAATATCATTGTTATTTTTTATATATTTATTTAAAGGATAATTCATATTCATTACGGTAAAGTTAGACACATTTTCACACACGATGAACTATTTTAGAGTCAGTTTCATATGTTAACCCAATTTTTACCCGAACGGAGTTAAAACAGACAGAAAAATTTAACATTTGATCTCATCTTTTTTTTAAATGCCAAATTTGCCCTTCAACTAATTAAAAACTTAAAACTAAAACAAAAAAAAACCCAACAGTGACCTTCTTCTCATCCATGACTTGCCTGAGACCAGTTCCATTCCCCAACTCTATTTTTTATTAAGGAAAGTTATTCTGATAGTTGATTTCATAATTATGTCCATTGTATTGATTCCTTTTATATTATAAAATTCCTCAGCCTCTCAATCGGTATCTCTCTCAACCTCTCAATTGTACTATTATATTTCTCTACATCCCATATTCTCATCGTGTTCTTCGTCAAGTTCATACACTAAAGAAACCAAAACCAAAACATAAACCAAGGCAATAAATATTAATTTCTTGTGTTTATAATCATGTTCAACATAATCAATACAATAAAGATTTATGAAAACAGATCTGAAAAATTAATATATTTTCTCAAGTTTAGCATAAAAAAAATTACATGTTTGAAAATGGACCTAACACAAAATCTTTACATCTTTTAAATTCACATGAGCACTTAATTACAATTTTGTGAAAATCATGAACAAGAGAACGGGGGTTGGTGGATTGATGTTGGGCTGTCAAGAGAGAGGGAAAAAATGAGTTCAATGGCACATGTTTGAAAATCTAATTGATATTTAAGGGCATTTTTGTCATTTCACATTTAATGACATATGTTTGAAAATTTAAATGATATCTAAGGGTATTTTAGTCATTTCATATTAAATTTGACAGAGTTATGGACGGTGACACTTAAAAATACCTCCACGTATTGAACTGACACTTATTTAAGTTCACCGTAGTGAATAAAAATTATCCCTTTATTTAAAATTGATTATATATTTAATTTTAGATCGGATATCAAATACCCATCTCCTTAGGTATTTGACCAGATATTCGAGCGGGTCAAGTACTCGAGGAAAGTGAGGTATATGAATAATTTATGGATAATTGAATAATTTCTTTTATTTATTATATCCATCTTCGGTTTATTTGTTTGAAATTTTAAATATATCGAAATTTTAAGGGTAAATTCCACATATCCCCTTTAACTATACGCGTGTCTCACATGCCCTTCCTAACTACAAAATCAATCTGCGAGTTGCCTTAACTATCCAAAAATCTCACTTTATCTTTTTTGTTGACTTTTTTCAAAATTCTATTAAATTTTTTGTGAAATGACGAAAATACCTTTGTATCTGAACAACTAAAATAAATAAATAAATATGATTTTGAATTTTTTTTCTATTTTCTTTTACGAAAACAAAGAATAAAAAATATATTTTAGTATTAAATTTTCTTTTAAAAAGTTATTTATAAAAATAAAAAAACGATGTTTAAAAATTATTTTCACTACTAACAAAATTTTATTCTTTATTTATTTTAATTTTTCAGATTCAAGGGTATTTTCGTAATTTCACAAAAAAGTTAACATAATTTTGAGAAAATAAAAACAAAAAATAAAGTGGAATTTTTTGAAAATTAAGATATCTCACTAATTGATTTTGTAATTAAGAGGACACGTGAGACACGCGTGCCAAGATTTAATGGACGAGCATATGCTTGACTCTGATGAGCATCTAAACGCAATTATGACGGTCATGTGCTGCTTAGCTATCAAACAAGAAGGGATTATTATTATTATTCAGTTTGTCAAAACAATAATAATATATTAATCACTGATCCATTCAATTCAATCTTTTGATATTCAACTAAATTATTACATTTTATTCCAAACGGCAGCTATTTGATTTTAATTTATAGTTTGAAACAATATCAATTCAAATTGAAAAGGGTGACATGATTTTAGATGATATAATTTGACCATTGAAAATTTAATAAATTATTTAAAATCATCACGTGAGGTTAGAGAATATATTATAATAAGGGTGTTTAAATTTTACCCGCTAAAGTTGTCCACAACAAGAGAGTGGGCACTCTCAATGCTGTCATGTGGCAGCCACAATGGAGAGTCTCTTCAAAAGTAGAAGATGCGGAGGAGGAGATGGAAAGAGAGAGTGGGTGCAGAGGGTAGGAAAGAGAAATGAGGGACTCCATAATTTAATATATAATAATATATTAAACAGGTAATATGCAATTTCTTTAAATCATAAATATATATTATCAAATGTATAATATGTCTATCAATATATAATAAAATATAAAATATATTCATAAAATATAATTAATATTTATTTTTTAAGAAAAATACAAATTTTATAATTAATTATATTTATTGTATAATTTTATAATTATATAATTAATTAAAATATAATAAATATTTATTGTATCTATATATATTTTCATATTTAATAAATATATAATATGTTTATTAATAAAAAAATTATATAAATAATAATAAAATATTCATGGAGTATATTTAATATTTATTATCTCTATGTATACCTCTCATCTTCTCATATTTGATTCACAAAATTTGTGATGTTTTTCATGTCTCATTCTTTGTCTTCTATTTCCATTTCTTTTTCCTTTTTGTCTTATGAGAACGAAGAGATTGATGATGAAATCGAGAATTCGTTTGAGTCTCAAATCCAACAACGTGTTGAAGCATACAACCAAATGATGGAGAGGGAAAGTTCACTCTCGTGACTGAGTGGTTGATGTTGAAGGACGACCCCAAGTGGTGTGTACTCGTACTCGTGGGTCCTACTCGAGACCAGAAGAGTTTTTCCAAAAGGTCTAAATTGGATATAGAATATTCATATTCGTCATATTCAGTTGACACGTCACAAGTTAATCAACATGTGCATGATGATATTTATAATATTGACGAGTTATTGATCGCAACTCACACATTAACCCACCCACCTGAACAGGACATCACAAAAAAAGGACAAAAAGAAGGTTTTCACATCTAAAAATCAAGTGTTGGAAGAGTCCGAACTGCCACAAGTGCCTGCAGTATTAACACAAACACTCTAATGCTATTCGGAAGCCCAAAAAAAAGCAAAATTCAAATGGAAAAAATGGAAGCTCAAAAAGAAAAAAGTAATGCTCAAAAATGAAAAATGTTGATGGGGTTGTCTAATTTAAACGCTCCAAATAACACATGATCAACAAGTTGAGGGAAGATTTGGGATTTTAATTATGTATTTCAATTTTATGATAATGTAATTTTTTTTAAATTTTGTTTTTCATATTCGTGTTATAATAAAGTAGTTTATTTTTTATAATTATAAATAAATAATGATGTTGATATATTTAATTATATAAAAATAGTATTAATTAAATTAAATGATATAAATATGAAACACTCTGTTGTGGACTGCCTAATGCGCTTACCTGAAAAAACCATTCGGACCAAATTAAATTTAAAAAGTTCATGCACATCAAATATATTTATTTTGGACTGAGAATAGATCCCAGGAAAATACAACAATTTGATGTACATGTCTTGTACTAAACTCGAACTTAATTTAAACAATGTTGTTCAACTCAAATAAAAAATAACAACGAGGCGGATTTAATAATTCGTCTTGTCAGTGTGGGGAATCAATGATTTTTGTCATTACTGACCCAAACAATCATTTTCCTTACAGAGCCCAACCCACACAAAAGACATTACCAATCATGGACTAAAGCAACTCTTTTCACATTAAACTGTGGTTTCAGAGAAACAAAAACCATGTTTGAGTCTCCTAAAACAAGAAATATAAATAGCATTTGGGAGCTATATCTTACTAGTCACAACCTTTGAGTCTGAGATGTAGGCAACGAAAGTGAATCTCTATCAAAATCATCCATAGACATTACAGTGTTTTGTGTGTACATCCTCTGGCCCTGACCATATAACCTCTCCGACGCCATGCCCGCGTTTCTCGGGCCCATTCCCGGCATGTACATCCTCTCCGACCCCATCCTCTCCGACCCCAAACCGTCAGCTTGTTGAGCTGTCAGGGCGATGCTGTCGCTAGCTTGGGATGTAGCTGACATGTACATCCTATCGGAAGCCGGATGTAAGGACATGTCAGTCATCTGAGCTGTAGCAGGCAGGAACATTGCAGGCTCGCTCCGTTGATACGCTTGGCTCGTGTTTTCTCCGAGACGGGATGCTCCCAGCATGTATGGCCTCTCGGAAATGAAAGTCGCTGCACCATCTGTTCGTTGGGATGTTAGGGCCAAGGCTCCGTTCCACTGCGAAGGCAGCGCCAGGTCTCGGCTGAATAAATCTCTCTCGGCTGTGGACACTTCCGTGTTTGGCAAGTCTGTCTCGGATGTGAGAGGGGTGGACAGAGGAACTCCGCGGCTTGGTGAATCCACCTCAGATTCTGAGCGCACGGCCGATGATACTCGTTGGCTCGATATGTCTGTCTCGGATGTAGGGGGTAATACAGAAGGCCCTCCTTGGCCCGTCTTCGATGGAGGCATGGCTAATAGCATTCCCAGGCTAGGCAGGTCGTTCCATTGTTGTGCCACTGTCTTGATTTGCGTATAAAACTCCATACCTGCCTTTCCTGCAATCATCAATAGAAGCTCAATAACTATGTATATCCAAAACCATAGGATGTAAACAAGCTTTGAAAATTAAATTCAACAAAAGGGTGCATGAAGATGTGAAGATCTTACCGCAAAAATTCATATCACCGGTAAAAGATGCATTTGTTCCGTTAAATGATGAAAAAGGCAACGGAATATGAACAGGAACATTGATCCCAACCTGAATGGAGTACGATATAAGTCAGGAACTGATATGGATGTAATGTAACCATTATAAATGTGAGAAAAGAACAATAACACCATCACAATGGCATTTTCCTGGACCAGCATATTATTTTTCGGGAAATACTTCATCCGATCAAAAACAAAACAGTAGTCCTACTTTCCTAAATTAGATGTTCATGGCAGGAAATGAGAGCACCACTCTTCTAATCATTAACTTTTGCTGAAAATGAAACACGACACACCTTAAACCGCTAATACGGGCATGTATATGTTAGAAAGCATATATTTAATGATAATTGACCTTTGCCTAAGACTGTGAAGACCAAATATTGAAGTAAAAGAGGTTTCCCATAGACATATTATACAATACACAATCCCGGAATTTTTTTATGCACAAGAGACAGCTTACTTACCAGTCCTGCCTCAACTTCATTTTGGAACTTCCTTGCAGCAAAACCAGATGATGTGAATATGGAAGCTCCATTACCAAATCTGTAGAAGAAAGCCATACATGGAGGAGTTTAGGGTGAATCTGGATCCCGAACATGCCATCATCAAGTTCAGAAATTTAATGGTACTCCTAGCCCTACTTGAGCCAATTTTTGTAAGACATTAAAACAAGAAAGACAGAGAGAGTAGGGTCCTGAGAAGTACTTGTTTCTGTTTACAATGGTTATGGCCTCTTCTAGACTATCAACCTGTTTGATAACAAGAAAAATAACTTGTTAAACAATCTCCAGTGGATCGAGAAAACCAAGAGAAACATATTTACCTTCTAGATAGAGATCGACAGAGAAATACCTGCATACAGAGGAGGACTGGGCCAAATGTTTCTTCCTGCTCAACATAAGATGTCAAGATTATGTTCAACTCTTCTTTCACCAAGAAACATGATTACACAAGTCAATTCATTTTCTTTAAAGATTCACCTTGTAGCATTCCATGTTGCTCGTCACATCACATAAGATAGTAGGGCCGATAAAGTTCCCGTGCTCATATCCAGGAACCTAACACATTCAGCACAGTTATGCGATGTTGGGCTAGGCAAACTAATCATAACCCACGAACAACCAAACTCAGAAAGTTAAATGAATGCCATATTGAAGAGAAAAGAATATCTGAAATAAAGTGTCAAATGGAACAGTTAAACATACAACTTTCCTACCCTGAAAAAAAAAGAAATACATGTAGTGATGGGCACTATAAACACTAAAAAGAACCTATGCAACTTCATTTTACAAGAATAAGTAGATAAACGAGTAGTTTGACCAGCAACCAGAAGTGAGGTGTGTTGCCACAATTTTCTGGAAAAATTATAGAGCCAACTACCAGTAAATTCACCTTTAGACAATACGTGCTGATAAACACATAAGCGAAAAATTGGGAAAACTTGAGGGTTGAAGGGTGCAGTCTATCGATTTTTGGTACAGAGATATAATATAATAAGTTAAAAGAATTGAGTACCAGGGTTTCCGTCCCATCAAGAATTAATCTGGCACCACTTCCAACGCCACTCTGAACTAATCTGCATATGTGATCCTTGGCCTGAAAAACCCACAACAGTCAAGAACCAACAAAGACGCGGATACACACACGCAGAGACTCAACAAATTTCAAATATTGTAAACAAAGAGCAATAATCCTGAAAAAATGCATGGCAAGCTGTGGTATCCATGTGAAATACATGATTCTAGGAAAGAATTTCTGGTAGAATTTTATGCAATTTGAGGATTTAAATTACAAACAAAAGAAAATCCATCTTCATATAGTTAAAACAGAGGTATGCACCTCTTTGCTAATAACTGGACCAACATCTGCATTGGGATCTGTTCCAACATTCACTTTAAGTGCCTTGGCACGATCCACAAGTTGTTCTTCCCTGGAATAAATAATGAAACAAACTTGTGAAGAATATGTACACACACTTAACTTGAACTTCACCATCTCATCATTGTTGGGGGATATAAAATAGCAGATTAAAGTAATCTAATAGCAACCACTAGCGAGGTTACTAGACTAAATCTGTTTCAAGATGCCAAATATACTAGGGGTGTCATACAAGATCCTCAACGCTACAATATCAAGTTGTGAAACCAGAAACGGAAAACACGAACAAATAAAAGAATGGTTACGAAGATGCTTAAAATTTCAGTCAAACAAATCATAGTACCATGGTGCTGAACCTCCTACGAAAATAGCAGTGCTGAGAGCCATACTCCTCTGTCCTGCCGCACCAAAGCCAGCGGTGACTAGATAATTCAAAGTACCATCCATGCTTGCATCAGGCATGATGACTGCATGATTCTTTGCCCCTATATTTGACTGAGGATTCAACATATATATCAGGAAGCTAACCATTTCAGCGAAATATGATTTCATAGCAAGGAAAAGTTTTTGAAATAAGTAGATGGAGGGGAGATATGTGTGCATTCATGAGTGTATGGATGAGAGAGAGAGAGATTCACCTGAACACGTTTTCCCTTAGCTGCTGCCCTAGCATATATGTGCATGCCAGCCTTGAAAACGGAGAAAATAGACAAGATTAGGCTCAACTATATCCAACACTATAGATGTCAAAAGTTCAACAAAAATATATGTCAATAGACTGTAACCAACAATTGAGTGAAGCCAAAAACCCAATACATCTAGACTATTAACACTAATATATGTGCAGAAAAAGTTATAAACTTGTATCATGTACACATAGGTTTAAGTTGGATATATGTTGAACTCCCAATTATAATATCAAAGAAGTATGGAAAGATAGCACAAATACATGAGTAAGCACAAAGTCCATTATATGCGACACGCCTTTTTTATTTGCAATAACCGAATATGGGAGACAACTTACCATGCTTGAATCAATAAATGCTATAGCTTTTACATCATCGTCGTCGCAAATATGATTAGCAATATCCTGTTTAAAATCCAAAACCCCAAGAAGAAGAAAATTCAGAGTGAATTAGTATGTCACGGGCAAAAACTGTAACTAGTAACCATGAAATCACATGGTAGAAAATTAGACCACGTTGAATGCTAAACTAGATCCAGTTTTGTAATAGAGTTTATGGAGCTTCTCTAGCAACAAATAATGTAATCAGAGTGAATTAGAATGTCATGGGCAAAAACTGTAACTACTAACCATGAAATCACATGGTAGATGTTGAATTTCTAAAATATAATAATATTATTGATGTATAACTTGATTATGAATTACAATAGGAGGTTCCTTTATATAAGGAACAATAGGAAATAAACCAAACTAGGAAACATAATACAAATAGGAAACTCTAACTAATTAACTATTCTAACACTCCCCCTCACGTGCAAACCGTGTAACACAAGTCTTGCACGTGAAGCAAGAATAATAGGAAAGCTAACATCTTCAATCATGCCGGTTATACAGACATGAGAACAAGTGATTTTTAAGAAGAATCACTAAAACTTTTCAAGCAACTACGTCATATAATGACGGTGCGGCAACTCGTCGCATAACAACGGTGCAAGGTGATTTTAAGATTAATCACCAAACTTTTCAAGCAACTACATCATATAATGATGGTGCGGCAACTACGTCGCATGACGACGGTGCAAAGGTGATTTTAAAATTAATCACCAAACTTTTCAATCAACTACGTCATATAATGACAGTGCGGCAACTGCGTCGCTTAACGACGGTGCAAAAGTGATTTTTAAGAAAAATCACTAAACTTTCTCAAGCAACTACGACGGTGCAAACTCAGCAAAATCAGTGGAGCAGAAAACTTGGCGAGCAAGCATCCAAGGTGTGTGGTGGCACGTGGGACACACACAGTTGACAGAGACGGGATGACAATCAAATCGGGTGGGCTTGAGCTACATAAGCATCACTTGTCGGCGGTGAGGACAGAAATCTCCTCAAACTGCTTGAAAGAAACTTGTTGAAGGCCTACGAGCCTTACCAGAGTGGAGGTGACTAAAAACGGTCACTGGAGAATGCTTGAACAAGAAACAGATCTGGAAAATTCGGGATGAACAGTGCACGTGAACAGTAATTTGTGAATAGTGACGCGTGAATAGTGTGTGATGAACAGTAATTCAGAAACCCTTTTTTCCTTGCCCTGCCTTGTTTTGCCTTGCCCACTCGCTAAACCATAATTAGCGAGTGGGCAAAGCCACATGGCTCGAATCTAACCTAACCTAGCTCTGATACCATGTTGAATTTCTAAAATATAATAGGTATTATTGAGAAATACTTGATTATGAATTACAATAGAAGGTTCCTTTATATAAGAAACAATAGAAAATAAACCAAACTATGAAACATAATACAAATAGGAAACCCTAACTAATTAACTATTCTAACATTAGAAAAGTAGACACATTGAATACTAAACTAGATCTGGTTTTGTAATAGAGTTTATGGAGCTTCTCTAGCAACAAGTAATGCAATCCTTAATATTCTAAATCAAATTTCTAATTGCTGGACCCCCTATAATCTGTGATCAAGCAAAAGATTTTGAATAAGTGACAATTGGAATGAAACTTACATGTGTTCCATGAACAATATTTAAAACACCATCGGGTAAACCTGCCTCCATTGCTAATGCTGCAAGTATCATTGAAGCCCCTGATTCAACACAAAAGTACATCGTTAACCACATTTAAACTGTTAATGTGGTAATAAGTTACAATGGTCCATGCAAATGCAATAATTAACAAGTATTGTAATACAAGAAGGCATTCATTAACTGAGCAATTCCAAATATATATATGGTACTGCACTGGTCATGTTACATGGAAACATAGGCATAAAACGTGCAATACATGAACTACATGGGAAGAATGTAAGTGTAAGCAATCTCAGAAGCTTATCAACATATGTAGACTGTTTTTTCTTCATATTATATTCAATATTTGGTTCTCACAAAATGACAGCTTCTGCAATATGTATCCAGAATGACAAATATGGTTCCCTAGTCTGTACTGTAAGGGCACAACAGTTCTGACATTCCACAGTTACTAATATGTAGCTAATAGCACGAGGTATCAGTGAATCACGCTTCATCCACGGGAAGATGATTTCCCATGAATTCTCATAATCTAGAGTGCCAATGCGTCAACCAAAAACACAAACATATAGCAGCAGAAAAGGTAAACAGCACCTGGATTTTTTTCGCATGGCTTTAGAACAAATGTATTGCCACATGTAATAGCAATTGGAAACATCTGCAAGAGCAATTCACACTCTTTTAGAACAAAAGTGATTTTCCTTCATCTTCATTATGTAAACATAAGCATATCGAGTTGGTACACAACACAAGGAATGGCACACATGTATCATCATCCTAGTTCACACAAGCAAAGGTTATAGAACCTATAATACAGAATGTTTTCAAATCAAAATTGCAGAAATGCTTGTAAGATATCTATCACTCTAGATTCTTAGAATATTAATGCCTGGCAGATTTCGAAAATTTTCTGTCCTAATCCAAGCTGTTAAGATTTAAGAGAAATACATATCCTGATATATTCAGAAAAGACGAAGTTCAAGGACGGTCACCAGTAATTGTCTTTCATCGAACAAAATATAGAGGTAATGGAAAAAACAAAGAAGTAAAGGTGTTGAATTTCTAAAATATAATTGTATTGTTGAGAATAACTTGATTATAAAATACAAGAGGAGGTTCCTTTATATAGGGAACAATAGGAAATATAGGAAATAAATCAAACTAGGAAACATAACGCAAATAAGAAACCCTAATTAATTAACTATTCTAACACTCCCCTTCACGTGCAAACTGTGTAACACAAGTCTTGCACGTGAAGCAAGAATAATAGGAAAGCTAACATCTACGTTGAACAACGACGGTGCAAAACATCTTCAATCATGCCGATTATACGGACATGAGAACAAGTGATTTTTAAGAAGAATCACTGAAACTTTTCAAACAGCTAAGTCATATAATGACAGTGCGGCAACTCCTCGTATAGCAACGGTGCAAGGTGATTTTAAGATCAATCACCAAACTTTTCAAGCAATTACGTCACATAATGACGGTGCGGCAATTACGTCGCATAACTACGGTGCAAAGGTGATTTTTAAGAAGAATCACTAAACTTCTCAAGCAACTACGTCGGTGCGAAACAATTTCAAGCAACAACGACGGTGCAAAACTCAACATAATCAGCGGAGCAGATGACTTGGCGAATGAGCATCGAAGACTTGTGGCGGCGCGTAAGACTCACACACGATTGACGGATGCCGGGGGACAACAAAACGGCTGGACCTGAGCTGCAGAAGCTTCACTTGCGGGCGGTGAGGACAGAAAACTCCTCGTACTGCTTGAACGAGAAACATATTTGAAAACACTGATGAACAGTGCGTATGAACAGTCCTGACGTGAATAGTGACGATGAACAGTATCGCGTGGATAGTGCGCGATGAACAGTATCGCGTGGATAGTGCACGATGAACAGTAATTTGGAATTTTTTTTAGAGAAAAACATAACAATAATGCCCCACCCACCTGCTAAAACATAATTAGCGAGTGGGCAAAGCCACGCTGCTAGGATCGAATCTAACCTGCCTCTGATACCATGTTGAATTTCTAAAATATAATTGTATTATTGAGAATAACTTGATTATAAATTACAAGAGGAGGTTTCTTTATATAGAGAACAATAAGAAATAAATCAAACTAGGAAACATAACACAAATAGGAAACCCTAATTAATTAACTATTCTAACAAAAGGTAAGCATGACTCGTGGATGACTTACCCACAAGGGAATCATTGCTGGAAAGTTAAAGGGGCATATCCCAGCACAAACACCAAGCGGCTCCCGAATACAGTATGTGTCAATTCCGTTAGAAGCATTAGAAGCAAACTCTCCCCTTTGCAGAGTTGCCATTCCACATGCATGCTCGACTACCTCTACAGGAAAACAGACAAGAAGGCCAAGGAGACTCAGCTATGATAAAACAGGACACATTATAATCAGTCATTTTGAATTGCCAAAACAAACATTGCACTGAATGACCTAGACCACGAAGCACATCGCCTTGAGCACTCTTCCAAGTCTTGCCCTGTTCTATAGTAATATTCATGACAAGCTTGTCCTGGAAATTGAGTGCATGGTCCATCAACATCCATACAATCATCAAAAGAAAAGGTAAATGAGTAAAATTCCATATATGCTTACAATATCTCTGTGGATCAGTTCCTGGAGCTTGAACATGATGCGCTGGCGAATTGTAATAGGAGTATTTTTCCATGAAGGAAAAGCTTGCTTGGCTGCACTAACTGCGTCTTTGAATTCTTCATAGGTAGTTACAGGAACTTGAGAAACAACCTCTTGTGTTGCCTACTTAAACAAGCCAAGAGCCATATAACTAATTGCACTTAACAGAAAACTTAAATATCATGACATTTAGTACTTACAGGATTTATAACATCAATGATAACATCACCTTGTGAATCCACAAATTTCCCTCCAATAAAATTTGGAACCTTCAGCTACATTTGGATTTAAGCAAGAGTTAAGTTTTGATATGCCAATCCATCAATAAAGAGGGGAAAGAGAGTACCATAGAAAATTGAAACCAAATACATGATAGAACAAGTCAAATGTACATCAAACTTACTGGATGATAAGTTTCTTTTAATGACGCCTCAGAAGAAGTTGTGTTTACAGTAATGGATCTGTTTGGTCTCCATGACTTAAAACTTTTCTCTGCAAGACCAAGAAACTAATCAGAGAAGGAGAGAGCTTGTTTCATAATCACATCATCAGGCATATCATAATTTATCTTAGTAATCACTGTCAATTATTTGCTGGTATTTTCTGTTTGCATCTTGTCTCAAGATGATGTGGCAACATTCTAACAATCTGTGAACCATAAATGAAATAGATGTAATGGGATCAGAACAAAGGATCAATACTAAGATTCCATGAGCTCTATCAGTCACTGAAAATCAAGAATAGGGATCTGACCTGATATGTTTCCCAGACGGATCTTAGCTTTGAGGTTGTACAAATGCCTCGGAGTTGACTGCAATTCTGGATTAGTCTGTTTGAGAGCCTTAAGCACTTGACGAGGTTTTACACCAGCTTCAGTCATTTGTTTGATCTGCCGAACCTCTTCCTCAGTGAAGCGTCGACTATATGGGTGCTCTGACATGTCTTTCAAAGCTTCATGGTTGTGTTCCCCATTTTTTACAGTGAGTATCCATTCATCATCTTCCTTTTTACCTATGGCTTCAAAAGGACAATTTATAAGGCGTGAAGATGCTTTCCTTTTGCGCTGACTTTCTTCAATCTTACGCCTGTTCCGATAAACACCTCCTCTATCACAACCAAGGATTACTCTTCTATCCCTCCTAGACTTCTTGATTGTCACCACATAACCTTGAGCAGCACCAAAATCACGAACATATGTTATGAGGTCTTCGCGGTCTTGAAATGTTCTTGGTGTTGGAGGAAGCATCTTCCTTTGCACAGTAAGCTCTTCACCTTGTGTTTCCATCAGAGAATACGGAGAACAAAGACCTAAGAGAAAAGGGAAACGAATAGCTGAAGGACAAAAATCTAGTAAAAATTGAGCATCCAAACTACTTGATCAAATGTACCCAAGGTAGCAATGAGCTCTCCATCAAGTTCAAAATTACATTAAACCTAATGGTTGAAATTAAAATGGAACGAGTAAAATCATGTGTGGTTTGAAAGATAGTTACTTTGCATCCAACTCACCCTATTCCACACTAAAAGTTTGGTTCAAGTATTGTAAAACACTGGAACACACATCCCAATCATGAATCTCCACATAGGGATTTCCATCGATATTATTCTGTGATAGGTAACTTACAAGAATCTACGTCAAAGGAAAAGAAGGCCTATTTTAGATTTAGAAGGAACACATGCCCTTTATGATTGGGAAGATACCTTTTCCAGAATTAAAAACAAAATTCGTCCCATGTAGCCAGAAAGGACAGTCTACCTATCTAAACTAGAAAAATATCTTCTTTCGTGTATATAAGCATATAAACAGCTGCACAAGTGAGACGCCATCAGTGGACTAACACCTACTCAAGACCTCGATACAAGTTTCCCAAATTTTAGTGAGCTCACTAAAGGAGATTATATTCACGTTTTCTATACTTGAGAAGCTTCTGTCTAGAGTGAAATATGAAATATGCGTTAAGGGACGTAAGTTACATAGAAATTTTATCCATAATAAGTGCATCTAAAGGTTTGCCTTTCTAATAAATGCAAATAGTTGGTCATCAACCTGCTAATGTACCCATTTTCAGTAGTAGCAACAAGATATTATTTTCCTTTAATAATTGAGGGTTGACTATATCTGGATTTCATGACATTAATCAATTTCCCTATTGCTTGAAATCCATGATGTGAACCCAATCGACACAGTGCCCAGTCATGCATGTGGTAAAGGTAACCAATAAAACAAAGTGCACTACGCCCAGTCAAGCACGGGATAATAGCTAGCAACAAAGTACAAAAAGAACAGCCAGGTCCTTTCCAAAGAACGCCACTACATGAATCTTTTAGCTGACTTCCTTGGGAAAGTGGTGTTAGACAGTAAACGGTTCCAACGAGCTATCTCTCTCTCACACACACACAGGAACCTAGCAAGCATCACAGCTAATTCTCTATCTCTCTCTAAACTAAATTTATTAGAACATCTCCCTGACAACTTGGTACAATAACAATCACTTTCATAGTCAAATAAATATTTTGAATTTTTCCATACATATTGATTCAGTTCCACAGAGATATGAGTGTATCTTAACGAAACAATCAATCTTACAAAGAATCGTCTACAAACCAAGTTTGACATTTGGAGACCCTGAATAAAATAGATCACAAACAAAAATTCCCAACTCGACACCCAAACAATTAGATCATAACACATTGTCACTCTCATCTACTTCTCTCCATCGGGTTCATTTCTTTAACCATCACCAGTATCCCTGCCACAATCGACCCAACTATCGCCAAATTTTCTTCTTCTCATCAATGCCATTCACAACAGAACAATGCCAATTCCACAAAAGCCTCATATCCGATAAAGTGAGGCAAAGACCTAAAACAGCTCAATCACAGTTTTCACACTAATTGAACCCAGACAGCAACCAACTACAAATCTAAGAACAACATGAATTTCATCAATTCAGCAAATAAATCACCTAAACCAAAAGCTAGCCACATAGCAACCCACAGTTCAAAACTGATAGAGATGGACCTGAACAGAAGCCAAACTATAAAAGCTCCCCCAGAAATCAGAACTACACCAGCAGCTCCCAAGCTCCACCATAGCCAGACAGTAAAAACCTAGGAAAATAAAATTTTGGTAAGCAAACAATTATATTAACTCAGAAAACGGAAAATTAATAAAGAGCAAGGATATGGTACCAGAGAGAAAGAAAGTGCCGTGTTGGAGGTGATTCAGATGCCAGAAAAGCAAAATAACTGATGTTTAAAGGAATTAATTGTAGATGAAATTGCTTTAACGGGCAAAGTGGAGGGTCTGATTGGTAGACGAGAAAATGAGGGGAAAATTGGAAGGAAAGTGAGGGAAAATGGTTTTGAAGGATTTTGGGGCGGAAACGATCGGGCCGCCCGATGAATTGATCCACAGGGACGCCTCGCACTCGTTCCGATGTAGTATTGACACTTCTGATCGATTATCGCCACGCGCAGTCCGGGCACGTGTGAGTTGACAAAATAGTTTTGGTCTTAAAATATATTTGCACTTTCTTTTGTTCTCTCTTATTTTTTTTAAATTACAAAATTAATCTTATTTATAATTTGTACTCTCTAAACTTTTGGGTAAAACAAACAAAACTACACTCAAGAATTACCAAAAGACACTTAACTACTCATGTGTCAAAATAGAATTGAGCTATACTCAATGATCATTAATTGACATATAGCAATTGCCGTTAGAATTTTGGATAGAATCTGTTAAAATTTAAATAAAAGGACGAAAATGCCCCTGGCCATACTTCAAATTTTCAAAATCATGCCATTGTGAGGATTTTGGTTGTTTCTCCCATAATCGTGGCTCAAGCTTCGCTGGCCTCGTCTCCAATCGACGTCTCCACTAACCGGAGCCTGTCGCTGGAAAATATCAATTAATTATTTGAAAACTTGAGCCACGGTCTCCGGCGACGGGCGAGGAGCCGAGGAAGACCGGGGAAGTCAGTCGAAGGTAAGAGACGAGGACGCCGAAGCTTGAGCCACGGTTATGGTTGAAACAACCAAAATCCTCAATGGCATGGTTTTAAAAATTTGAAGTCTGGCCAGGGGCATTTTTGTCTTTTTACTTAAATTTTAACAGATTTCATCCAAAATTCTAACGGTATATACTATCTGTCAATTAATGATTTCTAGGTGTAGCTTAGTTTCCATTTTGAAACATTGGGTAGTTAAGTGTCTTTTATCCTAAATTTTATTTGTTGCACTATTATATTTGAAACTCTAGTAGATCTGTTTTATTGTCGCGGTCTGTCCCTACGCCTCTGTGCGGTTGGGGTTCACGTCCCATTTGAAGAGGTTCGCGTCTACAGTTTGCGATTCGCAACCAGAGTCTGCGAGCAAGGTGCGACGGAGGTCGACGGCGGAGGTTGAGTGCAAGGAGAGTTCGGAGGCTGGTCTTGCATCTGCGATTAGGGTTGCCTCGTTTGTTGGAGCAGAGCAGAGCATGTTTAGGGTTGGTTGGGGATGATTTGAGGCTGGTTTGGGGTTAATTTGGGGTTGATTTGGGGTCATATGTCTGGGGATTCAATGACAAAACCGTGGGGGTATTATTTTGAGATTATCAGTGAGGGGAGACGGGTCCGGGAGGGGGTCAGCGGTGGATGGGTAGAGAAGCTTAGGCGAACAGTTTGTTGCGGGAATGGTGGTGATCGGGCAGTGACAGAATACATATTGGGACGGGGCTTATTAGAGGTAGGACCAAAAAACTCTGGTGATTTGCTTTATGTGGTTTTGGTTGGTTAATAGATCAGTACTGAGAGGGAACCGGAGTTCTCTGGCGTCAGTATGCAGATTTATGTAAGCATACTGAACTTGGGGGTCTTGGTTTTCTTAAACTTCAATATGTCACATGGGTGTTCCATTGGGATCGGTACGTGGAGGTAACGGTTTTCTCTGGCGTCAATGAGTTGGTGAGCTGGGAGGACTTGAATGTTCAAGCATTCGTGATTCCCATATTGATCGTAAGGTTGATCGAGGAAGTTGGATTAAGGTGGTATGCAACAAGATCACGAGATTTCTCCATCATAATGAGGTGGAGGTCGTGACTCTGCATGATTCTAACTGGTTCGAGTCGATTGGTCTCTGGGGTTATCATGAATATATGTTTAAAGCATTTTGCAGCGGGATCACGGAGTTTCTCCATTCGTATGAGGTGGAGACCGTGTCTCTACATGATGCTAAACAGGTCGAGTTGAACAACTTTAGAGAAATCATTAGCGAATGATGTTGCAGACTATCCACTATCGGAACATGTGTTCTTAATATTTATTTCCTAGTAATTAAATGGCTCACGAATTGGTCAAATTTATTTTAATTAACATACAATAGCTGAAATTATGGTGAGGCGTATTTCCCACCATTTGTAGATTTAATTGTTCAATTCGATATCGGATTAGTTGTTATTTAATTAATAAAATTAACTTCTACTTTAGAAAAAAATTAATAATTTTTTATGAATAATTACGATCAGTCTCTAACTATACATGCATTTCATATCATTATCTTTAAATTTTAAAATGATATTTTTGCTTAATAGTAGTCTCCAACTACCATTTTGTCTAAGATAAGCTAATGGTGTTAAATTTTATGGTAAGTTGTGGCAGATATGTATGTATGCAAATTGTTCACTAACAAAAAATGAGGAAATCATTTTGATCACATAATTATGTTATTAAATGTCCACTCAACAAGTAGATGTAAAGTAAACTGATGTGTCAAGGGGTTATATATTAAGACATTTTTACGCAAATGAGTGTAAGGTAAATTATTGTAATCAAGTGAATACAATATGATGTGTCAAAATTTTAATCGCTCATAATTGGACGAGAAACAAATGTTTGTCTACCCATAATAATGTCACGTGATATGTATCAAATTTATATGATTGTTTTTTATCTATTTCCTATATAAAGAATATTTTGGTCCCTCTCAATAAAAATATCAACAAGTTGAATCGAACTCAATTTTGTTAAGGCTTGACTTGGCTCAAGAAATAAGTGTTTGGCTCAAACTTGACTCTAACTCGATATAGGTTTGTTTAATTAACCGAGTCAGGTTGAATCTTGACAAAATCAGGTTTGATTTGTATTTTTTACACCTTTAGTGAGAGAGATTAAAACTACTATCTATAACCTATTTCTCAAGTAAACATTTGACATATTATAGTCGTAATTAGAACAATTTAGTTTGCACTTATTATTTGTTAGGTGATCATTTGATATCATAGTTATATAACTAAATTAATTTATTTTGCACTTGTTGGAAACTCACTGAAATATGCGAATCTCTTCACTCGCTTATATAATAATCTAGACATTCACCTATGAGACTGAACTTTTAAATGATTGAGTTTCTGATATGATATTAGAGTTTAGTTCCGTCGGACATAATCTCTATCATGTCACTGAGCTTGTGTCATGAGCTTCTCGCGTATGTAAGTTGTGAAATGGTAGTTGACACAACACAAGCTACTATATGATCATATGTAAAGATGGGAGTGAGAGATCGAGTCACGTTAATCATGCATCTTCGCTCTCTTCACTTCTTCATCACCATCGCCCACGTCTTTAGCCCAGTAATTACTTACATAAATGCTACTACAAATAAAAACTAAGCTTAATTATATACCCATAAAACTCAAATGTAGTCAACAGCAAGCATTTTCATTTCCAAACATAACTTTTGTATACAAATGGACGGTATTATAATTATTCTTGATTGATCATCATATTGAATTTGAAATCAACACATAATATGTGTACAACACCATAATTATTACTGCTAAAATCAGATAAGTACTAATTATCAAAGTTGGGTATATTTAGACAATCCAAATAAAATGAAAACAATATAAAGTATTCCATAGATTTAAATTACATCCACTCTACCATTTTGTCATCCCAACCACATATACTATATATGTATATATATAGTGAATATGGCAGATTAATTGAAATAATCCAACAATCTGCCTTTAATAAAATATCCTATGGATAAGGTTAGATAAATATTTACATTGTAGACATTAGGGCTTGCTTCGCTAATTCATTCATTAATTGCTCGATTCTTTCTACATGTAGATATAATTTAGCTTTAATTTTGAGATTCACTTCATAAACACTCAAAAACATAAGGAGAGAGAGAGAGTAGCCATAGCTAGCTAGCTAGGCCACCACCAAGAAATTAATAAATAACCGAAGAACATTGTCTATGGTAAAATCTCTCATGTTCAAGTCTTGGTCAGAGAAGTGATAATCAATCAAGTAGATAGGGAATTGCAATTATGTATACAAAAACAAAATTAAATAACTTGAAAATGTGTGTAAAAATTAAAATTAATATTACCAACAGTAATTGAAGAAAAATTTAGCAAATGGAGCAAATTAACTATTCCTTTTGAATTGACGATGTGATGATGATCTTGATGAGTCTTCTTGAATTTGATATGGAAAATTAAATAGAAAATAATCAACTAAGCTGTACTAAAATGATGATTATCATGACTCCATGCAGCTTGAAACCCATTATTAATATTCCAGTTGCTCACCGTCATCGTCGTCGTCCCCACACCGTTCCCGGCGGTGGCCACGTGATTTGCATGATAAGAATTACCAGAAAACCACCCGGCCGCCGCCACGTCATGACCCGAGGAAGGTTCTTGAAGAGGTGCAAGAGATGAATCTTCGGGGACGTTAACGTTGTGGTGATCTTTGGAGAAGAGCAGGGACAGCCTCTGCTGCTGTAGCTTCCAGTGCAAGTCTTGGTTCATGCAGCTCAACGACTCTATCGTTGAAGTTAACCCAGTATTGTTGTTGTTGTTGTTGTTGTTGGTGCTCGTGATTTGCTGGATTGCGCCGCCGAGGTCAGGAGCGGCGAGCCATGGCGGCGGGAACTGGGGGCGGTGGAGGAGGCCGGTCGGCGGGGAGAGGTGGAAGTCCATGGCCGGAGATGAAAAGAGGCCGGGACCGATGACGTCAGCGGAGTAGGAGGTGGAGGGCTTGAGTAGTTTCTTGGATTTGCGGCAGCCGCCGCCGACGGGGACGTTGCGGAGGGCGCCGCCGCGGGTCCAGTAGCGGCGGCAGGTCTTGCAGAAGTGGCGGGGCTGGGAGAGGCTGTAGTTGTTGTAGTAGCAGAACTTGGTGTTCGCCGAGTCGCACCGCGGACACCTCATCGCTACTCCCGCCGGAACAGCCTTCTCTGATGTGGCGCCGGTGGCGGCGGTGTCGCCTTTCATGGCCGGAGATGATGATGATCCACACCGCAATTTTATAACCTAGAGAGAAAGGTAAAGTGGGAAAGATATAGTGACACTACTTTCTATATATACAAGGAAGAGAGGAGGAGAGAAAATATAAAATATCCAACATTTAAATATATTTTAGAACACAAGTACAATTTTTGTTATTAGTCGTGTTCTATAAATTTATGACTTGTCTAATTAATTCATACAATTAGTTATCGATTAATTTTTTATTAATTTTCTGATTAGTTCTTGAATTCGATTTATTTTTTAATCAGCCTCCAACTAGTTCTCGTATAAGGGACCTTTCCACCCAATTGACGTATATCGTTTTTTAGAACATTACTTATATCAATAAATTCACACAATAAGTTTCTGGGACTTCTAGAGATTAACTTTTTTACTATCGATCCCCGGTTTTATAAGTTGGTCATGGATTATAAATAGTGCAAAAGTATTAATTTTAAGCGAACGAAAAAATATTACGAGTATTCATGTAAAAAGAATGTGTTTGATAATGTATACTTATTTATAATCATCTCTTTATAAATTTGAAGGAATATAAATCTAATGAAAGGGATATTTAATTATAAAATTTGCCTCGAACTAACACTGATACTGTTTAGTAAAATGACAAAAACCCAACTCAGCAAAATCTAATCTGACTAAGACAAAGACAAGGTCACAAAATGGGCCTAGAAACTCACATTTTGCTTTGCAAGAGAGTGAAGACAAGTAGTTAAATGATCTGAACAACTGTAACTGGCCATCAGCTGGCACATTAAACATAGAGGGAGAAAGAGAGAGTGAAGACATGGGAGCTAGCTATAGAGCATTACAGGTTTATAGGTTGGGTACTTGTAGGTAAGTGGCATTTCTGTAATTACATGATGCCTTCTTAATTAATATTTAATGCATTAATCTCTTGTGTTATTTTATGTATATTAATAATATTACACTTGTGTTTAATGTGCACTACTATGATTGGATAATGTATTCAATTTTCAACCCATTTTATTGCACTCTATATGATTAGGTCGTCGAGTGTTAAAATTGTTGGGAACCAATTTTTAATAGGTGTATATAGTTATATTGCTTAATGAAATTTTAAGTATGATCAAGAAACTCTCATTATCACAAAAAAGGCATTAATTATAATGAAATATTTTAAGTGTAGATTCATGATAATTATTAATAAGTGGAAAAAGAGAAGCAAAAGTCAGAAGAAGAAGAAGAAGAATGCTTGAGGCTATGTGTTAAGCTTCAAGTCAGTTACAGATAACACAAAACTGATGCACCTTTTATCAATTTCATCACCTGTACATTATATCAGTTATATGTTTAATTATTTTATTATTTATATACAATTAAAATCAATCTATCAAAATAAATTATTCATTAAAATCAATATAATAATTATTTTGATAGAAAGGGTTATTTTTAGTGATTGATTGAGATTCTTTGTTTGTAGGAATTTTTTTTATTATTACACAAAACAATATTAAATCGAATATAACTTTATATATTATATATTTATATAACGCTCACAATATTTAATTGACGTTTGACTTTCTGTTTACAATGTTTTACTAATGTGTTATCGATCGAGGAATTGGTTAAGCTTCTTTCTTTACTTAAATAAAGCCCTCGATAATGTAGTTATGTATCCATAGAGCTCATGGCTATATTTTAACATACTTATGATAGTTTAAATTTGATTTATTTTAAAATGTCACATATATATATATATATATATTTAAATTTATCGTGATATTTTTATTTATCATGTAGTGTTAGATGTGTGCATAATCTCAAATCGTGATATTTTTATTTATCATGTAGTGTTACATGTGTGCATAATCTCAAATATGAATAGGTCAAACCTATCTAGGTTTTAAAAAATAAAAAAGAGATAATGATATATTTTTGCATCTAATTATAGCGAAATGACACTTTCATACCTTAATTAATAAAAAAAAAAATTCTTAGTAATTGTCATTATCCATAGAAAAAAATCTCAAATTTAGCACATCTAATATTCTAAAACACAAAAAACAAGATCGCTAGCATATTTAATACATGTTCTCCATGACACGGTTTTATCATATAATTATACAATGTTGAGAGTGATTTTATCTTAATTCCCTGGGAACCCATTCTCCTCAATTTAATGAAATGCTTAAGTCAACTACTCAAATTACAGTTTTTTATTTTATTTTTCAAAAATGAAGGTCAACGAAAACACACCTCTTTTTATTACATAATAATATGCAGGAGAAAACATTAACGGCCTAAATAAATGGGCTTATCTTGACACCAAATTTTTTCTGTCAGGAAATAGAAAATTTACATTAAATAAACAAATGTATTTAATATTGCAAAAATAGCAACCTATACATTTGTTAAGTGGTCCGTATATGGATGATCAAATTCAAAACTATAGCTAGGGCTGCAAAAGCACGTGTTTGATTATTGTACGGCCGCTATGATGAATGTGTATGTTTAATTAAGATACTAATAACGACTAATTATTAATCAGATAATGATGCCATATATACATACTATGCATATATTTGAATCACGGAAATTCGAAAAGGTATATTTTAGAGTCATACGTCTACAAAATGTACATAATAATTGTTGATCATTATTAAATTTACCTATTCACCCACATGAATAAGATTATGCAACTAAAATGTATTGCAATGATGATTCGGCCATTGTCCAAATTTTAGACGGCCAAGTGAATTAAAATTTCACATCTTCTCGCACAAATCATGTTAGGCAACCAAAAAATATTTCATTAATCTACCGGTCATCCAAAATAACAACACGTTGAATTTTTCAATAAATAAGTATTCTATCATTAAAACAAAGAATCACGTATTATTTTCTAAGTTGATAACTTGCATTATCGAGAATGAAATGAGTTAGAGAGGACAAGTGAGAAAACACTTTTTCTACTTTTAAGATATATGTCATATTACCCGAACGTTTAATTTATGGGCACATAAATATCTCCGAGATGTCAATTTTCAACTTCTCGTGCGATGCATCAAGACGAAGACATTGCTGCCACTTGGGTAAATACATCAACTACCTCTCGTTGCCCGTTAGTTGACATCTTATTCTTACTTTACATATCGCATTTAAAAGACGTATATCACCACACGAATATGTAGCTATTGCGGATAAAAAAATACACACGCGTAAATTAAGAATGCTAATATTTATCATCTATAAATATGAATATATGACTGAATCGGTTGTATTTAATTGTAAGGTAACTGGTATTAATCAGAGTAATTAATTGAATATAACTAAGTGTGAGAATAGGGGCAACCAAAGAAGTTAAGGGAGGCAAATGGTGGATGCTGAAACGAAACGTGATGGAGTGCCGTAAACTTGGTACTACTATTAAGTAACTTACAGCTCAAGCAATCAATACAATCCAAAAATGGTGAGTGAGAGAGAGAAACATGTGAAGAGTGAGAGAAGAAAAAGGAGGTTTGATTCTCGTGAACGATCAATTAATAAACGCACAATCGAACAAACCATTACCAATCATCATTCACTCATATCCATCCCAACGTCTATAAGTTTAATTTGGTAGTTCCAACTTCCAATCTTCATACATAATATTTTATTGATATAAAACTTAATAATTAATATGGTAGCCTAAACTAAATTTATTGGTCAAAAATCAATAGAAAATGTTCAATCCAGGTGAAATGATATGAGGGCAATAAATCGACAAAGTACAAATTGAAAATTGGAGATGATTAAAATTCACAAGAATTAAGTTTAATACATTCAAATTAATATAATTTAACATTGATACAAAATTTAACAAATGGGTAATGACTATGGTTCACTCTATCTTACATAGATTGGAATGAGGACATTGTTTTTATGTTATACTATTGGTTTGATAAATTCATGGAATTATGACGAATCTGAACCATTAATTATATACATATGATATATGTAATATATTTTTATATCTACATTTAAGAGGTATTTGTAAAAGAGTACATCCCTGTAATCTAATACATTCAAATTAATTTTGATGCTAATTTTACCTAAACACTCAAACATGTCAATAGTGTAACTTATTGAAACAGTTCAAACAATTTGTTTGGTTGAAATTCACACTTATGGACAGTTTTGTACTACTGATGATCACTTTATTAAGAGCCCACAATAGTCAACTACTCAACCTTTCTTTTTTGGCTTATGTTTGACCCATAATCTGACTTTACATCTCCCTTTATGGTTTAAATTAATATAGTTGCTTTGAGAGATTTTAGGTGGTGGTTTCTTGTAAGTAGGACAGTAAAATAGACTTGTTTAGTGTAAATATAAAAAATGACTTCCTGACTCTCTCAAGTTCAAAATTTTTGCACCAGTCCATAATTCTGTAGAATTTTAGTTAATTTCAGAAGTAAAATGACAAGTATATCTTCAATTAACTTTCTAATTTTCAGAATATGACAATTTGTCCATTTCTTCTCCAATAATACTAACTGCAATGATATGTAAGCTACCCAAAAAATCAATATCAGGTAATTGCACTTCATCATTAAAAAATAGTGGCATCTTTGTACACTTGCATACTAATAACAAAATATAAAATCACATACATGCATAAGTTGGATCATACATATTCAATCAAACATAATGATAACAACAAATTTTACACCAAAAATCAAATCACATTTTTTTTATCAGCAAAATAATTTTATTGAGAATTGAAAACACTAACAATTGATTCTCGAAAAAAAAAAACTTAGAGAATATATTAATAAAAATTGAAATTGAAAACTATAAAACACCAGCAGACGAGTGAGAGAGAAGTTTGAGAAGTATAAGCCTTGATGATTTCAATGACCGTTCTTAGATAGTGATGAAGATAAAGTCATCTTCGGTATGAAAAACATATATTCTGACTACTCTATCGAGGTTCATAAAATTTGACAGTGACTTATTTGATACTAAATTGTCTTTTTTCAAATATTTTTTATTTCTGAACTTGAGATTTGGCTTGATTTGCAAATAATTAAAGAAAGATATGGCCAACTATTCTATATAGCTATGATGCATGGGAAGTCAAAACGGGCTGAAAGAGGGTCAACCAGGCCCATTCAATGAAGCACCAAATTCAACACATAGAGCCAGCAATTCCATTATCACATTTCAATTCACCTTTACATATATATCACTGAATTTTTTAAGAAAATCAAAACAAAAATGCAAAAAATTAAGCAATAAAAATTCAATTACTTTGTCACGTTTCTTAATTAAATACACACACTTTAAGGAAATGAAAAATATAAAGGACCCTAACATGAATATCAAATTTTCATATCTAAGTTTGAAAAAGAAAGTAGGGACAACTCAAATTAAGACCATCATGTAAGCGACTGTCGGAAGCAAAAACCATAACTCTCTTTAGCGTGTAGCTTCCAATGTATTTGCAATGTCGATGACGAATCGATATCTAACATCTCCTCTGTGCAGCCGTTCCATGGCCGTGTTCACATAATCCATCGGAACAACCTCAATATCAGCTTTAATGTTGTGTTCTGCCGCAAAATCGATCATTTCTTGTGTCTCCTTCATTCCTCCTATGGCGCTTCCACTAATGCTCTTCCTTCCTGTCATTTCCATCCATTTATGTAACTTGTTTGATATTTGCATTAAAATTTGACAATTTGAGTTGTGGGTGGATAACAATATACCAACTATGATTGAGTAATAATTTTTACATTTTAGTAACATGATTTAGAGTTGCTCTTACCCATGATCAAAGAAAGAACCGGAAGCTCAAGAGGCTTGTTCGGAATGCCAACCATCACAAGTTTTCCAGTAGACTTGAGCAGACTAATTAGATGCGTCACGGAATGAATTGCCGACACCGTATCGATGATCCCGTCCATTGTGCTCATAGCCGCCTATACAAAACATACCATCAAGATCCGCTAAAATAAAATTTCAAAACAATAGGTGGAAGTTAATCTTGCTCTATTTAAGTCTCGAGAAAACTTTAATATATTTATCAAGTAGTGATATCCACCCAGGTCGGTGAGATACAAAATATCAAATTGTTGACACTATACTAAAGTCTTAAATTAGTCATGCACTCGTTACAACATAGTCGCCCGCTAAAATTAAGTTAAATTTAATGTTTTATTTTGGATAAATAAACAATGAAACTAGTTTGAAAACTATGTACCTGCATTTGTTGTTGGTCACCACTAACCAAAAACGAGTCTACACCAAGACGCTCCATAGCTTCGCTCTTTTTGTTAATTGAAGCACTGATGACCGTGACCTTAACGCCCATAGCCTTAGCAAACTTGACAGCCATGTGGCCAAGACCGCCCAGCCCGACAACACCAACATGCATGCCAGGTTTGTCGAGCCCGTAGAACCTCAACGGGCTGTACACCGTGATCCCGCCGCATAAGAGCGGGGCGGTGGCGGCCAGATCAACGTTGTCGGGGATACGCACCACGAAGTGCTCGTCGGCCACCATGTTGTCGGAGTAACCTCCGTACGTCATTGTCCCGTCATTGTTCTTGAATGCGAACGCGGCCACCATTTTCGAACAGTAGTTCTCGAGATTGTCGGCGCAACTGACGCACGTGCGACACGAGTTGACCATGGACCCGACACCCACCTTGTCTCCGACCTCGAACTTGTCCACCTCGGTGCCCACCTCTGTCACAACTCCCACAATCTCGTGCCTACACATTAAGCATATACATAGGGATGCATTTAAGTGGAAACAATAATGATGCGTGAGAACAGTGAAAACTAACGCAGGGGCGCCATGTGGCAGGGCTGGTATTTTTTATATTCTATAAGTGAACTATGTCGAGAGAGTGGTGTAACGAGGGTTTGGGAGAAATTTTTTTTGTTTGTCACGTTAGCTCGCCTGCCAGCGCAGTGTCACATTAGCGTGCACGCCACATGTCGAACTCCTAGCGGTTTGCACAGGCTGGCCTGGATTGGCATCAGATCACACGCGCGCACACACACACAAACTATGAGAACCACCCCATAAGACAATGAGACATGTATTTTTCTATAATATAGTGAAAAAAATGTTACCCGCAAAATGAACACTGTGTATGTAACGAAGGATTGAAAGTAAAAAAAAAGTTATTTTGTGTATGTCGCGTTAGCGCACCTGACAGCGTGCGTTGGACGGAGAAGGTTGGTTTAGCAGAAAATTGTTTCTCTATTTACATGAGTTAACAACTAGAATATTACGAATGAAAATAGATATCAATGATAAGATACATGTATATACCCTGGAACTATGGGGTAATTAGATGGTAAGCCCCATTCATTTTTCGCCATGTGAAGATCTGAGTGACATATTCCACAATACAATACCTTGAAAGCCACGTCTTTCTCTCCAGTAGCCCTGTAACCAAATAATCTCGACCAAATTAACCGTGGTAGTAGAATTATACTTCTCAACATGTGTAGGGTTGACTCGTCTATAAAACAAATAAAACAATTGTTTTAAGCTTACTGAAAAAATAAAGTTCAAATATGATTAAAATAAGGCCCAAATATAATTAAAAATGCTCCAAATTTTAAGCTCAAATTAAAAATAAATGCCCAAATTAAAATTTAGTTAAGACAAAAAGTCTAATTGACAATTTTTACTTCAAGTTTTAAGAATAGTTGAATGGACCTGAATATGTGTTATCCAGAGTAAAACATATACCCACTGGAAGTCAAAACTCACATGCCCATGTAAATAATTATAGGTGACAGAGTTCACCAGTACATGTCTGGGATGTCATGTTCTAACACTTACATAAAATGAATCATATATATTAAGTCGAACTCCATACTAAAGAGTCAACCTTATTGGTTGACTTTGTTTATATGTCGATACATGACCTATTATTTTCAAATTATTTTTATGTAAATTCAGTTTCATCATGATTTTACAAGTGAGATTTATTTACCTCAAATACCCATAAACACCAATCACAGATTGCATATAATCTTCAAAAAAAACCAAATTGCATATAGACTGAATACATATATAATTTTAAATCAAATTATGATATATCAATTCAGATTTCGCGATACATATAATAAAACAAGACAGTTAAAATATCAATACTAACCTTCTGGAGAAATGAAATGGAGAGAGAACACCAGAGGGGTCTCTGGCTGCCCATCCAAAGGCCTTGTTTGGGTGCTCTTGCTCCACCATTTTATTTCCTTTCCTTTTCCAAAAATAATCTGAAGATCGGCAAGAAAATGATGTTTGTTTGGCTAGAAAATTGAATTTGGTTGTGATATTGTAATTGTGAGCGATGGGTTTATATAAGATCCAAGGTGGGGAAGGATGTGATATTCTGGGCTGACATATTTGCTGAGCTAATAATGTCATGTCCATAATTTTCTTGGCAGCTACGTAGAATTTGACATTTCCACGGAAAATTTTCCATGTCATGAAAGACACGAGAATATGGACTAAAATTAATGAAAGTAATTGAACTTGATTAGGTACATATAAGTGTTGGGCCAATTAAATTCAACAAAACATGTCAAAGCCTAAAAGTGGGGCGGCTAATGGTTCTGCGTAGGAGTGCGTATGGCCTGGGTTGAGGTCCCGGCCCAATTTTATAGGCCCAACCCAAAACTAACGGGTCGAGAAATTGATGCCTATTCACAGCCCCATCTAAAATTGTTCCAGCAGGTTGCGGGTTGGGTTTAATCTGGGCGGGTTGTGAGTTTTATTCAACCCAGTCTGGCATCTTGCCTCTGTTTTGCGAGTGTACGCACACTAAAAAAAACAACCGTGTTAACTTCGAAGATAATCGACAAACGACCGCCACCACGCTTATGGCAGACAAATTGTTTTGAAGTCTGTGGCCAACATACCACAGTGCGGATCCTCTTCCAATTATAACCTTCTACTTTATTAAGTATTTGCTGATATTGACATCCAGGTTCTTAATTTTGAGAAGCCAAAGCAGGCCCAAAATGTTTAGCATACAAAGAAGAACATTATGCTAAATCAATGACTTCTCTTGGAGTAACAATCATAGCTAAAATCCTGTTGGACCATAAAAAGGACTATTCGACCTCATCACCTCTATAATCGACGACGTTTATCAATAGTCTTACTCAAATCTTGCAACCTCGTTGGCAATGAAGACCTGAATTCGTCTTACGTCGTAGATGAATACATCGATCAAGTTGATGGGAGGAGAAAGGATGTTGGGGGCAGAGACGCCAAAGGAAATGAACGTTGAACCGCACTAGAGGATAAGAACGACGACGACGATTTTTTTTTCTTTGTTTATCTTTTATTGTTGATATTTATTTTTTCTTCCTATACCTATAAATTTGTCATGGTTAATTGTTTTGCCAGAGTCTTCTTGTTTGTTTTATCAGATTTGAAATGTGTAACCTTAGTCAAAGTGTGTAAATTGAGTTTGAGTGTATTTTAAATTGAAGGACATTATTTTATAATTTTGAATTGTAGTGAAGAGCAATGTTGTATTTCCAATACAGATGTTAAGAGAATTTGATAGAATTTAGTAAAGTGTAATAATAAAATAGTTAGGATAACATGCAAACTAAAATTAAATTATGATTAGAAATAGTAACGTGAAATTCAAGTATCTTTAGATATAATAGTGACATTTTCCATTTATTGATACAACACATAAACACACGTTAGTAAAGTTTGTTACACAACTTAATTAAAAGCAAGTAGGGTATGGAAATACAGTTTCGTGACGTTAAAACGCAGCACACTTTATTTGAAAGCCTCATAGAGCATCCCGAGGTCGAGGTCGAGATCGAGATCGTTTAGGGCTTGGTCGCCGGCAGGGTGTTGGCGATGTCAATAACGAATCGGTACCGAACGTCGGTCTTGACGAGGCGGTCCATGGCAGTGTTAATGTAATCCATAGGAATGAGTTCAATGTCCGCAGTTATGTTCTGTTTGGCCGCGAAATCTATCATTTCTTGTATCTCCTTAATTCCTCCGGTCATGCTCCCGGCCACCACTTTCCTCCCGAAAAGCAGAGGCATGATCGGTAGCTCGAGCGGCTTGTCGGGAGCACCAACCATGACAAGCTTCCCTTCAAATTTCAGCAGGTTGACGAGAGGCAAGAGAGGGTGAAATGCCGATACAGTGTCCAATATGCCATCCATTGTGCCCATTGCTGCCTGCACACACAACATATGTCCCATTCACCAAATTCAAATACTAATCCATCGAATTTGGATGCAGCGTCGCCTCAACGGTTATTCAGGTCTAAAGTAAAAATTACAAATGAACCTTCTGATTTTTCAAATTTTAGACAATATAAAATGGGAAAAAGAAACTTTTGTGCACATAAATATATACTTTTGACACTTTCATGCCTCACATTCTTTTTTTTTTTTCAGTACCTTGAATTTTATTTTGGGACAATAATTCCAAAATACCCATGAATGGAACCAAAATTTAGGATACTTCCGGACTATTTTTCCAAAATACCCATGAATTGAACTAAAATTCAATGTCATTCAGGGTACTAAACCAAATACCCATGAATTCAATCTCAAAATACCAAAATTCAATGCCATGAAATTTCAAGGTACTAAAAAAAAGAAAAAAATATAAGGTATGAAAGTGTTAAAAGTGTATTTTTAGGTGCACAAAAGTGTTCATTTTCCATACAAGATAGAGACCCAGCTTGTTATTTAAGCTGGTAAACCTATTCACACATACGCGTACCTCCATTTGTTTGGGATCACGGCTGACCACAAACGCGTCCGCCCCGAGATGGTTCAAAGCCTCCTCTTTCTTCCCAATAGAAGTACTAATAACGGTCACTTTGGCCCCCATGGCCTTGGCGAATTTGACCGCAACGTGACCAAGTCCGCCAATGCCGACAATCCCGACATGCTTCCCCGGGGCCGCGATCCCGTAGTACTTCAACGGGCTATACACGGTGATCCCGGCACATAGGAGGGGCGCCCCGGCGGCCAGAGGCAGGTTTTCGGGGATTCGGACGATGTAACGCTCCTCCACGACCATGATGTCGGAGTAGCCCCCATAGGTGATGGATCCGTCGCGGTACTTGGCGCTGTACGTGAGCACGGCCTCGGTGCAGTAGTTTTCGAGGTCGTTGGAGCATCGGTCGCACGAGTGGCATGCTCCTACGTTGCACCCTACTCCAACTCTGTCTCCGATTTTGACCCTTTCTACTCTGCTACCGATTTCTGTCACTTCTCCCACAATTTCGTGCCTGCAATTTCAATAAATTATACACACAGCGATGTTCAATAATTAACATATAACTAATTGCTCATAAAAGAAATATAAATCTCAATGAAATTTGTTCACTCAATTAAATAAAATGAGGTGACACTTTTCTTATATAAAAATATAGGAACAAGTACACGTAAATACACCTAATTATATGGTTTTTTATCAGCAATAATTCACTTAATTATATGTTATTTTTACTTAAAAGAGATATAACTGAAATTTGAGTCATTCACATATACCCAACATTTTTCTTGGAAACTTCTGAAGTGAAAAGTCTATAATATCATTTGATAAAAAATCAAATTTAAAATTTTTAGGATCAAAACTCAAAAGACCAAATTTTCATACAAGAGTATTTTTGTTTTCCTACTTTTAAATTAATATTTTTCATAAAAGATTTAACACGTGAATTTACGAAACTTTGGTGTATCCAAATGATCCAAATTTAAATTAGTCTTAATAAGTGAAAAAGTGTATAGCTTAATGTATCTGTTTATATTTATTTTCACAAATATTATATCACGTTAAACTTTATAATCATAAAATAAAATTAAATAAGATGATACTTACCCAGGAACCAAGGGGTAAACAGACATTCCCCATTCATTCTTCACGAAATGAAGGTCGCTGTGACACACTCCACAGTACAATATCTTGAACATCACATCTTCTTCTCCAACAGCCCTGAACCATAAATAAACCCATAAACCCATAAATCATCAATGATCTCTTATATGTATAAAAAGTCATTATCGCACGACTAATAAATATATATGAATTACCTTCGGGAAAAATGAAAAGGAGAGAGATGGCCGGAAGTGTCTGTAGCAGCCCATCCAAAGACCTTCACAGGGTGCTCTTCCTCCGGCAACTTTTCCGACGTCGACGACATAATATTTAATTTACTGAAATAATTTGGATACCCTTATGATTAACTCAGAGAAGCTTGGATTATGGAACTTGAGAAGAATTTGGGATAGTATATATAGGAAAATTAAAGTTTGTGATTGTGATGGGGGAGGTTAACTTTTGTTTATTATTATATAAGACAACATATTTGATTTGAAACGTTTTTAAGGATAAGTGTTTTATGTTAAATGAATAATGATTGAGTTTAGTGGCAAACCAACAATTATTACAAAACTTAATGACATATTTGCTCACGTCCTAGTATGTGAGAGCTGAGATTGTCCAACCTTTTTCTAATAATTAATGGATGAGTAGCAAAAGTCGGTACAAAAGATGTATAGGAGCATCACCTAGACTTTTTTTTTAAAAAGAACATCGCATGTATTAATAATAAGCAACTAACCCGACATTACACCAACACTCGAAGCAAAATAAATAGAGGGACAGACTCCGCACCATAATTCCAACTACTGTTAGTTTAAGCATACACAACTAATTTATGAGCGACGAAATCACACGAAAGACTATTGCTAATGGTACCTTCAGAGAAGTTGGACTCAGCCCGTTTAGCATCATGCAGGGCCGCAACTTACACCTCATACAGATGGAGAAATCTCACGATCTTGCTGCAGAATGCTTTAAACTGAACTCCATGATATCCCCGGTGACTAATCAACTCGAACCAGCTAACATCATGCAGGTGCACGACCCTCTAACTCATACAGATGGAGAAACCCCGTAAACTCTCTGCATAGCGTATTAAACTAGTTTCGTCGATTGACCTTGTGATCAAAGTGAGAATCACGGATATTCAGTAATCCAAGTCCTCCAAGCTTTTCATGCTTACCATGGTCAACACATCGACGCTAGAGAACTCTCGATCCCTCCCAGTACCAAGCCATCCAACAACAATTAGACACCTAGAAATCATACACAGCTCGATTAGATTCCAATTGCCAGAACTTCTTTGCCCATCCACCGGTGACCCCCTCCCGGACCCGTCTTCCTTCGCATATAATATCAAAATAATACCCCTTAACCTTACCATTATGACCCTAAATCCCAATGACCCTCAAAATCCTTCTCCCTCACAACATGCAACCTCTCTCCTCAATCCCTCCGCCTTAGCCTCCTTCCTCCACTAGACCCATCCCCTCTGCCTTCTTCCTCCACTCGTCCCACTGATCTCCTCGATGTCGTACTCAAACTGCCAAACGCCGAATTGTCGACGTAACCCAACGCCCAGATGCCGCCGCACTGGCATACGCCGCCGCACCTACTCTAGCTGACCGAAAAATCTAGTCGCAGACAAAGGCTGCCCGAGACTTGTGAATTGACGAAAACCTTAATCGCTTTGCAAAGCAAAGGGTACAGAGCACATGGTTTGCATTACCTAGACTTATTAATAATGTTTTTTATACATTTAAATTAAATTAATAATGACAATAATTTGTATTGAAACTAAGGTAAATAGCTGCTTTTCATGTGTTCCCTTTTATTTAAAAAATGTTTGTAGAATAGAAAGTAAAGTGAGATAAAGTGAAATAAATAATATTAAAATAATAATAAAGAAAGAGCATGCGTGGAGCTCTTTTACATGTAAAAGATAGAAAATTTGTGAAACTCCTTATCGTAGAGAGTTATGTAAGGAATCTATTCATACGCAGCGCGAATTGGATGCGTACACGACTTGTACGCGGTCTTAGAGAAACGACCGTTGCCAACGGCCGGAATGAGATTTTTGGCCGTTTTGATTGGGGCTGGTACACAATATGTATGCAGCCCCAAGTTGAAAAAAAGGTATAAATTGAACACTTCTCCTTCCTCCTTCATTTTATCCGAAACGCTTACAAACTTTGAAATATAAAGAGAATGGGGAGAAACTGCGGTCAACATTAAAACGACCGAATATAACGTATGTATATTCTTTACCAACTCATACATAGATTCAATTTATATTTTATTTCAATAATGTAATTTGTTTATCGAATATAGATCCATTATTAATTATTGCATGACAATATTAGGTACTGCAAATTTCCCGATTCAAAATTTCATGTACAAACTAGTAAAAAATAAGGAATAATATGATGGATATATTGGCCATTTTGACCATTAAAGGGCATTTAATTCATTTCCGACCAAAATAAGGGCACTTAGGTTAGTAATTATCATTCAAGGGCATTTTAGTCATTTCTGACTGAATGAGGGTTAGTTCAACTATTAAAGGGTATTTGGGTCATTGTTGACCAAAATAGGGGTATTTTGGCCATGTATGACCTTTCAATCTTATTTGATCATTTCTGACCGAGAATAGGGGTGTTTTGGTCATTTTTGAATTGTGAAGGGTTTTTCGATCGAGAATAGGGCAATTTATGTCATTTTGAAAAAAATTTGGGCCAGACATATATAAGTGCCCGTGCAGTCGATGCTGAAATGTTCGTAATCACGTAATGCCATCTATTTGCAACCATATACTGATGAAATGGTTCATGCCAATTATATCGTGTGGACCACTCACGGGGAAGTCAAAGACGTCGGGGAGAGTAGCAACATGAATCAGTATGCCGATTCTAGTGCACAATATTTTTCACATCCGAGTCCTGATGTGAATCATTTACAGCAGTTTATCTGATGCCGATTCTAGTGCACAATTTCATAAAACTACAGAGCGAGGCTCAGGCGCAAGAGCTTCGAGACCTTGAACGGAGGCAAGATGTACAAGCGATTACCCGCAAAACTGAACGGAAAAGACGGAGGAAGATAAAGATGCTCGAGCGCGAAGATTTACTAATTGCCCACATGGCTGATCCGCAGAATGTCCCTAGACCTCCACCGCTCTCATCCTCGGATTCAGAGTTATTATCTTACTTTAAATGTTTTGCTCAAACTTTCGGTTTTATATTTTTGTATGGATTATGTTATTGTGTTAGTTTTGTATGGATTTCTCGATTTTAACTAAATTATGAATTTCGTTTCCTCTATTTAATTTATATAAATAAAAATATTAATTATCAAAAACGATAATATATAAATTATAATATAAAATTTTATAATAATATTACAGATTTAATTTTTTTAAAAATAAAAAAAGGGATGCGTACAATGTCTACGAAGTATGTACGCATCCCAAATGGGTTGCGTTTATTTCCTGCACGCAGTTCGTGTTCGGGCTGGGTACATGATGTGTACGCATCCCTTGTTCGCGTTGTGTACTGTACGCAGTGCGAATGTCTTCCCACTGCGAGTCTTTGGCTGCGTGGTTGGGGTTGCGTACTGGACGCAACCAAACCTTCGCGCTACGTATATTAAAGATTTGGCTGCGTTTTTTGTACGCGACCCGTTTGTCATTTCTGTGTAGTGATTAAAGTGTATTTTCTCTCTTTACAATATTGTAAGAAGTCTCATTAGAAATAATTTAAGTGAACCGATTTAGTTTTCTTCGGTTGGTCCAACAATAGTCTAAATTATCAATTCTTATGTATATATATAAATTCTTAACGGTGAAATTTGAGTTATTATGTTTTAAAGGATGAATAAAAAATAATAATTTGTAGGTGATTGTCTGATTGAAATTGAAAAAATATACTCATATTATATATTTTTTCAAAAGTATCATTTTGGCATAGATAAATAAAGTTGAATATTCTCTTTTTCTTTCCTTGCTTTCTGTTTTTGAATTTTGAAAAAATCAAAACAAACAATTCAGTCTATAAGATCTAGAACTGTACCAAGATAATCGGGCTAATATACAGTCAGAGTAAAACAATATTAGCCTGAAAATTTCTAAAAAAGATATAAATCTAAATTAAATCTACACTGGTGCCAATAAATGTGTTTCTACGTATTTTTCAGGTTGACTCATCCATAAAGCAATTAAATCAGTTATTTTACACTTAACCTAAAAAAATATGAATAAAAAAAATGCCTAGATATAATTAAGAACCTTCAAATTTTAAGCCCAATTTAAAACTAAAAACCCAAATCAATGCTTAATTTGAAAGAAAAAGTTTTATCAACTATTTTTAGGCCTCAACTGATCAAGAATCATTGAAACAACCCTGCACTCTTAGGTAAAACAATATTAACCTGAAAAACTCAAAAAATCCCCAGAATTAAAGCTTGTGATCCCGAGAGAGGAGATTAATTGTATGTTTATTCGATTATTATAAGAAAACATATTAATTATTTTTTGAAGGAATAACTATATATACTAAATAAATAATTGTAGGGTTAAGTGGCAGACCACCAATTAGTAGAAATGATAGTTATGTTTAACCCACTGAAGTTAAAGTATTAAATAACTATGACCCGTAATTATATTTATTTAAAATATCAAAAGCCATCAAAGCTTAATCAGGTCACAAACGTTGAACCAAGAATAAACAAATCTTCAGTTAATTGATGATTCTAAGACAGAAACAAAGTAGTCATAGTTTTTATTGTTGTTTTAGATGGATTCGACTTTAGCTATGTCATTGCTTATGACATGATCCATGTTCTCATTAGCAGCCTAGTATTTAAATTTGTATTAATTTAAAAACAAAATTAAATACTGCAAACGGATTAATTAACACGCAATACAATTAAAGGTGGATTTCATAATTACATGATAAAAATAATGTGGAACGCGAAGAATATTAATTACCAGAAATATACGTACGCAGCCACACAACTAACAGATAACACAGTAATTGAGCAAGGAAACAATTTTATAGATGGATACACTTGTATATGTCACATTATTATATGATTACACATAAAATATTTTGTCTCAAGGGTCACTATCCATAAATTTCAATTTTATCACCGTTACTCATTCCGTCAATTTCCGTTAGTTTTTAACATTTTTAACGTGTGAAAAGACTAAAATACTCTTTAGAGATGAATAACTTATTTTAAAATTAAATAAAATGATGTAAATACCTTTCACTATTCATTTAATTTTCTAAACACTACCCTTCATCCTCTTCCTCTCTCTCATACAAAATATTTTAGACATACTCAGCTGGAAAAAAAAATTAGGAATACCCACCTAAAAACAATAATATCTAGGTGTAGTCACCTGAAATATCACTTATTAAATTAAAAGGCACCACCGATAAAAAAGGGTCGTTGAAAGAAAGAGGCTAATTTGGAGTTGCAGAGGAATTGAGTTTGGTGGAAATGTTGGGAGAATGAGGAATGAGTTGATTTTTGGCAAATAATCACGCGAAGTTCTTCCGGTGAGAAACGAGTCGCTGACCACTCTAGCGACGAGCCGTGCCTCGTCCTTTGTCGCATGCCCCACCCCCACGTACTCGAAGATCACTTTGGCGTTTAAGCATAACCTCCCCATTTCTTGTTGGGATTGAGACCAATCAAATCGAGAAGGAACGAATCGAGATTTTAGATGCCATTGAGGCCGTTCCCAGGGTCGACCTCCATGTCTTGACCTCCAGTATGTTTGATTTGTGCTATATTTAGTTCCTAAGAAAATTAGAAAACTAAAGAAGATGAAGATTTGAGTTTGTGGACAGTTGGTTTTCTTAGCCTTATTTTGAATGTCAAGTGTTCTTAAAAACTAGAGAAGATTTTGGGTGAGAGAGGGAGGGAGAAGAGAAAAGGAGGGCAATGACATTAATTTGAAAATTAAAATATTAAGTAACTATATTTTAGTATTTTCAACTCAATTTTAATAACACATTTAGCTGTAAAGAGTATTTTAATCTTTATAAAAGGAAAATGGGTAAGTGATAAAATTGAAATTGATGGGTAGTCACCCTGATACGAAATATTGTAGGTGTAGTCATGTGATAACGTGACATATCCAAGTGTATTTATATGAAATTATCCATTTCATAAATGTTCACCCAATTACAATCTATTTCCAAATAAGTATATCGAAAGAAAGTTTTTTTTTAGAAGGAAATTTTTTATTTATTTAATGAATAGCAACTAACCCGGTATCAAGCCGGACAACTGAGGCTACAGTTGGTGGGACAGACCCCTCACCATAATTTCAGCTACTGTTAGTCAACGCAAATTTGGCCAATTCGTGGGCCGCTTTATTACATGCTGAGAGTAACCGTCTATAGTAGTGAATGATCCCCCCCAAACATGTTTTGTAAGTGTTTTCCTCCATGGACTTGGTTCACCACGCGAATACAATCTGTCTCGACCTCTACCATCCTTCAGTTATGTCCTTTTGCCAAGAGAGAGCTTCCCTGACTCCTACGACCTCCACCTCTTTGGAATGGAGATAACCCGTAAACCGTCTGCATAGTGCTCCCACAATGCGGCATTCTGAGTCCCTGCAGATAAGCCCTATACCACAGTTTCCCCCCTCGACGTCTATTCCCCCATCCACATTTATTTTTAATCGTCCTGGATGTGGTGGGACCCACACTTTTGGTAATGATGACACAAGCGGATCTGCGCATGAGCCTTCTCCCTGAGGCTTTGCCGCTAACCAGGCTCGTCGGAACCCTTTTGCTGTTGCTGCCACTCTCGCTGGGTGGAAAGCCTCCATCTTCCAGATTGCTTGAATCCTAACTCTCCATATTGCTCATAGCATGATTACCCACAGACTAGCCTCGTTCTCCCCCTCCAGCCAAAAGCTCCAACTAGTAAGAACCGGGTGTGGCCCCATCCTTCTTGGCCCGTCGCTGAGATTCGAAAACAAAAATAATACAATAGTAGAAACAAAATAAAGAGATTTATTTTATTGCTCTCTAGTACTAGGTATATGTGAGGCCGTGCGCGTGGAAAAGATGATTTTTTTCCTTTCATAATTATAATTAATCTCAAACTCATCGTGGATAAATAGAGATCTCGAGCTTTATGAAATAAATGAATTTGCAAATCAACAAGTACATTTTCTTAATTTTTATAGATCAAACCCAATAAGTTGATTGCATGATTTATATTTCGCAGCTTGTACAATAATGCATTCCGATATTTCATTTTATATACCAATTTTTTTTATTAATACATTCAGTTTATGTCGAATCTATTAGTGACGATAATAAAACACTTATAATGTATTCATAACATATGAGTTTTTTTATTTGTTATAAAATTTTAGTACTAAATTACTAGTACTGAGTACAGGCATATGATTCTCAGCCCAACAAAACAAACACTCAATGGACAGTCACAAAGTGTTGTAGGAGCCAAAGTTTTGTCCAAATCTAGCTATCTTCAAGGTTTTGTAGGAGCCAAAGTGTTGCCAATGTCAATGACAAACCTGTACCTAACATCAGCCTTTGCGAGCCTCTCCATTGCAGTGTTCACATAGTCCATTTTAATAAGCTCTATGTCGGCTTTTATGTTATGTTTTGCTGCAAAATCAATCATCTCTTGAGTCTCCTTCATTCCTCCGATCACGCTCCCTCCCACCATCTTCCTCCCTGTTCTTGATTTCTTTAGAATCGTACAAATAAAAATAATTTCACGCTCGTTAGTTAATATACCATATATTAGAGGGTCGGCCGGGATCTCGTGGGGCTTGTCGGGGATACCGACAGTAATGAGCTTTCCATGTGCCTTGAGAAGACCTATCAGGGGCGCGATCGTATGCGCCGCAGAGACTGTGTCTATGATACCATCCATCGTTCCCATCGCGGCCTGAGCAAATGCAGGTCATGATGATGTTCATGTAGTACAAATGAAATAACGGGTATGATAAGTATTAAGTTATACGATTGTTAGAGATAATTTCAAAAATCACCCCTTAAATTATGTCAAATCTCACGTGACGTCCCTTAAAAAACATTTCTCAGCGTGATTCTCCTGAAATGTTGATTTTCTTACTTAACATATTTATGTTAAATATTAACGTTATAATGACTAAAATGCCTTAAAGGTGTTTTTAATTTGCAAATCCTATCATTTTGCTCTCTCTCCTCCCTCTCTCTTTCTCCTCCCTCCCTCTCTCAGCTCAAAAACGTTTCGAGAGAAAAGGAGACGTGAGAGATGGAGGGAGGAGAGATAAGAGAGAGAGAGCAAAAAGGTATGATTTACAAATTAAAAACACCTTTAAGGACATTTTAACGTTAATATTTAACATAAATGTGTTAAGTGAGAAAATTAACATTTTAAGGGGGTCACGCCGAGAAATTTTTTTTCAAGGGATGTCATGTAAGATTTGACATAATTTAGGGGGTGGGATCTGAAATTATCCCCGATAGTAATAATAAATATGAGGTCGTTGATTACAATACCTTTATCTGATCATGATCGCGGCTAACTAAGAAAGAATCCGCACCAAGCCGATCTAGAGCTTCCTCTTTCTTGTTCAAAGAAGTACTGATCACAGTCACTTTCAAACCGAAAGCCTTGGCAAATTTGACAGCTACATGGCCGAGCCCTCCGAGGCCTACCACTCCAATGTGCCTGCCCGGCTCGGCAAGCCCGTAATATTTCAAGGCACTATAAACAGAGATCCCGGCGCAGAGGAGTGGCGCTCCCGCGGCCAGAGGCATGTTCTCCGGGAACTTGACGACGTAGCGCTCGCTGGCCACCATGGTGTCCGAGTAGCCCCCGTACGTGACTGTCCCGTCGTGGTACTTGGCATTGTACGTGGGTATCAATTTCGGGCAGTAGTTTTCGAGGTCGGCGTTGCAGCTCTCGCAGGAATGGCACGCTCCCACCAAGCATCCCACCCCGACTTTGTCCCCAACCTTAAATTTTGTTACCTTGTTCCCAATCTCTGTCACTTCCCCCACAATTTCATGCCTAAAACCAATTTGTTATTGCTTATATTCAATAAGTGAGCATAAAATGGATGATCTGAAATGAAACATACCCAGGAACCAGAGGGTAAGTAGAAGCCCCCCATTCGTTCTTGAGGTTGTGAAGATCAGAATGACATACTCCGCAGAATAGAACCTTCAATTTTACATCGTCTTCCCCAGTTGCCCTACGAGCGAAACAAAATGCCATGTGTTAAAGTCTAGTTATATAAATAAACTTGGGGATGATCTCGTTTTGGTACAGTTAAATTGACACGAGTATCACTTAATTATAGCCAACTTCAAAACATTTCATAAAGCAAATATGTTTTATGAGACGTTTTGAAAATAATCGTGTCGGTTTAACCGTTCTGAGATTATCCCATAAATTAAATATATAAATGTCACGCAATTTCACATATTTGATCAAAATCGAAGAAATTACCTTCTAGAGAAGTGAAAAGGGGAGAGAGATCCAGATGGGTCTTTGGCCGCCCACCCGAAAGCCTTCACCGGGTGTTCTTCCACCGCCATTGTCGCCGGAACAACCAGTGAGTACTCTGTTATTGGTATTCCATGTCCTTCAATGGAGGGTTAGCATTTATGCACAAAGTGGCGATGTACATTTGGGCCACATCTCATTGATGAGCTCAGCTTTTCAATTCAAAGATGGAGTTGGCTTTTTGAAAAAGGTGATCCAATGCCGGCAGAGTTTCGGTTCATTTTAATTTAAATGCTTGCCGTCTAATTAAAAACAGAGATAAGTGTCTTCATAAAATGTTAATTTTATCATAATACATCATACAATCATGGGTTTGATTGTTAGGCCGTAAAGTGTATGTCATTAAAGATTTTTTCGAGCTCCATACATTAAAAAATGTGTAAATTAATTATAATTAAGTTGAAATTGAATTTTTGGATACACTTTCTAAATACGGTACGCCAACCTAAAGGTAATTCTTAATATTTATATTGTCAGCCCACCCAAAACTCTTTTTTTATTTTTGCATGTTTTTCAGACTTAAAAATTCTACTTCTTTTAGTTGATCCCTTATTGTTGGGCCCGTAGACAGTTATCCAGAAGCACCCGATAACGCGTAAGTGCACGCGATCGTTACAAGTAGTAAATCCTGATAAGCACATGGTCGAATCCACAAGTACCAATAAAGGTTAATTCAATTTAGGGGAAATTGCATGTCACTACCATATACTCTGCAACTTTTGCATGTCACTACCCTATACTTTTTTTTGTTGCATGTCACCATTGTAAGGTTTCATTTAGTTGCACCGTCTATCACAGAGTTAAGTTTGATGTAAAAAGTCCATAATACCACTATATTAAAAAAAATTCAAAAATTAAAAAAAATACCTTTTGAAATTTTTTAATAATTTTTTTATCAGATAAATAATAAAATACTGATTTCAAAACTATTTTTTTTAAAAAAACATTTCTCAAAATATTAGAAATAAAAAAACCACTTTTAACAACGTTTTTTATTTTTAATATTTTTTCAAAAAATTATTATTTTTCAAAAAATAATATTCAAATCAGTTTTTTATTATTTATTCCATAAATTATTTTTTTTAAAAATAAGTTAAAGAAATGATTTTTTTTTCATTTTTAAAATATAAGGGTACTTTAGTCATTTAATAAAATTTGAAATTGAAATATTTAAATGACTAAAATAGCATTGTGTTTAAAAAATGAAAAAATCATTTGTTTAACTAAATTGTTTTAATTTTTTTATGGAATAAATAATAAAAAAAATTGATTTGAATATTATTTTTTTTTAAAAGTATTAAAAATAAAAAAAACGTTGTGAAAAGTGGTTTTTTATTTTTAATATTTTTTTAAAAAATATAGTTTTTTTAAAAAAAAATAATTTTGAAACCAGTGTTTTACTATATATCTAATAAAAAGTATTTTTTAAAAAAAAATTCAAAAGATATATATTTTTAAATATTTTAATTTTTTTCATATAGGGGTATTTTGAACATTTTACATCAAACTTAACTCTGTGATGGACGGTGCAACTAAATGAAACCTTATAGTGGTGACATGCAACTAAAAAAAAAGTAGAGGGTAGTGACATGCACAAGTTGCATAGTACATGGTAGTGACATGCAATTTCCCCTTTAATTTATACTATCAATTGTAACTTAAAGTACTTGGTTTATAAATCAGTATGGATATATGTAAAGTAAAAACACTTGGGAGAGACTATTCAGTAGAGAAAACTATTAATGTTAGGCCAAACTAAATCATAATCATGTCGATGTTTATGAATGAATTCTCATGCATACACTTGAATTTTATGCAAACAATTATACTGACACCCCTCTCGGTATTGGTGTCAGCCTAGACTGGAGAAGTTCATCATCCCTCTCGGGTAGATAGACACCGCGAGTCTGCATTAGCACAACAATAATGGAATCGGAGTTCCGAAGAGTTGAACCCCGACAAATTAAAGCATGTCTATCACCCACCGGCCCTCTCAGACACGACAACGTGACTTAAACAAGCAATCAATATTCATCAACATCAATCACAAGCATTAAGTACTTTAATTCACCCAAAAATATGCATAAGCAAATAGTTATAAAATCATAATCATCATAAGAACTAGCATCCATGATCAAGGGTATTTAGCCCATGATCATGGTGCTATAACCAAAATCCATAAAGATAAATAAAACAATTCTAGTTAAGGAATAAAAAAGAACCCTAAAACCCAAAAGGTTGAAGAACATGAATCGTTGAATCCCTCTCGATTGTTGATGTGTAGCTTGCTTGATCTTAGAACTTGAATCTCTCTTGAATCGAATTCGAGCTCCTCTCGAAGTCCCCAATCATCTACTTGGTTGATAAGGTGTTCTACTATCTGCTCTCCTAAATTGTGGTGAATGGCTCAGTTCAATTGTGGCGTGAACACTCAAAATTTCGGCCCCCTCCTTCATAATTTGTGTTTGGCTTATATATTTCTTTTCGTTACATCTCAATTGCATCATCGTTACAAGTTTCTGTCTTCGAATTTCCTTTGAATTGATATATTATGGGCCCAAATCGGAGTTCGGATGAGAACTCTACACCACCCGAAAGTATCAGACAATTTTCGCCCTCTTCCAAACCTCGAGAATAGTAACTCTTTTCGTCCTCTTCAATTTAGATGTAACGTTTGCTCGATTTGGATTTCGGATGTGGACGTTATAGCACTTTCAAGTCAGCTGGTCTGCAATCTTGATATCTGTTTTAGTGCTGTCTTTCAATGCTGTTTTGAGCTTCTTCCCATGAAATTTAGAGAAAACTTCTTTCTAGAGAGTTTTATATCGCCGAGTTATCTTCGATTTGATATAATTTTGGGTCACATCGGATTAAATATGAGGAAGTTGTGCTCTCTGAAAGATTCTGCTGCGAATTTGGCTCAGTTTTGACCATTTTCACATGTATTCTGCACATTCACACCAAACATACCTGAAAACGTAAAAGTGGCATAAAGATCAATAATTTAACACATCGAGAGTGAAATAACACCTAAAATATAGTTAATAGTTATAATAAACTTACATTTGATACGACCGCATTACTTATCATATAAGGTGACAAAAGCTGAAGGCGTCGACTTGCTTAGAAGAGAGACAATGTTCCCGAGCTCCATAAAATTTATCCAATACCAGTAATTTGATGTACAACTTTATTACAATTTGGAGTCTTTCAAATAAGATCAGAGGAAGTGTGCCACTCAACTTGAATTTAAGAATATCAAATAAGAAACTCAAATCTCACTTTGAGAACCGGAAGGCAATCAACTCTTATTTAAATCTTTCAATTAGTGTTCTAAAAGTCGTTAGATGCTACTTAGTCAGGCAGTTCCTTTTAAAAACTAATTGGAGATTTTAAACAGAAAAAAAATCAGACTAAATGACTAATTTAAAATTTTAAGAGATTAATCAGACAAGTCGAAGATTTTTAATAACATTTCTTTCAATCTACCATGTCTAGATTCAAAAATTAGATGGCCATTGTTCTTCGTATGGTACTCACTTAGTGGCGTTGTGGAAGTCCATATGCTGGGATTTGATTAAAATCATGGGAAACATATATATAGATAATATGCAATCAAATTATAGCCATATTTATGTTTCTAATACAAACACTAGAGTACACAACTCATGTTAATAGTAGAGAATCGATGAAGTAATTAAATAGCAAAAACATAAATGGATCGTGTTTGGATTCATTAGTTGGCAACCATGACGATTTCCAAATAGTTCTATATGCATCATGTATTTTTAAATTTACGTTGATGAACTATATTAGTTATACACGTAAATCACATATCGGGCGGTCCTTCAAGTCGAATGTAGTCGTACATAATTCCTTCAAATGGACTAAGGCTTCTGGCTTGCCGCAAGTATATTGTATTGCTTCCGTTGACAAGTCTCGAGCTCTCCACGTTCACAGTGTAGAACCAGTACACCCCGTGGATGCCATGTCGAGCGATGGCATTGTCCTTCCCAATCATTCCGGTTGAAAAATAAGTGTTTTCAGGGTGTGGATCGTTAATCCGAACCTATGATTAATCAAATAATAGTGTCATTAATGAATTGCTCCGTAGAAATTTAACTATTACTTGATCAAGGAGAGGAAAAGCTCGAGAAAATGTGCATACGTGCAAGTCTGATTCGTGAGCTGACGCCAAGGCTAGTTGAAGTGTATAATTGTTGTTCACCCGCACGTTTTCAAGCTCGAATTTGATTTGCCATGTAGTTGATTCGTATTTCTTATATCCCGTATTTCTACAATACAAGTGACAATTATCTTACAGTGTAATATTATATCAGAGTGTCACACGTGAACAGAAATGGACCGAGCTCATTTATTATATTAAGCTCTGATCCTCTTAAAAGTATATAATCGTACATCTGAATGTCCAGTCATGTTATTTAAATTGGTGTAGCGATTCACATACTTTTTATGTAAGATGCTCATTTGTACAAGGTTAGTATAAGAGATAAATACTCAATTGTTGAGCCTAATAGTAATAAAAAGCTTGGAAAAGTGAACTACATATACCTAGTGACATGAGCGAAGAACCAATCTTTAGCATAATTGTCGACACCAACTTTGAAAACGAGGTCGCTTTTAGGGTATAAATCTGCGTATCTTGCCCACATTCCGTATTGTCTGAATCTGTTTAAAATTGATAAATTGAGACGTACGGTTACATCAATAGTTGTTATGGAGGAAAAACGTAATTGGGGTTAAGGTGTGACATGATTACTTACTTATCCGAAGGTTTATTGAGGTACAAGCGGTTGACGAGGTCAGGAGATGGTTCGGGCACGTAGAATTCGGCCGCGGACCGGTCCGGCACACCTATCTCCCACAACGTAGGGCCATTTCTCGGAGGGCTGAACTCAATATTCGGCAATTTGAATTTTTCACCTGCATTTTTGTTGACACGAATACATTAAGCTAAAAACCTCAAGATAGAAGATGCAATGGTAATGAATTAAGCTCTATATGATCTTTCATATACCAAAAATATATACGACAGTAACGTACCAGGTCGAACGGTAATAGTAACGTTGTATTTGTAATCTCCGACGAAACCAGGAACCCAAGCGTATAAATCATAGTCTCCGGGTCGAACATTGTCGATCGAGAAACGCCCCTCCGTGTCAGCTCGCGTCCAAAATTGATAGCCCTATAACAAAACCAATCCCAAATCATCATATTATTCATGTTCTTGACGGTCCAAAAATTGATCAAATTAATTTACGAAAACAACCTTGGACTCTAGTTGCCATGATCCCACTTCCCCTGGAGCCGCCAATCCAACATATGCGGAGCTTGCCCCAATAAGTTCCTTGTTCACGTACCTATTTCAATCATGAATATTTTCATTTGCAATGTTTCGATTAAAGCTGTTCCGAGAATTTTCAGAAAATGAATTGAGGATGTGTACCTGTCGTTGATCAATAATTGACCGTCAACCCCTCCTCGTTGATTGGAATGAGGATAATCCTCGGACGCCACGAAACTATATGGCCAACTCTTAACTTCCTCACTGTTCTGTTATTAGAAATCGAGTTATTGTTTATATTAAGATGCTTTCTGATTTCAAATCTAACTCTTAATATTTCTGCTTCTAATCATATCAATTTCATAAACAAATATACGTGAAATCTGAGATCGGAAACATGATACATTACAAAAAGTCACGTACTTGTTGTTTAGCATCTTCCCACAGAACTTGTGGGCTCGATCCAGGAGCTGCCGAGTTCAAATAAATGAAAACCGGACCGAAAACTTTCTTCCATGGCTCTCCGTTCTGGAACATCATCCCTGATTCTCCTGCATAGTGTGAGCTAACAAACATCTACACGACAAATTTTAAGTTTAGTGCTGTCCTGCTTTATCGTAATATATAATAGTCGAGCTCAAATCTTGATACACAACTTAGTAAGGGTACGTACTGAGAGCATGGTGGGGCCCGCATGTGAAGTGAGGTCAACCTTGGTGGCCCCCCGTTACGGAACTCGTCGCTAGGAGTGATCGTCTAGAAGCCGACGGGAGGGTCGTTACAAATCCAACCGTGTACTTTTGTTTTCTTGGGTTGCGAGTATTGGTACTTATCGTCGACCTCTCCTTTAAGCTTGGGGTTGCTCGGATTGGTGAGGCGCACGGCCTCCGGATACGCTAGCGTCTGGCCCCTTGCCCGGTCCTCCGCCGAAGGCATGATCCTTTGCTTCTTGTCCGAAATCGCCATGAACTGAAACCTGTAATCACATTAATTCTGACACATTAATTATTTGGTTTAGGCATTTCATGAACATGTTATGAAATGCTCTATGTACGCTGTCATAATGTTCGAAAAATGATAGTGAATGCTACAAATTCATTGCTTGTACATACTTGTTTCCTTGGGGCTTGTAAACGGTCCTGATTTCACCGAGGCCCGCGTCTGGCCATCCTTGTAGTCGCTCAAGTATCGCATATGAATAAAACCCCAATTTACCTTGCAACATTATATACCTGTAATAAACTCAACAATCAGAATTATATCAAAAAATTCCGATTCAAAAAATTCATAGTTTTGATGGAACAATAAGATAGGTAGTTGGCTCGCATGTAAAAAGACTGCAAAACTTTGATACCAATATAAAACTCAATTTATTTAAAAATTTAAGCTAATATATGTATGTTCAAACAAATTTATTTATTACACATCTTTTTATGCAATTTTTGTAACAATAAGACTCGATTCTTCACAGGAATTAATTATATCACAATTTATATATTACCTTTTGTCTACGTTTACAGGCGCATAATTTCTTGATCGCTCGTCGGAAGCATTCCACGTTCTAGTGAATGAAATCTCAACTATACTTTGTTCTTCCGTTATAACCCTGAACTCCGTACAAGACAATCTTCAATCATAAAAGAATTAGTCAGCAATTAAACGTATGATAATAGTACAAGTAATTATGTACATGATGTTGGAGAATTTAATTTATTACCTGTCCATGATATAGTCTGAATAAACATCCCAATACCTGTGCCAATGATGTGATATATAAGATCCATCAGCAAGAGCAAAAATATAAAAATTGCAATAAAAAAATAATTTAATTTCTCTTTTAAATTCTTACCCTCGATCTCCCAATTTATTAGTTGAATCAAGAACATTATCAATTCCATTGAATTTAATTTCATCCACTTGGCCATCTGGATTTGATATTGTCACTTGAAGAATTCCATTATCCAACACAACCTATAAAATACAAAAATACATTTTTAAAATAACAACCAATGGAAAACAATTGAAGTAAATATCGAGCAAAAAGAAATCACAACGATAGATTACAGAACATAAAATGGAGTTTGATTTACTTGATCTTTGGTTTTCTCAAGTTTTATCGGTTGAGGGGAAGATGCTTTTGAAGCTGTACCTCTCATGTTCCATGAAATGTTCCTGAATTCGAAAATCGAGCAAATCAGAGAATTGATCGAGGGAGTACTATAATATTATTCGTAAACATCATAAACACATAATGATAAATTGTTAAGAAAGTTATATATGTCACGTCAAACTAACGATATTAACATTTTAAAAATGGGTTATGAGGCAATATATTTAGTCCAATCATGCATATAAAGGTTGTACATGTTGATCATTCTTATGCATGAATGATTATTTTGAAATGAGACACGTAAATTAGTGTGCTGAGATATATGAATTCACATGAATAAAACATGAACCAAAAATAAAATATAAAAACCGCTAAATTTAGTTAAATTTTGTAAAATTGACACCCACTCCTACTTAAATTATTTTCTCTCCCGCAACAACTACACATATACATGGCATCCAGAGAAAAATAACCAGATTTTCTATTATTAGAAGTTGGGGTATAGCGGTAAATATTTTAATTTTATAAATGAAGTCCTGAACTTATAATTTTAATGTTAAAACAATAATAAATTGTTGAAAAAGTAATAATTGAGTTGTGTAGGAACCTAAAGGAAGTGATCCGAGCTAAGCAAAAACCGCTACCGTCAATCAAAACCAATATAGAAATAACAAAAATTCTCAACAACACAACATGGACGGCCGTCAGGCTCCTCCTCCGGGAAACCATCTCCGATCACAAACGACTAAACTACCTGCAACAAAATAGATTTTAAACACAAACACAATTGTTCATTAATAATGTTTCCATTAAAGAAGGAGAAATAAAAAAGAGGAGAACATGGACGTATCAATAACTATAGCTGTACCTAGAAGTGCTTGAAATTAGTTTAGATGGTTATTTTTTATTTATTGTTTGTAAGATGGTGAGAACAATATATATATGGTCACTGAAAATGGGTCTTTTGTAAAGGGTATTTTTGTTTTTAGTCGAAATGGGTAGTTTGTTATTATTTTATTTATTATAAAGGGTAGTTACTATATGTTGTTATTGGTAATAAGATGATGTTTTTTATATGTAAATTGGTGGATACAATGTTAGTGTAACAGCCATAATCTGTGGGATTTTTTAATGCAATTATTGGAATGTTAGTTGGCAACCATACATCAGTTGATATTTTGACTCAAATTGAATACTTCGTACGTAGATAGTGTTTTGTGATTAACGGCTCTATGCAACTCTTGTAAGGTAATTGAAACTAATTAATAATGATTAATTATTCGAGTTGATATTTGGCAAATAGTTTTTCTTTTTTTAATTTTGGTTAACCAAAGCCGGCGTAATTGGGAGTCCTGACGCATTAAACGTCGTGTATGCTTACCCGATGCATCGGGTTCACCCATTTATGTATTGGTGCAAATATATACTCATAATTTTATTTGAAGATATCAACTTGAATTAAAGGATGAATAATGACATTTTGGTTTACCTAACTATAGCGAAGTGACATTTTCATACCTTAACTATTTTAGTCTCTTTCTTAGTACCTAACAATTTTTTGTGACAACCTATCTCTAAAATTTGTAAAATACCTAAACTACCATTGTTTTAAGAAATCAAAAATTGAATTAATTCAATTTTGTTTATCTTTTGTTCCATTTGGTTTATATTTAAGATGCAATTAAAATTATGCTCCCAAATCTAAAATTAAATTTGAACCATTTCAAATCCGATTTGATAAATCAAATTAGACCAATTTTATTATAATTTCTTAAATCATGGGTATTTTAGTCATTTTAACTATGTTGTCACAAAAAATATGTCAGGGTATCAAAAAAGAAAAAAAATAGTTAGGGTATGAAAATGTCATTTCATTATAGTTAGATGTAACAAAGTGTCATTATCCCTTAAAAGTTTAAGGATATAGAAAAGCAGGGATAGTTTACACTACATCTAACTAACCATGATTAATTTTTTACATTACTATCGTAATTATAATTATTTTTTAACCTTATGACCTCTTGTTTTTTCTCATTTTCTATCAGTGTAGTTAAACCGTATCGTTATTGATTTTTTTGACTTTTTATTTACCTTTGACCGCTTAATAAATTTGTGAGCTTTTAATTTTATTTTTTATCAGCAAATTATTATAAACTCACGCAAAAAAAAAGCAACTAACTCTTGACATTTAAAATACATTACATGAATATAAGTACGTAAGATTGAAAAGAAAACGAAGTGAAATAAATGAAACGACTTTAGAGGGTTGCAATTGAAGGTAGGAGGTATTTTTAGATGAATGGTTATTATGTTTTGGAGTATTTTAAATTTTGGAGTTGGCGAGGCCCAATTCTTTGTAGAACTAGAGCTTAAGAAAGGCCCAACACTTGGCCTAGTTTAGAAGAGGCCACACCAACATCAGCGACATATATACGGTGACATCACATGCTATTTGATTGTGACATCACATGACTCTGAGGAGGGATCCGATCGGAGTGTTACTATTCAAATTATCCCATATTTCCAATGGGTAAGCTGATGACAAGCTGCGATTGTTTTTTGGCTTGCGTAAGTACTCTTATTCATATTTTACTTTTGGCTGGCTCATTTTAAATTTTGTCCAACAAATTAATTTTATCAAATTTAAGTACTCTTTCTACACATTATTATGTATTACATTTGTCATTAATTGAGGGGCATTTTAAATTTTATAAAATAACTAATTTCATCTAAAAATTTAATAGAAACTCACATTAAAATGTATTTTATATCAATGTTATTTTTATAAAATTTATTAATCTGTATATATTATTTTTGGCTTATATAATTAATTTCGGCCTATTTTAAAATTTATAAATAACAAATTTCATCTAAAATTAACTGAGGACCACTTAAAATTTTATGAAATAATATTGATCATGTCCAAAATTTAAAACGAGCCTTATATATATATTTTTATTTTATAAAATTTAATGTAAGACTTAGTTAATGACAAAATCTATAAATAATACGTACAAAGAGTTAATTTTAGAAGATGATAAAATTCATATATTAATTTAAAGTTGAACTCAATTAAATTTCATATAAAATTTTTTATCATATAAAATTTGAAATGCAAGTAATGATATAAGCCAAAAGTAATATATAGAAAGGGTTTCAAAAAAAATCTTATAAAATAACATTGATCCAAAAATAATATATAGAAAAAGTAATAAATCTACTAATTTTTTATTTTTAGATGAAAATTTTATTTTATAAAATATTAAGTGGACTCATTCAAAACGATAATATATAGGAAAGAGTTCTACATTTTTAGAAAATAAAAAAATTTATACTTCAACCTAAGGTTGGCCTCAATCAATCTATTAGATGTAGTTTATTATTTTACAAAATGCAAAATGAGCTCAATTAATTAAAGCCGTAAACCAAAAATAATAATATATATACAGATAAGAGTACTTATGTAAAATAGAAGTAAATAATGATAACATGCCTTTAGTACTTTAGTTGGGGCTTGGATAGCGTTGGAGAATCAGTTTGAAATTAAATTATATAATACTCATTTTGGTAAATCCATTAATTGATTGTAATTTTTTGGAAAAAAATCTAGTAGAAGTAGATGTTATCCTTTTATTTTTGGTCTAATTTGTTCTCTCCACTTAATTCGTGCCTGAAATTTTCAATCTTTTTTCTCTTAATATTTTTCTCTCTACGTACGGTACTCCCATTTTCACTCTCATTGCTCCTCCTACATATTTTTTCGACCTTTTATTAGCAAGTCAATCCTATATATATACAAGGACACGAATTAGAAATCACAAATATGTCTACTTCTCCGTGTAGCTACAATTAGGAGCGATCGAGAAGAAACAATACACGAACAGAAAAGCTAGTCGACGTTGGTTTTTTCGTTTTTTGCAGGTGTTTAGTCATTTGTGATCAGAGATGGAGGTTTCTAAGAGGAGTCGCCTGTTGGCCGGCCATGTTGTGTTGAGAAATTTTATTATGTTTATTCTGGTTTTGATTGACGGTAGCGGATTTTGCTTAACTCATATGACTTCCTTTAGGTTTTTACTCAACTCAATTTTCAATTTGAAACAGTAAACAAATTTCACTTTTTGCATGTAACATAATACTGATCATGTATATATATCAATTCTCTGACTTAATTGCTTGATTATTTAATCTATAGGAATGTTCAAGCGCAAGTAACTACAAGCGCATCACCTCAATTAGTTCAACCGATAAAACTTGAGGAAACCAAAGATCGAGTAAATCAAATAAACTCCATTAATTTTATCTTCTTATACATATATATACATATATCCATCGTTTTGATTACTTTACTTAAATTGTTATTTCGTATTAATTTATAATTATAGGTGGTGTTGGATAATGGTATTCTTCAAGTAGCAATATCAAATCCAGATGGCCACGTGGAGGAAATTAAATTCAATGGGATTGAGAATGTTCTTGATCCAACTAATGAATTGGGAGGTCGAGGGTACGGAAATCACAAATTAAATTAGATTAAATTATTCTGTTTGTTTCTTCTTAATTATTAATGGATCTTAATTAATCATGTATATAGGTATTGGAATGTTTTTGCAAACGATCGCATGGACTCGTACGTAATAATAAATTAAATTCTCCGTGTATATAATTTTACTTGTACTTACTATTATCATGATACGTACGTTAATTGGTGATTAATTAATTATGTTATGGTTTAAGATTGGCTTGTACGGAGTTACGAGTTATAACAAAAGAGGAAAAAGTAGTTGAGGTTTCCTTCACTAAAACGTGGAAACCTTCCGACAAAGATCATGCGCCTGTAAATGTAGACAAAAGGTAATGTATACATATATATAATTAGTTGTTGTGAAGATTCGATTCTTAATTAGCATTCAAAGTATCACATCGGAAATATTTAATTGATATAGGTGGAGTTTATATAAACAGGTACGTAATGTTGCAAGGGAAATCTGGGTTTTATACATATACCATACTTGAGCGACTACAAGGATTTCCAGATATGGACGTTGAAGAAATCAGGACAGTTTACAAGCCAGAAGGAACAAAGTAATATATATAAATGAATTCGTACCCTTCATTTGTATATATTATGTTCGTAAAAGTTTTGGAATCAGAATTAATGTGATTAATTACTATAGGTTTCAGTTCATGGCGATTTCGGACGAGAGGCAAAGGATCATGCCTTCGGCGGAGGATCGGGCAAAGGGAGAGGTACTTGCTTATCCGGAGGCGGTGCTCCTCACCAATCCGAGCAACCCCGATCTCAAAGGAGAGGTGGATGACAAGTACCAATATTCGGAACCCACGACTACAAAAGTACACGGTTGGATTTCTAATGAGCCTTCCGTCGGCTTCTGGATGATCACTCCTAGCGACGAGTATCGTGACGCAGGGCCCACAAAGCTTGACCTAACTTCACATACAGGCCCTATCATGCTCTGCGTAAGTATATATACACACGTAGTCATGTTTGTGACAAACGCGCACTGATCTGGCAGGGTCAACAAAATACTAAATATTTTAAGTTGTGTAGATGTTTGTTAGCCGTCACTACTCGGGGGATTCAGGGATGAACTTCACAAATGGAGAGCCGTGGAAGAAAGTTTTCGGTCCGATATTCGTGTATCTCAACTCGGCACCTCCCGGATCACTCCCAAAAGTCCTATGGGAAGATGCAAAACGACAAGTATGTATATATATATGTGACTTATAATAATAATGTACCATATGTTAATTTCGGGGGGTCTTATTATTACTTATATACATACATTAAATAACTCGATTGATGGATTTGTAATATATCACAGAAAGAGGAGGAAGTTAAAAGTTGGCCGTATAATTTTGTAAAGTCCGAGGATTATCCACATTCGGAGCAACGAGGAGGGGTTGAAGGTCAACTATTGGTCAACGACAACAAGAAAGTTATTGGGGCAAGCACCGCACATGTTGGATTGGCGCCACCTGGGGAAGTAGGATCATGGCAACTACACTCCAAGGTTATTTTCGTTAATTTATTTGATCAATTTTTGGACCGTCAAGAAAATTAATTTGACGTGCATGAATGTGATGATTTGGTATATATAGGGTTATCAATTTTGGACACGAGCTGACACTGAGGGTCGTTTCTCGATCATCAATGTTCGACCCGGAGACTATGATTTATACGCTTGGGTTCCTGGTTTCGTCGGAGATTACAAATACAACGTTATTATTACCATTCGACCTGGTACGTACGTTACAATGTTCGATCGCTTCTACGTACGTACATGCAGTCCTCGATCGTTAACAAATTAAAATTGCAGGTGAAATAATCAAATTGCCGAATATTGAGTTCAGCCCTCCGAGAAATGGCCCTACGTTGTGGGAGATAGGTGTGCCGGACCGGTCCGCAGCCGAATTCTTCGTCCCCGAGCCATCTCCTAACCTCGTCAACCGCTTGTACCTAGATAAACCGTTGGATAAGTAAGCTAGTCATCATGCATGTCTCAATAACATCAATTAATTGTTCACAATGCTATATATCAAATTTAAACAGGTACAGACAATACGGATTGTGGGCACGATACGCAGAATTATACCCTGAAAATGACTTAGTTTTCAAAGTCGGTGTCAGCAATTATACTAAAGATTGGTTCTTCGCTCATGTCACTAGGTATATATGTAATTCACTTTTCCGAGCTTTTTATAACTATATATTAGGCTCAACAATTATGAGTATTTATCTCTTATTAACCTTGTATATAATATAATGGTTACTCCAGAGAAACAGGACCTAAGAAGTTCGAATCAACTACATGGCAAATCACATTCGACCTCGAAAACGTGCCCGCCAACTGCAATTATACACTTCAATTAGCCTTTGCATCAGCTCAAGCATCAAACTTGCACGTACGTACGCGCATTTTTTCGTCGTGCTCTTCCTCTCCCTCGTCAACAAATAGCTAATTCATTAATGACAATATTATTTGTTAACAATTATAGGTTCGGATTAACGATCCAAACCCCGGAAAATTTTATTTTTCAACCGGAATGATCGGGAAGGACAATGCCATCGCTCGACATGGCATCCACGGGGTGTACTGGTTCTACAACGTGAGCGTGGAGAGCTCGAGACTCGTGATCGGAAGCAATACAATTTACTTGAGGCAAGCCAGAGGCCTTAGTCCGTTTGAAGGAATCATGTACGACTACATTCGACTCGAAGGACCGCCCGTTATTGTGTGATTGGAAATGGTAGAGTAATTTTGAAATGTCAAATTACAATAAGACATTTGTAACTAAGTGTTTGATTAAACACTTATTACCGAACTAATGACTAATAATATTAGAGACGTTTTCTATCATGAGTTTAATTACATGTATATATAGACTAGTGATCGATCCAATCCATTCATTACACATCATGTCAAACAGTGACATACAAATAAGTAAAACTAAGATCTTTGTACGTCAAGAGTTATATTGTGTATTCTAGAATTTGAATTAAAACATGATTATGTCGATAATTTGATTGCTTATTCGCTATGTACGTACATATTTCGTATGATTTTAATTAAATCCAACGTAGGAATGTGAATTCTGAATCTAGACATTCGTGATATATCTCCACTATTTTTTCTACCATGTAATTTGTAATTTTTGGATATCTCTCAAGTGAAAAAATATAGAGATGCAGTGAGAATCAAAATCGAGTTGCATGAGAACTCATGAGAACCACCCGAATAAAACAAGGGGATGTGTATTTTTCTATAATTTAGAGGTAAAAGTGTTACCCGTCAAGAAAAGGGGTGTTACAAAGAATTTGAAGAAAAAAAAGTTTTCTTTTCTTATTGGCATGTCATAATAATGTTATGAAAATATAATAATGGAAACACGACTATGAAAATACATGACATAATAATGGAAACACGGTTCTGATAGGTCCAGACAAAACCTCCTAGTTCGCACGAGATCATAACCCAAAAATATATATTTAGGTGTAGTTATGTACAAATTATCTAGATGACGTTTCCATTTAATTTGTTTAGATGATTGGAGTTTTAACACTTATGCCATTTTGTTTTAGCCGTAATCAATAAAGGTTTAGCGACCAACTCGGCGGGATATATTTCAATATCTTGTCAGGAATAAGCAAATTTTCAGTAGTGATATTATTATATATAATTAATTACACACAGCGAGCTACATCGGCTATTCGTAAATCAAATATTGGATGGTCCTTCGAATCGAATGTAGTCATACAAAACTCCTTGGAATGGAGTAGAGCTTCTGGTTTGCGTCAAGAAAATCGTATTGTTTCCCTTCACAAGTTTCGAGCTCTCCACATTTGCGCTATAGAATCGGTAGAGCCCATGTATGCCATGTCGGGCAATAACATTGTCCTTCCCGATCCCTCCCGTCATAAAATAAGGCATTTTAGTGTCTGGATCGTTGATCCGTACCTATAATTTAACCAGTAATAGCATACTGAGTGAATCATTGTGTAAAGTAAGAGTTTATATGTTACTCGTTCGGGAAGATATAGAGCACGAAAAATGTGCTTACGTGCAAATTGGATTCGCAAGCGGACGCCAAGCCAGTTGAAGCGTGTAATTTTTGTTCTTTTGCACATTTTCGAGTTCGAATACGATTTTCCATGTAGTGGGTGCGTACTGTTTATTTCCTGTTTTTCTGTTGTACGAGTAATATACGTACGTATTTAGATTGATCATAATAATTCAAGAATTAATATATTTTTGCATCTTAGTCTACAACTATTTCGTGTGACATGGCTTTAATTTTGTTTACCTAGTGACATGAGCGAAGAACCAATCTTTAGTATAGTTGCTGACGCCGACTTTAAAAATGAGATCGTTTTCAGGATATAAATCTGCATATCTCATCCACAGCCCGTATTGTCTGAACCTGATTAAATTCAATAGATTGTTTCATCATCGAGAGTTTGTATAAGGAAAAAAGAAATAATAAGGGGGAGGTGTAACATGGTTAATTAGTTACTTGTCCGAAGGTTTATTGAGGTATAAACGGTTGAATCCGGAACGTGGAACTCTGCGGCTGACCGGTCTGGCACGCCTATCTCCCACAATGTTGGACCGTTTCTCGGAGGTTTGTACACAAGATTCCGCAATTCAATTCTCTTACCTGCATTTTGGTCGACGAGAATGTGTCATTCAAAAACGAAGACCCTAAAATACGAGTGATAATAAGATATATATAATCTATACAAGAGTAGTGTACCAGGTTGAATGGTAATGGTAACGTTATATTTGTAATCCCCGACGAAGCCAGGAACCCAAGCATACAAGTTATAATCTCCAGGTCGAACATTGTCGATCGAGAAACGGCCCTGCTTGTCTGCTTGTGTCCAAAATTGATATCCCTATAGAAACCCGAATCATTATATTCATGTCAAATATTTTCTAGTTGGTGACGGTCCAAAATTTGGTTAAATTCGTAAAAATTACCTTGGACTCTTTTTGCCAAGATCCCACTTCCCCTGGAGCCGCCAATCCAACATATGCGGAGCTTGCGCCAATAAGTTCCTTGTTCACGTACCTATTGCAATCATGAATATTTTCATTAATTTGCAAGGTTTTGGATATGGTTGTCGGAAAATGAACTGGGGATGTAGGTACCTGTCGTTGATCAATAATTGACCGTCAACCCCTCCTCGTTGATGGGAATGAGGATAATCATCGGAATTCACGAAACTATATGGCCAATCTTCAACTTCCTTCTTCGCCTGTTTAAAAATCGATTTAATTTTTGAGTGATTTCAATCATCATTACTAGCTACTCTTAAATGAATATATTTATAGTTTAATATTGACATAACAAAAATGTAATGTATAAATAATTGCAGTTTGGTACACTTTGCGAAACCACTTTTCTCACCTAGCTAAGTACACGATCTTTTAATTATATCATGTCGTTTAAATATTCTTTTTCACTTAGGTACACTTCAGTGTTACATATTTATGCAAAATTTTATTAGGTGTTCTTATATGGAAAAAAATGTAAATAAGATTTTTGGTAACCTGAAAAACTAAAAAAAGATGTTAGGTATACATAGGTGAAAAAACCTATTTGTAATTATACTTTCAACCTAATAATCGAAAGAGGGTAGTACATACTTGTCGTTTAGCATCTTCCCACAAAACTCGTGGGTGCGATCGAGGAGGTGCCGAGTTTAGATACAAGAAAATTGGACCGAACACTTTCTTCCAGGCTCTCCATTTCGGAATTCCATCCCTAGATCTCTCCCGGCATAATGGGTGCTAACGAACACCTGCACAAATTAAATTGTGCGAGCACACTCATCATAACTTAAATCATTTAGTCGTGTGTCAAACCAATACACGAATGATAGATATTTACATTGAGCATTGTGGGGCCCACATGAGACGTCAAGTCCACCTTGGTGGGCCCCATATTGCGAAACTCGTCACTAGGAGTGATCATCCAAAACCCGACCGGAGGGTCAAAAGAGATCCAACCGTGGACTTTGGTTTTGGTTTGCGCGTATTGGTACTTGTCATCAACCTCCCCATTAAGTTTGGGATTGCTCGAATTCATCAAGAGCACGGCTTCACGATACGCGAGTATCTTCCCCTTTGCCCGGTCCTCCTCCGATGGCATGATCCTTTGTTTGTCGTCAGAAATCGACATGAACTTAAACCTATAATCACATTTCAACAAAATTCGTTTAGACATTCCGTCGAACATATTCTAAACATAGCAAATGTTGTGATTCGTGTCCTCACTTCTTCCCTTGGAGCTTGTAAACGGTCCTGGCCTGACCAATGCTCGCGTCGGGCCATCCTCTTAGTCGCTCAAGTATTAGATATGCATAAAACCCAGAACGACCTTTCAACATTATATACCTGTAATATACTCGATCATATTTATATAAAATACCACATGTAAATGAAACTGAGAATATTCATATTGTGTAATCATGAATGTGAATGTGAAAGAACAAGATAGGTTGTATTTTTTCAAAAGTCCGACCCAACTAAAAGTTAAAATTAATAAATATAAATGTTCAAACATATTTATTTAACACTGAATGAACCTTCATATTTTTTATTCGAACCTTTGAAGGGAAAGACTCGATTCTTCCAATAACTATCACAATTTAAACTTTACGTACCTTTTATCTACGTTGACTGGTGCGGAAACTCCAGATTCGTCGGAAACATTCCACGTTTTAGAGAACGAAATCTCAACTACGTTTTCTTCTTCCGTTATGACCTTAAAGTCCGTACAAGTCATTCTTCAAATATAGCATAATTAGTGATCAGCTTTAAATTAACGTATGATAGAGCAACGGTTGTAGGTGTAAGAGAATTTGATTTATTACCTATGCGAGTACTTGTTCGAAGACAAGTCCCAATATCTACACCAAATATGATAATTAAGGTTCATCAACAACGAATAATATAAAAGTTAAGCAACTTTTTATAATTTTATGTGTTTTAAATTCTTACCCTCGATTTCCCATTTTATGATCTGAATCAAGAACATTATCAATCCCATTGAATTTAATTTCCTCCACGTGACCACCTGGATTTGACATCGTCACTTGAAGAATTCCATTATCCATCACCACCTATAAAAAGAGAAATAAAAAATTAAGCCTATAGTGAAATTAAAACAATGTTAAGTAATTAATTATCGCGCGAAAGAAGTCAAAATGATAGATTAAGTTAAAGAAGAGAAAATGAAATTTGATTTACTTTGTCCCCAGTTTTCTCAAGTCTTATCCCTGTGGTTGGAGCTCTACCCTTTTCGTTCCATGACACATTCCTGCATAGAGTTGATTCAGACTTTAATATTCATTGTTGATGGGATATTATAATGGATAATTGCAAAAATTAACGGTCAAAATAAAATTTTTTGAAATTGCCACATAGCAGAGAGGAAATTCTCACTTTGACTTACCAACTTAGCCACATATTGCAGGTAGGGCTCTAAACGAGCCGCTCGAGCTCGGCTCGTTAAATATTCGGTTCAAGATCGTTATAATCGAGATCGAGGCGAATTCTAGCTCAATATTAGGCTTTTTTAATAAGCGAGTTGAGCTCGAGCCTGAACTTTTAAGTTTCGACAGGCTCGCAAGCTGGCTAGTTTAATATTTAATTAATTATATATTTTTAATAATATATTTTCAAAATTTTGGAGGAATATCTATGATGAAATTAGACGAGCCAAATCGAGTCGAGCCAATCACGAGCTGTTTCATTTAATATTTAATGAATTATATATTTTATTTTTATTTCAATGAATATTTGTATTAGAAATTAAGTGAATCGAGTTGAGCCGGGCTCGAGCTTAGTTGCACAAGCTAGTTCGAGCCGAACATTTTTTTCACGAGTCGAGTCGAGCCTTGTCAAATTGAGGCTCAGCTCGGCTAGTTTACACCCCTAATTGCAGGTGCTATTGTTCACTTTACAATGTATTAGTAGTGGTTAATGTATATCATTTTAAAAATACACATATCTTTTTATAAAGGAGAACTCTTATATTAAAATACTAACTCAATAGTCACGTTGAACACCAAATCAGACTGTGGTGGGACAAGCCCCTCTCCATAGTCCCAATTAAAAATTGATAATGCATATTTGGTTAACTTATGAGGCACCCAAATACAAGAGTGACAAATAAAAAAAATGGTGCGACAATCATCCATAATGCCTTCGAGCGTTAATTTACTTATTATTATTGTAAAATCATGAATTTTAAATTTATAATATACATTTTAAATTGTAAAATCATGAATTTTAAATTTTAAATCATGAATTACTTATTATTATACATTTTTATATTATAAATCGTAAATTATATTGAGTTTGTTGGTGTTTTACACGATAGAGTTTTGATTTTTTAATTTACTAGTTTTGTTTGTTTATTAATTTATTGGGTTTTTATTTTTGTTTTTAAATATTTATGGAATAAAATATTTGAGCTAAAGGGACAACAGTGAAATTAATTATATTTTTTAAAATTTAAAATTAATGCTTTTATGGTAACGGTAAGTATATTAATAAATATATGTATTTGTAAAATAATAAATATTAACGTACTAATAAATAGCGGCTGACGTGTGGGGCTCAATAGGTAGGTCAAAAAATTTATAATTTTTTATTCTTTTCTTTAGAAGCCCAAGTTCAAATCAACATAGAAGAAACTTTTATTGAAAATTGACAAAATTCAGACCCCAAATGGATGACACGTGGCCCAAACACATTTTCTTAAATAAGTATAATATGAACATAATTTGTTAAATATTTTAGTAAAACACACTTAATTTGTAAAAAACCCAATTTTTTGTAAGTCCTTATGGTCCATAGATTTTTTTGTTGCATATCACGAACCTTAATTAACTATTTTATATCTGCAAATTTAATTAAAATGGATGAAAAAGTTACTTAATAAGTAAGAATTTGTTTAATTAATATTTATTGTATTTAATTGTGTGTTGTTTTCTTCCAAAAGCACGAAAATATTAAATACAGAGCTTTTAGCATAAAAAGATTTACAAAGACATCCTCGAACTGCATGCATTTTAATCGTAGTGAAGCTCAAAACAAAATGTACATTTCACAAATCCCGCTATTGAAGTTGAACATCCTTAATATCTCAATAGGATATGGATATGAGTGTTAAAGAGCCGAATCGAGTCTCATATTAGCAGAGCTCGACTCGTGAAAGACGTATATAGCTCGAGCTCAAACGAGCTAATTGTACAAGTAAACTCGAGTTCAGGTTGAAAAAAATATAAATAAGCTCGAGCTCGATTATTTCCAATCCGAACATTATTGAAAATAAAATAGATATAACTCATTTAATAATAAACGAATTAGCTCGAGATAGACTCGGATCGATTCAGCACATTATAAATTAAATACATATATCGAAAATGAAAAATGAGTTGAGTAGTGACCTCTCAGCTAGGCAAAAAGTGCTGGTGTGAATTAAAAGCAGTATAGATATAACAAAACTTGTCAACCACCCGAAATGGAGGCTCATCCTCCTCCCGGAAACTTCCATCTCCGAATCAGAAATGACTTAAATACCTGCAAAATAGAAATTAATTAAACGCAAACTCAATATTGTCCATAATCAAGGAATAGAAACAAGAACAAAAAATTCACAATAATTAATCACAAAAAAGAGAATAACTTGGACGTAAGTGCTTGAACGTTGATGCTTTTTTTGAGTTTTTAGCAGGGAGGCTCCTACCCGACTCAGAAGCTATATATAGAGATGCTTCTTGTAAATGAGGATTTATAATAATTATTAATGACAAGAATCTTATAACTTATATTTTGTTGTCTGTCGTAAAGAAGGTAGATTATTTTCACCATTTGTTTTTGGTGAAAAGAAATGATAATTTCCTTACCATATATTGCTGGTTCTTTGGTAGAGTAAGGTTAATCTGTGTGTCTTGTAATGATAATATTGCATTATGGGACATATATATAATTGGGATGTTAATAATTTGTGGAACCGATGCAAGTGGACCTGTTGACACAATTTTAATATACATTTAGATTCGGCATGGTCAAGAATCCTAATTACTTCCCCCTGATGTTAAATTAATGGCCACGTTATTTTTGTTATCGGTCGAAATGATATGAGTAGCTAATTATGGTAAAAATCATTTATTAGAGTAGAATGTAAGTACCAATATCATCTTATATAGATGTTAATGATAATGGTTGGTATAATTAGTGTAATTATAATAAAATTAAATACATTAAATTGTGAAAAGGGTATTAATGTTAATTAGCATGTTTCAAAAGTCAAACCCTATCTTGTAGAGTCCATAACATTGGCTTCTAGAACTAACTCCATGAACGACGTATATACCACGTCTTCTACGTAACTGTACATTTTGAAATATATAGTTATCTTGTTGATTCGTCTGTTATTTGATGGTGTGGGCGACGATATTAGTTTTGGAGATTTAGTCGACGATGAAAATACGTGTTTATGTTATCGCAAACGGGGAGATTAATGCAAATCGAGCCGACTGAATTGAAATTGGTTCGGTAATTCTTGAAATCATACTTTTTCATGCTGACATATTGTAACATTGATGTTAACATGGTTTTATGAAATAATATATATCACGCTATTGTTTTTGATAAAATATTCATGAAATTACTCGGACGCGTAGTTTCATAATACCTAGTTTTGTGGCTAATTTATAATTGGTACATGCTGATTATCTATCGTGAAATAAAACTTAATTTTGACATCATAATTAATTCTAGAAGTGTATGTTTCATTTTCATAAGTGGTTATGCACTCACAACTACAACAATCAGGACATGAATCAGAGTGGGCATGCACTCCATTCAGTGACAACCTCCTCGGACATATATTTGTTTCAACAATACCTTAAAGTCGCTGACCGCCAGATAGTTAGAGAGTAAATTAAGTAACTAAATCTAGGGTCAAACCAATGATGATTAATTAAAAAAGAAAAGGGCGAATCTACGTGATAAACATGGAAATAATCTACTACTTAAATTTAGGATCATGCATGATACACATGGAAATAATCAGCTCACTTAAAATACCAAGATTTGTGTGATCATTGAGGCACGTTTGGACTCAAAACAACTTAAATTATATTCAAAAGTTATGATAATTGCGGGCTGTTGCCACTGTGCAAGGCTTGTAATTCTGATCCTTCCGTTTTTGTCACAAATGGTTTTTATCTGAATACAACCCTAAATGGGAACGTTATTTTGTTGTCTGTCGTAACGGTGTAGTAGTTTGTTATTGTGATTATGAGAAAATTGCACGTCACTACTATGTACTATGTAACTTTTACATGTCACTACCCTCTAGTTTTTTTAGTTGCATATTACCACTGTAAGGTTTCATTTAGTTGCATCGTCCATTACAAAGTTAAGTTTGATATAAAAAGTCTAAAATACCCCTATATTAAAATAATTCAAAATTTTAAAAAATATATCTTTTTGAACTTTTTTTCATAAAAAAATTTATCAGATAAATAGTAAAACACTGATTTCAAAATTATTTTTAAAAAAACAGGTTTTCACAAAAATATTAAAATTAAAAAACCAATTTTAACAAAGTTTTTTTTTTATTTTTAATATTTTAAAAAAAAATAATATTCAAATCAGTTTTTTATTATTTATTCCATAAAAATATTTAAAAAAATAAGTTACACAAATGATTTTTTTTAGTTTTTCATTTTTTAAATACAAGGGTATTTTAGTCAATTAAATATTTCAGTTTCAAGTTTTATTAAATGACTAAAATACCCTTATATTTAAAAAATGAAAAAAAATTCATTGTTTAACTTACTTTTTTTTAATTTTTTTTATGAAATAAATAATAAAAAAATGATTTGGATATTATTTTTTAAGAAAATAATAATTTTTAAAAATATATATTAAAAATAACAAAACGTTGTTAAAACTGGTTTTTTATTTCTAATATTATTTTTGAAAAATAAATAATTTTAAAATAAATGTTTTATTATTTATCTCATAAAAATATTTTTTTTTAAGTGTTCAAAAGATATTTTTTTTTTGAATTTTTGAATTTTTTTAATATAGAAGTATTATGGACTTTTTATATCAAACTTAAATCTGTGATGGACAATGCAACTAAATGAAACCTTACAGTGGTGACATGCAACTAAAAAATATAGAGGATAGTGACATACATGGTAGTGACCTGCAATTTTTCCTTGTTTTATTTATTAAAGAAGGTAGATTATTATTAGCATCGTTTTTGGTGAAAAGAAATGATAATTTTCTTACCATATATTGCTGGTTTCTTTGGTAGAGCAAGGTTAATCTGTGTGTCTTGTAATGATAATATTGCATTATTATGGAACATATGTGATTGGGATGTTAATAAGTAGTGGAACCGATGTAAGTGGACCTGTTGACACAATTTTAATATATATATATAGATTTGGCATGGTCAAGAATCTTAATTACTTCTCCCTAATATTAAATTAATGGCCACGTTATTTTTGTGTCGAACGAAATGATATATATATATATATATATATGAGTAGTTAATTTGTTTTATTTAATAAGATGGTAGATTATATATACTATGATCATAATTACAAAGACTGTAATTATATTTGAATATATTTATATTAATTAATTACGGGTTCAGAATGTATCAGTTTGAATATATTTATTAATGTTATGGATAGAATATATCATGTCTTTTTTTTTTTAAAGGTAAATGATGAATTTTATTTAATATTTAAGCAACTAACCCGGCATCAAGTCGGACAATTGAAACTACAGATGGCGGGACAGACATCTGACCATAGTCTCATTTACTGTTAGTTAACGCATACTTGACCAATTCGTGAGCCACTCTATTACAAGATCTTTGAGCATAAAATAACGAGACATTAAACCTAGGAGCCGATAGAAAACGTTTGCAGTCATATATGATACCCCAAAACATATTTCTTGTGTGTTTTCTTTGATGGGCTTGTTTCATCACCCACGGACAATCAGTCTCGATCTCCACTCTACTCCAGTTCTTATCCTTTGCTTAGGATATAGCCTCCCTGACTCGTACGGCATCCACCTCTTCGGTATGGAGAATACCCATAAAACGTCTGCACACCGCTCCCACAATTCGGCAACCTGAATCCATACACATGAGCCCTATACTCCAGTGTCCCTCCTGTTCACCTAGTCCGTCGTCCACATTTATCTTTAAGCTTCCTGAATTTGGAGGGACCCAGACATTTGGTGATAATGACACGAGCGGGTCCGTTCCAGAAGCTCCCCCTGAGGTTTTGACGCTGCCCAAGCTCGATGGAGCCCTTTCGCGGTCGTTGCCATTCTCGCCGGATGGAAAGCCCCCATTTTCCAAACAGCTTGGTGTTGTGGGGTCAAAAGGTCTCGTTTCGAGACCGTTTAACCTCACAATTCCGTGCAATTGCGTCCGTTAGTGGCCGAGTAAGTCCCGGGAGTGCATAGTTTATGCTTTTTGGTGTTTTGAGGTGCGTACGCAGGTTCGGGAGGAAAAAGGGCCAAAAACGAGGCACCGAGCAAAAAGTCAAAGGGCGTTGACCAAACAGCCGGGCAGAGAGCTTAAGTCACGATCGTGCCTCCATTAGGCACGATCGTGGCTCATTAGGCACGATCGTGACTCAGCCAGTCACGATCGTGGCCCCCCTTTGAAGTATATTGCTGAATTAAATCTAACTTACAGTGGGCTCCCCCGATCTCAGTCACGGGGGAGTCACGATCATGCCCTAGGGAGGCACGATCGCCCCTCGAAGACCCACGATCGGGGCTTTACACGGGAACAGGATCGAGGAGATTCAAAATATCTTACCTACCCCAGCCACGATCGTGCCTGAAGGAGTCACGATCGCCACCAAGACATAGTCACGATCGTGCCTTTCTGCCCACGATCGTGCCTTCCCTCAGAATCAGAAAAGTATAAATGGGGTAGAGACACTTTTTGAAGAGGAGGAAGAAATATAGAGAGAGAAAACGAACCAAGGAGCTTTTGAGCCATTTCTTCAAGCGTTCTTGAGTGTTCTTCGTGGTTTCTCGAGCGTTCTTCATCTTCCTCGACACCAAAGGCATCGATAGTTCCACCGGTCTTCATCGCGCATTGAAGACACACCTTGCTCGGGATTCCAAGAGCATTTCCTATCCTTTTATTTTATGTTCTTCATGTTCTTCATTTGTATTAGTGTAACCACCATGTTGATGCTAAGCTTGAGCACCATGGTTATGGGCTAAACCCCTTAGCCATGGGTGCTAGACAATATATAATGTGAATGTAACGTTTGATGAGATTAGCGATTTATTGATGAACAAATGTGTTGTGTGGATTGTTGTTTGAATGCATGTGTTGTTTAAGTGACGTTTTACAATATATGATTGTGGTGTTCTATCCGATACCGAAAGGGAAGGATTAGAACCCGGACTTAGCAACCACCGAGGGTTGAAGGCTCAAGACCGTGTCTTGGCACCTTCTCTTAACCCTTAGCCGTTTATTGCCGATTGTATGCGATCTCGAGTTTTCTCAATACCGAAAGGGCACGGGAACACTCGGGATTAGGCCAACCTCATTACCGAAAGGCGAGGTCGGCATTTAAGACATAGGCTCGACCAACCGTTTAATCGATAGCTTGCTTATCTCTCGAACTTATTCACTTGATGATTGTTTAGCACCCTAGGCGTTTGAATCCATACGTTATCCATACCGCGCGCTAGTATCATTGTCATAATTGCAAACACGTTTATTAACTCGTCGTAAACCTCATATTAATCCCTGTGGACCGACTCGGTATCTTACCGAATCATATAAATATTATTACTTGCGACCTGTGTGCACTTGCACGTGGAAACCATTGTGCGACGTTATCACGTCACATTTTGGCCCAACACTTGGTTCCTTGCCCTCCAGATCGTCCACAGCGTGATAGCCCACAGATTTGCCTCATCCTCTCTCTCCACCCAAGAACTCCAACTAAAGAGGACTGGGGCTATCCCCATCTTCCCATTTATTCGTCGCATGAGCCTATCCCTCCAAACAGGTGCCACCACTGGACACCTAAAGAAGACATGGTCTGTTGTCTCTTCTGTAGCTCCGTAAAGGGGGCACTGATTTATTATGGGTAGCCCTTTCTCCGCCAGACGAGACCTAGTCGGGATCAGGTTCAATATAGCCCTCCACATAAAAATCTTTACTTTTGGTGGAACTTGCATCTTCCACACCTCTTTTCAACTGCTTGCTTGTTCAGGCGAGGACCAGATATTTCCCATATGGCATAGGACTCGATAAACACTTCTGACGGAGTATTCTCCCGACTTGTCCGCGCCCTAGCACCAATGGTCCATGACACCATACCAGTTAGGGATAATGGAGAATATCTGATTGGTTGTTTCTTGATCAAAGTGTGCTCTTACCTTTCCTACATCTCATGTTCTACATCTCGGGGTGAATAGCTCAAAGATCCGCATATCCACCAGAAATGAGGGTCCCGCAGCGATTGTCGGGTTCACCCCTTCTAGCCATGGGGTCCCTATTACAGGACCATTCCCTGATCTGCTACTCAGTCGTGCCTTCTCCCTAACTATCGACCTGGCGTCACAGATACTTCTCCATATGAAACTCGGGGAGGTACCCAAAGGAGCCTCCAGGAAAGAAGAGTGCGGAAAATACTTGCCTTTCAGGAGTTTGCTCGGTAATGAATCGGGGTTCGTCAGGATCCTCCAAGCCTGTTTCCCACATAACGCTAGATTATACTCTTTTAGATTGAGAAAACACATCCCACCCAACTCTTTATGTTTGCACAAATCAGCGCACTTCCGCCACATGATTCCCCCCTTTCCCTATCCCCCTTCCACCAAAGCTTATTGAACATCCGTCCAATGTCATCAAGAAGCCTTTGTGGGAACACGAAGACCTGCATAGAATACGCTGGGAGGGCCTGCAGTATGGATTTGATCATCATCTCCCTTCCTGCCGAAGAGATAAATCGATTGCTCCATGAGGCCATTTTTTTAACAACGCGTTCCTTAATACAAGCAGGGATTGTATCTTATTCTTTTCAACCATGTTTGGAAGACCTGGGTATATGGAAGACTCACATTCTTCCATGAATCCTAATACAGAAAAATTGTCTTCTCTTAAATTTAGCAAAGTATTTAGGGAGAAGAAGACTGATGAGAATATATCATGTCTTTTAATTCAACACTACACCACACAATGTTACACGTGTACATAAATTTGTTATGAAGCTATAAACATTTAGGAAAAAACTCACACCCTTTTTGAATTTAGTTGATTCTAACTTAACTCTCTTTAAATTTAAACATTCTTTTTGGAGTCTCTAAAGTTTTAAAAAGTCTCACTTAATCCCTCTATGTTAAGTTTTTTTACAATTTATGTTAACTTTTAAGAAATGACAAAAATGCTCTTGTATCAAAAAAAAAATTATTTTTGACTTATTTGCTTTTTAGAAATATATAAATATAAAAAAGATGTTTAAAAATCAATTTTTATTTTTCTGTAAGAACATTTTTTGAATTTTTTTAAACATGAACATATTTTCTAATTTCTTACAAAAAAAATTAGAAAAAAATAAGTTCACAATAATTTCTATTCATTTTAAAATTTTAAATACAATGGCATTTCACTCATTTCACAAAAAGTTAATATAATTTTTTAAAATAACTAACAGGGAGGGTTTAAGTGTAGTGTTACGGAACTCGGCCGGAGTCCGGTATTTTGTGCCCCACCAAGATGAGTGTTGGGGGTAAAAGGTGTTGTTCGCGCGACGCACCCTTCTAGAGCGGGTACTCTTCGCCTCACGTCTTTCCCCACACGCGCAACAACACGCGGTCGAACAAGTACATTTATATTCCGGCCTAAATCCGGATCGAATCCACATGGACCAAAATGGGGTCTCTCAATTGGACATTCCGTGCTCTCTTTCTCAACACGACTCGATAAAATAAATTGCACAAGAAGAGAAATTAATCTATACTAAGTACACAACTACAACTACTCTACAACTAATGCAAGAAATTAAATGGGGAGACGGATGATAGATGGTTGGTTAGAAGTCAAGGATTCGAGCACCGAAGGTGATAAACATGCATGGTCTTGACTCACGATATCGAAATACTAGTTCAATTGGTTGATGTCTATGTTTAACCTATGTCTTGGATACCGTTCTTGCCTCTCGGCATTGAAAACGGCCTAATCCCAGAATGACACTTGCTCTCTCGAGTTCGTATCAATCCCGGGACCGCATTGGTCCGACAATATCAGGATAAGTGCTAATCCCGGGCGTCTAGGCACGGCTTCGAACCCCTAGCACTTTGTGATACCTAGGTCCGCGACTATCCGTCTCTCTCGAGCTCGACTTAATCGCCTACACATACATTCTACGCGGTGCTAATCACGATGCAAGTATTAAATTGAGGCAAACACACAACACAATCATTCAACACAACGGTGATTAGGAAATGAACCTATGTCATAATTACCAACCTCGCCTCTCGGCATTGATATTGGCCTGATTCCAAGTCAACTCTTGCCCTCTCGGGTATCGAACCAACTCGGAACAGCATTCGCACGACAATCTTAGGCTAAGGATTGATTCGAGGTGTCAAGACCCGGTCTCGAGCCTCCAACCCTCGGTAGTTCCTAGGTCCGGGCCTATCCTTCCCTCTCGGGATCGGCCTAACCCTTAAACACACATACTAAGTTAGGCTAAGTGTTACGTCGGGGTGTTAAAACCCGGTTTCAAGCCCCTCACACTTAATGACACCTAGGTCTATGGAACACCGTCTCCCTCTCGAGCCCGGGTAAGCCCTAAGCATACATTCTACGCGGCCCACAAAGCATACATGGATTAAAGTAAGGTAAACCTATACATAACCATCATCATCCTAAAACTAATACCTCAAATAACAATAAATCAATCCATACAAGGTCTAGCTCCCATGACCTAGGGATTTTAGCCCCAAATCATGGTGCTCAAGCATTCATATACAAGAATAAACTAGATTCAAGAAATGGAAAGAGAATTACAAACCCAAACCCAAAGACATGAGTGTTGGGAAGCTCAAAAATCCCCAATCTAGCTCCTTCTTGCATCCTCTTGCCTCCTCTTCTTCTTCACATGGTGGTGGTGATGAAAACCCTCCCTTGGAGCACCAAAAATAGCCTCCAAGGGAGGTTCTTGGAGCCTTTTTCCTCTAGGAATCCTTGGTAGGTCGAAAACCCTCTCCAAACTAATTGTGTGGCTGAAATGTGGGAGTTCAATCCTGAAAAATGAGGGTTTTCGCACTTTAAATCGCTATTCTGGTGCTTAGGCATGATCTTGCCTATGGAGTCACGATCGTGCCTCTTATGGTAACGATCGTGACCCAAATCGTGCATCACTACGACATTTCTGAGCAAAATTCGGCCAAAATATTCATTAAGGCACGATTGTGCCTCACCTAGGCACGATCGTGACTCCTTTAAAACCTCCTCAATGTGTTAGATCTTCACAATCCACTCAAATCAACATATTATGGCCCCCAATCGGACGTCGGATGAGAAATATACACTACCGAGAAGTTTCAGCTATTGTGCAGAATTTTCTTAACCGATTTTCAGCTCCAATTATGCTCCAATTGTGCCTCCCACCTACAAAATGTCAAAATTCCTCCAAAGATCAAAAAGTACAAAATAAAGGCTCTTGAAAACCGAAACGAGGACAGTTATGTGCTCAATTGCGGGACAGAAGTGTAATTGCAAGGTCACATCGGACCCGCAACAGTTAGTCCCTCAAAACTGGCCTGAAACTCATTAAAGTTTGGTCAACGCGATCGAGATGGCCACCAAGGAAGCAATGAGGCGTCATAAACCATCGAACCAGGCGACGAGCCGCCGATCTCGCCGGAGGAGAATTGGGACGTGTTGGAGCAACGATGGTGAGAGTCGACGGTGAAGGTTAGGACGCGTAATGATTCACACACCATGGTTCAATCCATGTCGACAGTCGACATCATGGCTCAATTCGTCGCCGCCGCTGAAATTCTGAATTGTGTGGTTTATGTTAAGTGGATATGACAAATTAGGGTAGATGTATAGTAGGGCACGAGTTTGGGCTCTGGTTTGGACTAGCTAAAACAAAAATAAATATGAGTCTGGGCTTTAAATAAAATGAATATGTTTTAAAACTTGAGTCTGGGCTCTGGTTTTATACTAATCAATTTTAAACTCAGGTTTTGTTGGGCTTGGACCATTTTGATTATTTGGGCTTTAATAATTATTTGGGTCAGCATTATTTTTAAATATAATAATAGATTAAGCAATAATGAATAATGAGGATTTTCTTTAAAAATATTATTTATTAGAACTTGGATTACAAATGATTATATAAAATTAATTTTAGGGAAAATTCTACATAGCTCCTCTTAAGTTTGACCGAGTTTCACTTAACTTCTCTTAACTTCAAAATCAACTTGTGAAGTCCCTTAAATTTGAAAAAATTTCACTTTACCCTTTTATGTTAACTTCTTTTAAAATTTTGTTAACTTTTTTTTGTAAAATGACGAAAATACCCTTTTATTGAAAAATTATAATAAATTAATAAAAATGATTTTTGAACTTTTTTATATAATGTTTTCATTGTATAAAATAAAGAATAAAATTCTGTTAATAGTAAAAAAAAAAATTTTTAAAAATTTCTTAGGAATTTTTTTAAATGATTTTTAAACATCGTTTTCTAATTTTTATGAATTTTTTTAAAAAAATTAATACTAAAATATTTTTTATTCTTTGTTTTTGTAAAAAAAATAAGAAAAAAAAAGTTAAAAATCATTTTTATTTAATTTTTTAATGAAAGAGTATTTTCATCATTTCACAAAAAATTAACATAATTTTCAAAAAATTTAACTGAAAATGGGTAAAGTGAGACTTTTGCAACCTTAGGGGACTCCACAAGTAAATTTAGGAGTGACTCGGCCAAACTTAGGATTGACTAAGTGGAATTTTCTCTTAATTTTATCTATAAAAAATATTACATATGAATATATATATATATATATATATATATATATATATATGAAATTATTTTTTTTAAATAAAACGAGTTTTGCTCGAGTTTCGAGTTTTTCTCATTTTTCAGCGAGTCGAGTTTTTGCCCGAGTTCCAAGTTTCATAACCTTAATTAAGTGAGACTTTTTTAAACTTAGGGGACTCAAGAAATCGTCTCTAAACCTAAGGGGAGTTAAGTGAGAATAAACTAAATTTATGGGGAGATAATTGAGTTTTTCCCAAATTCCCGTAATAACGATGTATCAAGGTTTGTTGCCATTATAAAAATTACAATGCCGAGCGTTTTGATTCGTCTCGTTTACACCTCTAAATTATTATGAGGCTCCATCTCCATATTGGGGTGTCTAATCAAACAACATCAAATCGGTCAAGGGCATCAACAAGTTATTGCCGATAAAAAAAGTGATTCGAGAAGCTTTTGTTGTGTTTTGTAATAGAAACTAGGGATAATTCCAGATGACTACACCTGGATATGTCACATTATCAGATGACTACACCTAGAATTTTTCGTGTCAGGGTGAATACCCAAGAATTTCATTTATCTCACTTTACTCATTCCGTCCAACTCCGTTAGTTTTTAACATTTTTTACATGTGAAAAGACTAAAATACCCTTCAGATGTAAATAATTGTTTTCAAATTGAATGAAAAGACTAAAATACCCTTCACTATTCATTTAATATTCAAAAAAATACCACTCATACTCTCTCTCTCTCTCTCTCTCTCCTCCACCACCACCACCTCCATCTCCTCCACCACCATTCCCTCCACCACCACCACCACCATCTCATCCCCCTCCGTAGCCACCTCCTCCACCGCCGTCACCACCTCCATCTCCTCCACCTCCTCAATCATCACCACCACCACATCCATCTCCTCTATGCCCTTCCACCGCCACCACCACCATCTCCTCCCCTTCCGTCCCCACCTCATCCATCTCATCCACCACCACCACCGCTACCACCTTCATCTCCTCCACCGCCATCCCCTCCACGCCCCTCCACCACCACCACCGTTGGAGCCTTGTCGGAAGTCGGTCGGAGCCTTGCCGGAAGTCGGTCGGAGCTTCGCCGGAAGTCGGCCGGAGGTGGTGATAGAGGGAGAGGAGATGGAGGTGACGACGGAGAGGAAGGAGATGGTGGTGGCGGTGGTGGTGGAGGAGGTGGCGACGGAGAGGGAGGAGATGGTGGTGGTGGTGGTGAAAGAGAGAGAGAGAGAGAGAGAGAGAGAGAGAGAGAGAGTATGAGCGGTATTTTTTTGAAAATTAAATGAATAGTGAAGGGTATTTTAGTCTTTTCATTCAATTTGAAAACAATTATTTACATCTGAAGGGTATTTTAGTCTTTTCACATGAAAAAAAAGTTAAAAACTAACGGAGTTGGACGGAATGAGTAAAGTGAGACAAATGAAATTCTTGGGTATTCACCTTAGCACGAAAAATTCTAGGTGTAGTCATTTGATAATGTGACATATTCAGGTGTAGTCATCTGAAATTATCTCTAGAAACTATTATAGAATTTGATAGAATATTAAGGGTACAATTGTCTTTTTATCATGAAATTATGGGGTTAAGAAAGTGAGATACTGATTAACAAAATACTTGATTAGTTTAAATAGTTTAAGTTTTAAATTAAGAGATGCAGGTGCAAACCATGTGCAGTTACATCATTTTCCCTAAATATAATTTAGATTTAGATTTCAATTACTTTTAGGGATATATTCAATGGAAAACTATTAGTTTAGATACAAACATAGGAACTAATCTTGATCATTAGATATAAAAAATAGAAAGTTGAGATGTTTGGTGACTCATCAATGACATAGTGGGTAAATATTTGATTTGTACTTAAGATGCAAATAAAATTATGCCCGAAAATATAAAATTAAATTTGAACCATTTCGAATATGGTTTGATAAATCATATTGGACTAGTTTTATTTTGATTTCTTAAATCAGGGGTATTTTAGTCATTTTAGTATAGATTGTCACAAAAAATTTGTTAGGGTACTAAAAAAGAGACAAAAATAGTTATGGTATGAAAGTGTCATTTCGATATAGTTAAGTGTAACAAAATGTCATTATCCCTATTAATTAATTGTGTATTTATTATTGTCATTTAACACTATTATGAGGGTAAATTCGTAATTTTATAATATTATTTATTTTCAATTTATTCATCAAGAATCATGATTTCAATTTCATTATTCTTTTATGAAAATTTATCGTTTCATGGGTTAGTTCGCCACGTTCCTTGGTTTCATTATCCATATCTCATATTTGACGATTTCATCAATTCATGGTTTAAAATGTTTAGTTTCATAATTTCATTAATCATATTTATAGTTTCATAATTTAATTAATAAAGGTTCATGGTTTCATTAATCGAATATAATGATTTCATTAACCGAATTTTCATAGTTTTATAATTTGGATTTTTAGTTTCATGAACTAAATTTCATACTTTGATGGTGTAAATTGATTTCATCAAATCTGAACTCGTCAAAAAGGGGCGAATTTTCATGTTTCCATGTACTAAGTTTCATAGTTTCGAGTTTCTTCTTCATTCCATTTTCATTCTGATTTTGATATGTCATTGCAACCCGATGGCACATGCTTAATCGGACAGACAGATCAGGTGTTCAAGTGTCAAAACTGGGCCAAAGCGGCAACGCTAGGCTTGGCATGAGCGAACTCGGCATCACCGACGATTTCTTTTCTTCTGCTTCAGTAGTGAACGGAGCATAAAGTCCAAATCAACGATTTGAACAACAACAAAAGCCAAAAAATGAAACATAAGAAGAGAAAGAAAAAAAGGAAGAGAACATATCTTAGGAGCAGAGTTGTGGGCGATGTGTCTCGACGCCTAGTCACCATGCTCTTCAATTGCAATGACGAATGATGAATGGAAATAATAGTTTGGGTTTATTGTATAAAAGTTAATTTTAATCTAATAATATGGACTATAGATTTGAAACCAAGTCTCGAGCTCTCCACATTTGCGCTATAGAATCGGTAAAGACCGTGGATGCCATTGTCCTTCCCCACCACTCCCGTCATAAAACTAGGGTTTTCGGCGTTAAGATAGTTGATCCGAACTGATGATTGAACAAATAATAGCATTATTGAATAAATCGTTGTGTTCAGTAAGAGTAAATTTATTCGGTCGGAAAGAAAAGAGCGTAAAAATGTGCTTACGTGCAAATTGGATACGGAAGCGGATGCCAATGCTAATTGAAATGGGTAATTTTTTGTTCTTCTGCACATTTTCGAGCTCGAACATGATTTTTCATGCAGTTGGTTTGTACTCTATTTACTCCCTGCTTTTCTACCGTATGAGTGTTTTACATGGGTAATTCTATGTCAGTACCCCAAGTTTGTTTCATTTTTAAATCAGTACCCCGAGTTTGAAGAGTTTTTTGTCAGTACCGCAAGTTTAATTAGTTGCAGACTAGTACCTAATATGTAAATCTAACAGAATTGGGATGTGAAAAGACCAAAATGCCCCTAATGTTTATGATTTGAGATCTAACCAATTTGACCGGTTCAAAAAAATTATTTCATGATTTAATATTTTATTTTCTTTTCATTATTATATGATTTGTAAGATTATATAATTTATATCACCTACACAAAAAATGTAATACTTCATGATTTTGTTTTCACATATGTACAAGATTAACACAAATTTTTCATTTCATGATTTTATTATCATGCACTAAGACGGAATCGAAACACATATTCAATAAAATTATTATCTATCATATATATTAATGCATAAATAAAACATACCTTAATTTAAATACGAGAAATGCCAAGGAGTTTGAATAATCGTCTCTTCACCTTTATAGCCTCCAACAATAAATATTGATCACTCTAATTTGATTCTCCCAATTTTCTCAATCAATTTTCATATCACCAACACATGTTCCCAATCTTCATGAAGTTATATATATATATATATATATATAGGCGTGGTAAGGCAGATATGAGGCTCTACCACAAGCCAACAGTTGAGAGCGGTTAGGGCAGCACACTTCCTATATGTGATGCTTTAATATCTCTTATAGCAGCCTACAAAGTGTGTGCTGCTTTAAATTTGATTATGACAGCACACTTGTTAAGTTTGATGGCCTAAATGTTGTTAAGGGCAGCATACTCTACACATACGCGCTGCCATCATCTCCAAATGATGTAGTGACACGATTTCTGGAGCCCTTAAAATTTTAAAAAATCTCATTTAACTCATTCCCGTTAAGTTTTTTAAAACTTCTGTTAACTTCTATGAAATGACAAAAATGCTCTTGTATTAAAAAAAAATAAATAAATATTATTTTGGAAGTAGTTTTTGTAAAAAAAAACCTATATAAATGTAAAAATATGTTTAAAAATCGATTTTTATTTTAAAAAAACATTTTAAAACTTAAAGGACTCCTTGAAAATCATATTTAAACTTCAGAAGAGTTAAGTGAGAATCAACTAAATTTATGGGGAGATAAGTGAACTTTTCCCAAATTTTTATATCATTGATATATCAAGATTTGTTGCTACTATAAAAATTACAATGCCGAGCATTTTGATTCGTATCGTTTACGCCTCTAAATTATTGTTAGGCTCCACCTCCATATTAGGGTCTCTAATCAAACGACATCAAATAGATCAAAAGCTTCAACAAGCTATTCCTAATAAAGAAGTGATTGGAGAAGCTTTTGGTATGTTGTAATAATAGGAACTGTTATAAAATTTGATCAAATATCAAAAATGCAATTGTCTTTTTATCACAAAATTATAGGGTTAAGATAAGTGAGATACTGATTAACGAAATACTTCATGAGTTTAAAATTAACTAATTAAGTGATGCTGGTGCAAACCGTGTGTAGTTACATGGATCTATGTATCATTTTCCTTGAATATAATTTAGATTTAGATTTCAATTTATTTTAAAGAAAAATAAGTATGTTATGAGTTGAAAAATAAAGCATGTACTCGAATAACTACAAATTACTTGTAAACGCACTTGACTACAATTAAAGTCCAAAATTGTAATAAACTCTTATATATAAGGAAAAATAAATCGTTATAAACATGTATTTTGTTCTCGACTATATATAAAGTTTAAGTTTTCCAAATTTGTTTGGGCTCAAGTTGGTTAATTTAAACTAAATGTTTAAAAAAAAATCAAATTGCAATCAACATTTTAGTGTAGAACCTTTACTTTAAACTTCAATGTAGCTAGGTTGAGCCGACTATATAATTAACCACTAGCATTGTAAGCTTCTTCTCTTTTAGTAGCAAGAGCAATTTTATTGAAAAAGATAATACTAGTAACAATTTTTTGAGAAGAAAAACGCAATTAGAGGAATGAAATGTACAATAACAGATATTTGAAAACTTGAAATGAGACTATAAGACATCAGTTGACGTACAGCTGAGAAATTTGAGATTCTGAATAAGTAACTGATTTCAATATCGTAGAATTTTCTTTTTACATAGATATATAGATTACACATTTTCTTATTTGTTCACAAATTTCACTGTGCCAACGTCACATTTTCAAATTCACATTAACCAACTATATTAGTTATTCGTAAATCAAGTATTGGGTGGTCCTTCTAATCGAATGTAGTCATACATAAGCCCTTGAAATGGAGTGTTGCTTCTTGCTTGCGTCAAGAAAATTGTATTGTTGCCGTTCACAAGCTTCGAGCTCTCCACATTTGCGCTATAGAGTCGGTAAAGACCGTGGATGCCATGTCGAGCGATAGCATTGTCCTTCCCGATCACTCCCTCCCGTCATAAAACTAGGTTTTACGGCGTTTGGATCGTTGATCCGAACCTATAAATAATAGCATTATTGAATAAATCGTTGTGTTCGGTAAGAGTAAATTTATTCTGTCAGGAAGATAAGAGCGTAAAAAATGTGCGTACGTGCAAATTGGATTCGGAAGCTGATGCCAATGCCAATTGAAGCGTGTAATTGTTGTTCTTGTGCACATTTTTGAGCTCGAATATGATTTGCCATGTAGTTGGTTTGTACTCTTTATTTCCTGTTTTTCTGCAGTGTCTAGATTGATCAGAACAATTATGTTGAAGCGTGCTATACCTAAAATATCAACCTTATAATTGATTTTGTTTCCAGTAATAAATGGATTCTTGAAAATAAATTGAACAAATGACTATTCCTAACTATATATTATGGATTCTTATTTTGTCTTTCCTAATTATTATGTTTATCTTCCCTGCAAGTATGATGTTGTCATGAATTCATAATTTTTTTTCTCAACTGGTTTACAAGAATTTTCAATCCCTCAACAATTGGTTTTTTAATTGAAAGAATAATTTGAGGTTAGTTGTATTACTTTTTTAACGCTTAATTATTGTGACGAACATATTATTATTTGTAATGACTTATGCTTAACTCAATTTACAAATTTGTAGACACTTATTTTTTTTCATTATTTTGGTGAATGTTGATGAATTAATTCCAACTATATTGAATTACCACCTATAATCGTGCTGAAACTAGTGTTAGAAAATAATAACAAGAGGTATTATGAATAAAAATATTATTTTTTTATTTTAATATACTTTAGTATAAAAATGTTGTCCTCTCTACGAAAAATTTTCTAGTTCCGCCCCTGATCGTGAATATATAGAAAAGTATTCATCATTTTGAGAAGTCCACGTCCCAATGCTTATAAAGTAAAAGGCTTGGAAAAGTGAAATACATACCTAGTGACATGAGCGAAGAACCAATCTTTAGCGTAATTGTCGACACCGATTTTAAACACAAGGTCGTTTTTGGGATATAAATCTGTGTATCGCTCCCACAACCCGTATTGTCTATACCTTTTTAATTTAAATAATATTGTGTTAGTTTCAAGTTTCTAAGGTATATTCAATTCTAGATGAGATGTGACGTCGATTAATTACTTACTTTTCCGAAGGTTGATTGAGGTATAAACGATTCACGCGGTTAGGGTATGGATCTGGAACGTAGAACTCGACCGCAGACCGGTCCGGCACGCCTATTTCCCATAACGTAGGACCATTTCTTGGAGGGATGTATACTAGATTTGGCAATTTGATCATTTCGCCTGTGTTTTTGTTAACAATAATATGTCACGTAACATGACACATATCCATATTTTTTTAACATTCACCAAATATGAGATTCTTTTGGTTCGAATTAAAATGTAAAAGGGGACATGTCAAATAGAGAGTAAGCTCCGATATTGTGTTAAAATTTTATCTGATTCAAAAACTATTAAGTCAATAGGTCTTGGTTTCAAAATACAAGTGACGACAGGATCTACATTTTCATATATTGAACCAACGACACAAACGTACCAGGTCTAATGGTGATAGTAAAGTTGTATTTGTAATCTCCGACGAAACGAGGAACCCAAGCATACAGATCATAGTCCCCGGGTCGAACATTGTTGATCGAAAAACGCCCCTCCGTGTCAGCTTGTGTCCAAAATTGATAACCCTATAACAAATTAAACAATCCCAAATCATCGTATCCATGTTCATGTTTATGACGGTCCAAAAGTTGATTAAATTTATGACAATAACCTTGGACTCTCTTTGCCATGATCCCACTTCACCTGGAGCCGCCAATCCAACATATGCGGAGCTTGCCCACGTAAGTTCTTTGTTCATGTACCTATTTTAATCGTAAAATTTTTCAATTACAATGTTGTGGTTGAAAATGTTCGAAGGGTTGTCGTAAAATGAATTAGAAATGTGTACCTGTCATTGACCAGTAGTTGACCATCAACCCCTCCCCGTTGATCGGAACGAGGATAATCGTCCCATGTCACAAAATTATACGGCCAACTTTTAATTTCCTCGCTCGCCTGTCAAGGTATTTAGTTAATGTTCGCATCGACATTTTAGAAAATCTACACTAATTACTATCACCATTTCTAAATGCAACTTGTGACTAACATGATTTTATTGTCGTGTCAATAAACTTTGTGAAATCTAAAACAAAACGGGTACGTTATATGTCACATACTTGTCGTTTCGCATCTTCCCACAGAGTTTGTGGGCGCGATCGAGGAGCTGCCGAGTTCAAATACACAAAAATGGGACCAAACACTTTCTTCCATGGCTCTCCATTTTGGAATTTCATCCCTAGTTCGTCCCCAGCATAGTGAGTGCTACCAAACATCTACACAAATTAAATTTCACTATCACGCTTATTCATTAGAAATTTACCTGTGTATACATATATGGAGGACTGATCTGGTGATAAGTGTTACATACGAAAAGTGTTGTAGGGCCCACATGAGACGTCAGGTCTTGCTTGGTGGGTCCCCCGTCACGGAACTCATCACTAGGAGTGATTATCCAAAACCCAACCGGAGGGTCAAAACAAATCCAACCATGAACTTTGGTACTTCTTTCTTGCGAGTATTGATACTTGTCATCCACCTCTCCTCTAAGTCGAGGATCGCTTGGATTCGTCAAGAAAACAGCTTCTGGATACGCAAGTTTCTTCCCCTGTGCCCGGTCCGCCTCCGAGGGCATTACCCTTTGCTTGTTGTCCGAAATCGACATAAACTTAAATCTACAAGGTATCAACACATTAAGAACAAGTTTCATTTAAACATTTCATCATGAAACAAATACACAAAATTTTCTCTTTTTACTTTTTGCCTTCGAGCTTATAGACGGTTCTGATTTGATCCACGTATGCATCAGACCATCCTTTCAATCTCTCAAAGATTGTATATGCATAATATCCAGATTGTCCTTGCAACATTATAAACCTGTACTATTTTGAACGGGTCAAAATCAAAGACTCGTGTCAAATGTCACATGTTTTAAAATATTTGAACAGTACGTTATAGCAATCGTCACGAGTTATTCTTCACCTTTTATCTATATTTACAGGCGCTCGGTCTTTGGAACGCTTGTCCGAAACATTCCACGTGCTTGTGAACGAAATCTCAACTTTATTTTCCTCTTCCACTATGACCCTAAAGTCCGTACATTTCAGTCTACAACCATAACACGATTAATTAATTAGTTTGTATATGTTGGTTCTATTATGTACAACATGTCGGAGAATTTATGTTTCTAACCTGTCGATGTGAGTTTCTCTGCCGGGATTGTTCCAATAGACATCCCAATACCTAAATAAATTTGGATTTAAGGTTCGTTAACAAGGAAACGATTATTAAAAATTTGAAAACGATTAACTTATTGTGACAAATTGTGTTTTAATCTCTTACCCTCGATTTCTTCTATTGTGTCTTGAATCAAGAACATTATCAATCCCATTGAATTTGATTTCCTCCACATTTCCATATGGATTTGATATCGTCACTTGGATGATACCATTGTCCATCACCACCTACAAACAAATAAATCTAACAACTTAAGCAATTACGAAACGAAAGAATTATAGATTAAAGATGAAAAATGAGATTTGATTTACTTGATCCTCGGATTTCTCAAGTCTTATGCTTTTAGGGGAAGACGGAGTCGGAGTTGTAGCGTTCAGGTTCCATGAAATGTTCCTGCGCATTAATCGAACAAGTCAGAGAGTTGAGCCAAGTGTTACCTCAATGTTCATCATAATCATGTACTCTTTAACTTACAAATAAAACAAATTGAAATGAGTTGAGGAAGAACCTAAACTGAGCGGAGCAATTGCTGCTACTAACAATCAAAACCACCAACCACACAACAAATATCACAACCGAGTTCCTCCTCCCGAAAATCTCCATTTCATATCACAATTGATTAATCACTAAACTACCTGCAAAAAACGAAATTAAACACAAACCCAAAGAAGGAGAAACAAAATAAAACCCAATTGAGAGTACTCCATGGCTACCTGAAATTTGAAAACCTCTAAACTGAAATACTTGATTTATGTGTATTTTTTGTATGATTGTAGTAATTATTAATTAAGAGTAATGTGGCAAGTGATAATGGGTATTGATTATAATGACAATCTTAATTATTATTGTGAGATTTTTGGTTAAAATGGGTATAATTTCACTATAAGGACTTGATATTTTACTGAAGATCGACAAGGTTAGTGTGACGACCCGTAATCTTTGGGTTTTAATGAGAATGGAACGTTATGGAACATAATCGTGACATTAATTGACACCCATAATTCGTTGACCTCTGGACTCCATTTCAGTACTTTGTTGGTGAATTGTGTTGTGTGATTCATAGACGACATTTCAATGCACCGATGATAAGAAAATAGAAACTACGATAATGAAACTTTATTATACCTAATTATTTAAAAATGATATATACATACTTTAATTGATTTCGTCTCTTTTCTAATATTCTAGTTATTTTTTTGGACAACCTACCCTAAAATACTTAAATTACCTCTAATTTAATAAATCAAAATTTAACCAGTCTAATTTAATTTATCTCTGGTTTATATTTAATATGCAATTCAAAATTTTCTGGTTCGATTCAATTTCTTGGTTGGACCCGATTGAATCAGTTACAATTTACTTATACTGACTCAATTCAATTTAACCGATTTAATTACGGTTCGATTCAGTCTTGAGCTCCCTTGCTCTTTTGTTTGTTCATGGACCCAAAAAGTCCTAAGTCTTAATTTCTTATCTAACGCCCCAAAATTGTCTTGTACATTTCATTGGAGTCATCTTGTTCTTCGGAAAAATATTAGAAAATGAGAGAAAACTAAATCAGACGTATTTATATTTTTGAAATTTCACGATGTCACATCTCTGTGACATAATTCAGAGACACGGTTAAAGTACTAAAGTCACGATTTCTATATAAAAAGGTTTCACGAACCATTACATGAAAAATGGCATGGTTGTTACATCAACGCAATGATATACACGAAAAGCTTTATTTCCCCATGGAATCGTGGGAATGAATGATCGATATACATAGTACAAGATGAGACCATTTTGTAGGGATTACAACTGGTCGGGTTTGGGCCATATCCGTATTCAAAAAATTTGAATGGGTACCCGACCCAGAAAAAACACCCTCAAAGTGAGCAAGTATCCGTCCCGCTCAAGACCTGTTGGGTACAGATTTTACCCAAAACTCTAAACTTGACCCGAAAACTATCCTAAATGTAATTTTTTTTAATTATCCATAATATAGAATAAATAATAATGTATGCAATTATTTTATATATTGTATATAGTTATATACATTATTGCTTTAATTGAAATTTTTTTTAATGTTTTTTTGTTAAAAACTAATTTTATAATATATAAATTAATTAATTTTTTATATGGTATGGTAGGGGTTGGGAATAAGGCTCCAAAAACCTGAGGTAAAAACGCATGACTCATACCAATGTTTTTGAGTTTTACTCAATTAGGTCGGGTTGATCGGGTACCAATCGAATTTTGGATTTTTTCATCTCACAAATTTGTCTTTTAAATATACTTCCTTTAGATTAAACCAAAAATCAAATAAAATGATGAGTAAGTCAATTGTACCGTCCAATTCGAATGCAACCACTAACCGTCACTTCGGTATTATGGTTGACTTGCTAAATGACACAAGCTACAAGACACACACTAAACATTAACATTCACATCATCACCAATTCTTTTCTGAACATAAACTAATCAAAAGAAACCGAGGCATCAAGCAATTTAGCTTCTAAATTGTTGATTAATAACGTCAATTCCACTGGGAAACTGTGTGTCTAAGGTAGACATATTGCGCAAAGTTTAATAGTAGAACGTATAACAATCATGTTGCTATGTTTAGTGTTGACATAATTTTTTAGCGCATAGGTAAAAAGTCATTACAACATGCTGTACGTCATTTGGTGCGAATGCATATACTCCAGATTAAGGAAGGTATGGAAGCTTTTCTATTTTGAGTCCCTGAAGCGTGGAGCCCAAGAAAAACGACGTCACGACAAGATCAGGCAACTGAAACTTGCAACGCAAGAAGAATGAGTTTAGGCAACTTCCAGTTGTCAACAACACGTCAGCAAAGGCGGCAACGCCAACTGTCAGTGTGCCTAAATTGTTAAGAAGTCTGAGACTTCCTATTCCTAATCCGAGACAGATTAGGAATGTGAGGTTGCTATAAAAAGCTTGTGTTTCCCCATTAGTAACTTGTCCGTTCTTTTTCTTTGAGCTAAATTTCTCAAAACTCTTAACCATGCAACATAGGCGTGTTGAGAGGTTGATTGGTTTGCTAGAACGGTGTGCTTCGATTAAACATCAATTCACAAAAATTGAGTGTTTGATCGATTAGGGTTCTAAGTGATTGAAGATTCACAAAGCTGTCAAAGAAGACTACGACACCGAGCATAGGCTTGCTCGAAGGGTGGACTTGAAGACAGGGGGAGTAGGACCCTGGTCTAGGTACGAGAGCTAGTAGTTAAAGTAGCTTAAGTCAATAGCTTGTGTGATAGCTAGTTGATACTTGAAGTTGTACTTTTAAACTACATAATAGTGAAGTATCTTTCCACTGGCCGAGGGCCCCCAGATGTAGGTGACGTTGCACCGAATTGGGTAATCATCTCTGGTGTCATTATTATTGCTTGTTTATGGTTTAAACTGTTGTCTGTGTTTAGGCAAATTGTCGACACAATAGTTACGACTTTGTGTCCAACTTCTTGGCTCTGCTATATATCAGAATTTCAAATCCTATTTATCAATCATGTCGACAAATGATCAAAGCATCTCGTCAAAAACTCGAACATAAAATATGCACATTAAAATCCATCGAATATTGAATGAGAGATAGTAACATATGAAAAGAAAACAAATGACATATTAGTAGAAATGTGATTTTGTATTTCTATAAAGTATAGAGTATCACATTGCTAAAAATATAATTATGAGACTTTATATTTAGAGAATTGGAAGTAAATAAAAAGTGGCATTGGGTCATCACATAAGTTGAGAAAAAACCACAAGCGTGTAATGTTGCCGCCGTCCTAGGCTTGAGTTTGATTAAATTTCATATCTTTCTTAAACAAACTCTGAATTAGGTTTTGATTTCAATTGTTGTGTTTTTCCCTCTAACCATTATACTTGTCAATAATGCTTATGCCAGGTGGTTTTAAACGATGTTAACTTTTCGTTCTAAGGCTCGCGAAATATTTAGAAAAGTCTAGACATATATTAAGAACATGCGTGTTAGTTCAAAATAGTGTCAAATCTTTTATTTAAATGATTGAAATTAGATATATATTATTCACTTTTCTTCTCGAATTTACTTCCTCCAATTTATTTCTATAGTTTAATACAAATCAATAAGCATGTCATCAATCATATTGAATGAGAGATCATATCATATTGAATAGTGTCAAATCATATTGCTTAATATTATATATTTGAATGTATAACAATCTCATTCATCAATCATGTTGATAAATGATCAAAGCGTCTCGTCAAAAACTCGAACATAAAATATACTCTTACTAAAATTCATCGAATATTGAATGAGAGATACTAACATATGAAAGAAAACAAATGACATATCAGTAGAAATGTGGATTTGTATTTCTATAAAGTACAGAGTATCACATTGCTAAAAATACAATTATGAGACTTTATATATTAGAAAATTGGAAGTAAATAAAAAGAGGCATTGGGTCAACACAAACGTGTAGTGGAGAGACCCGCATGCCTGTTTAAGTTAAGAAAAAATCACAAGCGTATGATATTGCCGTCGTCCTAGGCCTGAATGATTAAATTTCATATCTTTCTTAAACAAATTCCGAATTAGGTTTTGATTTGAATTGTTGCGTTTTTTCACTCTAACCATTATACTTGTCAATAATGCTTATGTTAGGTGGCTTTAAACGATGTTAACTTTTCGTTCCAAGGCTCGCGAGATATTTAGAAAAGTCTAGACATATATTAAGAACATGTGTGTTAGTTCAAAATAGTGTCAAATCTTTTATTTAAATGATTGAAATTAGATATATATTATTCACTTTTCTTCTCGAAATTACTTCCTCCAATTTCTTTCTATAGTTTAATGCAAATCAATAGGCACGTCATCAACTTCCATTATCTGCAACACTCATGAGTGGTTTAGTCTATTTTAATTTGGAAGACAATTATTCGAAGAACCTGATGTTTTTCAGTAATAAGAGCAATATTTTCTCAAGAAAACAGCCATAAGTAGGACTTAATCATTCCTTTCTATTTGCAGTCTTCAAATAAATGAGTACATATTCTGAGCATAAATATTTATTTATTTATTTACATTGATTACCATTGTCTACACAAACGATCATAAAATGTCAACGGTTTATTGAAATACCGAACTGGTCAACTCAACAAGACTAATAGGTTAGTAACAAAAATGAATATAATTACAAGTTCAGCATAGACAAACAAAACATGATCAACACCATCATCGATCAAAGCCTATTAGAAGAAATCAAAGCCTTGGAAGATCCATTAGAGGACGTCATGGTGGAGCAATTGCTGCAAGAACACTGAGTCCTATCCGTAGTGAACCCATTTGAATCATGCAACATCAACTTGCACATTTGTAGAGGCGGCGCATAGTACATCGGAACCGGCAATTTCGCCGGCAGGCTCGGCAAAGGAGCCTCCGATTTCATCACGTTTATCGCCTGCCGGATCGACGGCCGGAGATTCAAATCCGGGTGGCAGCACCATAATCCGACCACCATCAAGCACACAACCTCGTTCTCGTCGAACTCAAAGTCCAGCCTCCTGTCCACTGCTTCTAGAAGTTGCCCCTGTCCGTACAAGTCCCAAACCCACTCCACCAGTCTGACCCGACCCGGTTCGGCCCTCGGGTCGACGGGTCTCCGCCCGCACGCGATTTCTAGGCACACGACCCCAAAGCTGTACACGTCGGACTCTTTGCTGGACTTCCCCGTGGTCACGCACTCCGGGGCCATGTACCCCATCGTGCCCGCCAAGACCGTGGTCTGCGAGCCCAGCTCGTGGTCCACGAACCTGGCGAGCCCGAAATCCCCTAGCTTCGCGTTGAAGCTCGAGTCCAGCATGATGTTGCTGGACTTTATGTCACGGTGGACCACGCATTGCTCCCACTCCTCGTGTAGGTACAACAAACACGAGGCCAGGCCCAGGGATATCTTGTGCCTGGTCGCCCACGGGAGGCTCGATCTGACCCCGAACAGGTACGAATCGAGGCTCCCGTTGGGCATCAGCTCGTAGACGAGTAGGAACTCGCCACGCTCGTGACACCAACCCACGAGCTGTACGAGGTTACGATGCCTCAGCCGGCTGATGATCTTGACCTCCGAAATATACTCCTTTTTGCCCTGTTTCGACCCTTTGGAGACCCGTTTGACCGCAACGTGGGTCTCCGGGTCGGTCAACAGGCCTTTGTAGACTCCTCCGAAGCCTCCCTCTCCGAGCTTCCCGGACTCGGCGAAGCCGCCGGTCGCGCGGCTCAGGTCACGGTACGTGAACCTCCTCGGTCCGGCGCCGGTCTCGAACTCGTCGTCCATTGACCCGTCAACGGAAGAACCGTTGCTACAGTTATTACAGTTACCGTAACCTCGTTTTCTCCAAATCAAGAACCCGACAAAACCCAAAACAGAGGCAACGACAACAACACCAGCGACCGCCCCACCTACCAAAACACCCAAATTGCTCTTTTCCGGCGGATCTGTTTCCAAGTTGGAATCGAATCTCCAAGATATGATCTGGTGGAGCTCCGTCCAGTGGCCGGTGGAGGCGGAGAACCCGATCCGGACGAGCTCCGGCAGGACGTCTCGGAGGTCGACAACGTAGTGAAGACTCGAATTGCCGCTAAAAACAGGGTTTTTCGCGTAGCTCAAGAACACGGTCAAGTTCTTGGTGGAAGAATTGTACCCGATCCACGCGTTGGCCATCTTCCCATCCTTGATGCTACTGTTCCACGTCACGTTCGCCACGGACACGATCGAATTAACGTTGATGCCGACGTGATTCTCGCTCGGGTCCCAGTCGTTCTTGAAGCTGTCGAATTCGACCGCCACGATCGGGTTCTTGGAGCTGTTCTTGGCGGTGTCGTTGCTGAAGAGGGCGAGATTTCCCCCGGCGGAGCTGGGCGGGACGTCAGAGTCGAAGGGGGCGATGAAGAAGCTGAGGCCGTCGCCGTATTTGGAGGCGTTTAAGGCGTCGATGATGAAGCTGAAGTGGGTGGTGAAGTCGGCGAGCTGGCCGGAGTTCCAGATTCGGATCGGGGTCGAATAGGAGGCGCGGCCGGTGCTGCTGAGGAGCGACGAGCCCTGCAAGCCCTTTGTGATCTGGAGCGTGTTTTCGGATACAAAGGCGTCGCCTTGGAGGTGTATGGAGTTGTTGTTAGATGGGAAAGATGAGAAGTTAAAGGAAACAGAGGAGGCTTGGTGGGTCAGGAGAAGCAGGGCGAGGATCAAGATTTGGATTGTTGAAGAAGAAGAAGAGAGCTTCTGGGTTTTGTCATGGATATGGAGGAGGTGTGAGCTTGAGATTGGAGCGGCCATGGCTGAATTGGCATGAGAGGCGATGAGGGAGAGAGAGATGAGAGAGGAAAACAGAGGATGCTCTGTTTTTATATAAGTGATCCAAGTTGTGTTCGTCTTATTGTAATGAGGGTATCAACTAGGTCTAATATAAGCGGATTCCCCAATTATGAAATTTTCAACCACATAAACAGAACTATATTTTATTGATAAATTGATGCAAGTGCTTAAACCAGCTAAATTGTTAAACCAAAACTTGATCTAAGTAGTCACCAACTTCAGCGTAACCCAGTGATTGACACTACTCACTTCCTAACTTCAAGTTAAGGTGTCGAGAATCAACAAATTTGAGCCCGACAAGTTTTTATTCTTCATAGGCTTTTAGTAACTAATGACATTTAATTAAATTTAGTATCATATTAAGAAAAATGTAAGGTATTTTGGATGAATCAGTTCAAACCGTAGCTCGTTCGAAAAATTAAACGGCTACAAACCACTCAAACAATCCGAAGAATAAATGGTCCGCAAACACGATAGAAGAACCGACCAATTCACACTCCTTATTTTAACATTTTTAGTAGCATAAATTAAAAATAGTTAGATTGTAATTCGCAAACTCATATTTCCTGTATAATATATGTATGGAAGTGTACGAAACCTTCTATCAAATTTGAATTAATAAATCAGTACAAATAATTATTTATTTATCATAAGTTTTGAATTGTGTATAAGATAACTTACTAAGTAATGTAGGCAAGGTAATTAGAGAAAAATCAAACACTAGATTACATGTAAGGATATCCCTGTTTGATTTCTAGAATAACCTTTGATTTTATCACAGTGTTAATAATTTGGAGAAAAAATACTTTATAATAAACTTTTATTATGTGAAATTTTGATAGCGAGAGTAAGACATAAATACGTAGAATTTGGGCAACGAAAATATGGGTGAAGTGATAGATTATATAAAAGCAAGTCCAAGATAAAAGTAGCGACAAGCCGGCTCACCAACTATGATGTTATTGATATATCATAGTGACCAGTTCTATCATGTGATCATATGCTAAGTCTTCGAAGATGCATGTCAGAGATTGATTCTCCATATACCCATTGCTTAAACTTATGTCAATGTTGACATCTTAAAATAAAAGGTCGTAATGCATTACATAAATTAATGTATGTTTGTGGAAGTCAAGGTTATTTATATGATATGCTTAGTCTTTGGAGACTGATTCAATGTGCCCATTATGCAATGTGAAGTCAATGTTGAGATTTTAAAGCAAAGTGTAATCATAGTGTGATCTGCCGGGGATAATGTTTGTTTATCAAGGGGGTGGTGATGATATTTGTAATATTAGAGCGTTTTGTCTGAAAATGGTGAATTCATCGATCATCTTAAATGATAGTCTGTCTTCACTTATCAATTTGAATTCTTAAGTGGGTTAAGATTCTAACATGATATTAGAGCCTGATTGATTTGGATCAGACCTCCATGACGTTCGTTTCGGGCTTGAGGCCCATGAATCAGGAGTTGTTCTGCCACACTGTTCATCATTTTCACGTGCCTTTCAACTCTGCTTGCACGTAAAAGAGGGTGTTAGAGTATCACATCTAAAATATGTGAATTCATATAGCTTTAGCTCTTAAGTGAGTTGTATTGTAAAGAAAAAGTGTGATATTATTTCTTATGATGTGTTTTGTCTATCAATATACATTTTCTTCATCTTTATTGAGAATTAAAATTCGAATATATTAGTGAGTCATCTGAATCAGAGATTTTAGGTGGGATTTGAGGAAATGTTAACTAATATTAGGATCATGCTTAGATATTCTTTTTATATTGGCAGTAAACTCAAGTACGGCCTAAAGATAATAGATTTTCTTTATCTTTTACATTAAATTTAATAGTATGATAACAGTGATCAGTGTTCAAAATATGAGGGTAAGTGTTTTAAAGTGGTTAAATTTGTGTAATTAACCCTTTGAATTAAGTCCATTAAAACAATGTAAGGGGCAATATGATACTTTTGTTTAAAATTACTTACCCCACATTCCAGCCAACAAGCTGGAATAGCTCAGTTGGTTAGAGCGTGTGGCTGTTACCCACAAGGTCGGAGGTTCAAGCCCTCCTTCTAGCGTTTCCTTTTCTCTATTTTTCAGGTTATCTGTTAACGGGTTAAGCCCATCTACGTAGAATTAGCGTCTATGACCATTAAGATTTGGAAACAAAAAATCTATTTAGACCATTAATTTTTTTGTACTACCAACTTCAAAAGGCTTTGTAGTTATATCCAGGAGATGATAGTTAGGAAGAGGCATTTCTGATGGAAAATCAATCTTTGGTGCATCAAAGTTAAGGAGTTGAATTGTCTGCCTTATGTAAGGCCTTGTATGGTATTGAGAGCAACACCAGCATCAACTAATTGGTCAAAACGGTCATATTTAGTCACAGAAACGACCGTCATATAACAACGATCGTTGCGTGCTAACGAAGATATTCGGTCAAACTTTAAAGATATTGTACTAAGTTGAGTGCACAGTTACAAAATAATTATCAACCATATACATAAATAATGTACGTAATCGTTGAATTACCAGCCACGTCAGGGTTGGCTCAACAATTATTTGAGCCTAAAATAATTTTCTTAAAAGGGACTTTTGTTTCTCACAAAAAAAAACATACAACTTAGAGCCTTTATTTTCATATTTTAATTTTAATTTTAAGGTCAAGTTAAGTAGCATGTCTAAACTTATTTTTGAATGGGTTTTAAAGTAATAGCTTTATGGTGAAACTATCCCAGAGTCACGTACATGTTTTGAGCCTTGTACACCACCCTTAAATATTTATCAATTGTATACGTGCTTTGTACGCATTGGTAAGTTTTTAGGAGGGTCATACACAATCAACGTATATGGATGGTATGACAAAATTGTACAGTGTGAAAATTATAGAAATAAGTCATATAATATGCGAATAAAAATTAATTTCAGTATTCAGTTCAAAAGAACTTTGTAGGTCGCCATAATCTCTGCTTGTGATTTAGTAATCAAATTTACCTTATAGGGGTTGACATACATAATTTAGATTGCTAGCGTATAAAGCTAAAATACAATAAAGTCATAAACAATTTGAATGAGCAGCTCGGTTTTCTTTTAAAGCACACCCTTTTATTGATAACAAACATGGAGGGACAAACTCTCACCCAAACAACCGAGCATCGGCTCGTACAATTTACAAACTAACGGTAACGAAGCAGCCTTAAGACACTCAACTTTATTGAACAAATCCAACAAACCATGTTAGAAAAAACTGACCACTAAAAACAATAACAACACTAAATAAACTTTACACCAACAACAAAATACACTAACAACGAAAAAACCCTCTGACCAACAAAACTGGACTCAAAACCTGTCCATAAGCTAGGGAGTAAGTAAAAAAAAGCACCACAACGAGAAGGAAATCGTCGACCAGCAGGGACACCGCACCAAACCGAGCCTCCAGATCGCCATGCCCCCCCCCCCCCCCCCCGGGGGAGGGGGTGTCAAATATAGGGGCTTGTCTAAGTCACGTCACTGATGCGGAGAGGCGCGAAGCCCCGTACGGACCAGATCATTCTTAGATTTTTGGGGGATCCACCATTCTCCATAGAGACCACACCAAAACAAAGCTCGATCCAGAACAGACGCCCGCAACGCTCCGGCGAGCCGAAACTCTACTGACGACGAGCCACCAGCAGAGCCCGACCAACCAAGAGCGAACCAGAGCAAAAAAGAAAAATCGGGACCTCCGCTGCCATCAGGGAAGCCCTAGCCCAACCCACCTTGAGCACCGCCTATGTTGTTCCCCACGCCAAATCTGGGAAACCATATCTAAAAATCGTCTTGTTTTCCTGAAATTGCCATCTCCCGCGAGATATGAAACTTCACTTCCCTATCATCAGCTCAAAGAGAGGAAGAAGACGGTTTCCGGCACGCCGAAATTGGAGACCGGCGGCACCTCCGTGACCCAAAGAAAAAGAGAGGGAAACGAAGAGAATGGGGTAGGGTTGGGTTTTCATATTGAGCTCTGGTGTGCGTGTGGTGGTGACCGGAGGTGTTGGCTTCCTTTTACTCGGCGGCGTCGGTTCCTCTTCAACGGCGAGCTCTGTGTGGTGATGACCGGAGATGCTGGCCTCCTTTCACCTGGTGGCGTCGGTTCCTCTTCAGCGGCTCTGGATGATCTCTGGCGCCACACTAGACTCTGACCCGCTCGCCGCCACTGGCGCTGAAATCTGTCCGGCGGCCTTCTATATTGGGGACGGCGACACCTCATTTTCACGGCCTCGTGGTCTGCGACGCGAGGTTTCGTTTTCTATTCCCAACTCTGGTTTTTGGGATGTATACCCATCAACATATTTGAGCCAGGTTTTTAGGCCTCACACTGACCCATGATCTTATGCCCCCATCTGTTAGGCTAGGAGGATATTGGTTGAGTTTTTCCTTTTCTTTCCTATGCAAGTTATCGGTGGAGTGATGCTCGGAGTTTCTCATGGACTGTTGACGAAGGAGTAGCTTCCCACATACATTGGAAGTCCCGAAGGTCGAGTTCTGATCAGAGATGTTCTTGGTCCAGCCCACACTTGTTTCCTTGCTTTTCAATTTTCTTCAACTTCATTGTAAGCAGCTTTGTCTGCACTTCAAATTCAATTTTCAGTTGCTTCATTGTAACCTCTTTTTCCCCGCCTCTATTTTCTCTTCAAAACTCTGGCAGACTCAATAAAATTCAATCACTTCGCTGGGAAAAAAACATTTTCATATTGAGCAACAAGAGTTAATTGCATAAACATACTTGTATAAAGGGAAAATGACATTTTTGTGCACCTAAATATACACTTTTGACACTTTCACACCCTACCCCTTTTTTCAGTACCCTGAATTTCATTTTGGGACAACAGATCATTTATTTACCAAAAATGGCCTTCAATCATGGTTTATTTCATGAGTACTTGGTTAAATTCATGGGTATTTTGGTTCAGTTCATGAGTATTTTGAGAAAATGGCCTGGAAGTACCCTGAATTTTGGTTCAATTCATGAGTATTTTGGAATTATTGTCCCAAAATGAAATTCAGGGTACTGAAAAAAAAGAGAAAAAAAGAATAGGGTATGAAAATGTCAAAAGTGTATATTTAGGTGCACAAAAGTGTCATTTTCCCTTTTATAAATCAGTTAATTTTGCCACATAACTTGTTCATGGTATGCTTCTTTCTTTTAAAGTCCTAAGCCACATAGATACATTGAATCTAAATGAGAAAGAACGGGAAGGACAGTAAAGTTTGAAATTCAAGAGCCTTAGGAAGTTATATTTATCTTTTACATTAAATTTAATAGTATGATAACAGTGATCAGTGTTCAAAATATGAGGGTAAGTGTTTTAAAGTGGTTAAATTTGTGTAATTAACCCTTTGAATTAAGTCCATTAAAACAATGTAAGGGGCAATATGATACTTTTGTTTAAAATTACTTACCCCACATTCCAGCCAACAAGCTGGAATAGCTCAGTTGGTTAGAGCGTGTGGCTGTTAACCACAAGGTCGGAGGTTCAAGCCCTCCTTCTAGCGTTTCCTTTTTTCCTTCTCCTATATATATACTAATTTTTGTCCTCTGATAGTGACGCATGAGTAGGCAACACTTGTCTCACAGACCCATCACACCCTATCTACTTATATCTTGGAGCCTTCCCTCTTTTGTGGCTACAAAATGGTGAGTTTGGATAATGTCAAAAACACCACCACAATCACAATGGGTTTTTTTTGTCTCTTCACATCATCTTAATTCTCTTGAATTTTAATATTTGGTGGGGATTATTATATTGTATTTATTCTTTTATTTTCGATAAGTAAAGTAAATTAAATTTATTGTTTTGTTTTGTTTAGATACTTAATAATTTATTTAAATGAATTAATTTGTGGTACAAATATTACTTCCGAATGAAGTTCAAAATCCGGATTAAAGTTCCGTGTAATTAGCATAACTATAGGGTCATGTGTGCAAATAACTTGAAGATGCCAAATCAATACACACGCGCCACGTACCCATCAGATACATTTTGCATGTCAAAATCAACAGTGTGAGCAAATTGAACGGTCAGGATGGCAGTAATCGACGGTCAATAACACCAATGAGAAACAATCTTTCCGTTTCCTTCTGATATAGTCCGCGCGTACAAATATCTCCGTCTGAGTTAGTAGCACAGAAACAGATGCCACGTGGCCGATAATCATATTTGGCGGGTCAGACTCAGAGTGAGTGACGAGCACAAAAGCACCAGAAATTCTGAAAATCCTGCTGCAACCACCAAAAGCTCACCCATAACCAGAGGAGCGAGCGAGAGAGAGATGGCCATGGCATTGGCGCTTCGGAGGCTCTCGTCATCGGTCGAGAAGCCGATTCGACCTCTCCTCAATGGCGGTGCTCTCCACCACATGGTTCCGTTTCTCTCCTTTTTGAAATTCAAGCTTTACAATAGCCTTGAAATTGTTGTTGTTAGCTAGATATACATTTTCTCGATAATCGGACAGAAAATGGACTGGAAATTTGTAGTTTACGTGTTTAATTGTGCTCGTGGCATTACTAATATGTTTTCTATTGGATTTGGATTCGGATTTGAATTTGAATTCTCAGTCGTCTTTGCCGAACGAAGCTGTGTACGAGAAGGCTGGTGTTACAGTAAGCGGATTCGCTGTTTTTCGTTTGTTTTAGATTGTGAATTTCGTGCTCACTGGAATGAATTGCTGTTACTTGATGCTTATAGTGGCCGAAGCAGCTCAATGCTTCTCTAGAGGTTGTTGATCCAGAGATTGCTGATATTATCGAGCATGAAAAAACCAGGCAGTGGAAGGTTTGGAATCTGAACTTTGAGCTCTAGATTGTTCAAGTGACTGTGATTCAATTTTTTGTAAATGAAATGTCCAAATATGTGCTTGAATATATCTATTAATGTTAGTTTTTGGTTATTTCTGCATGGTTTCTGAGCATTTTCCTCTTTTCGAAACAGAAGGTCTGAAGGAATTCATATGGTTAAGAGATGTTGTTGTGGTGGGCATGCAGGTTGAAGTCGTTTTGAGGTTCAAATTTAATAATGACTTCTTTTTTCATGTAGGGACTTGAACTCATTCCTTCAGAGAACTTCACATCCGTGTCTGTCATGCAAGCTGTTGGATCAGTCATGACTAACAAGTACAGTGAAGGATATCCTGGAGCTAGATACTATGGAGGAAATGAGTATGTGGTGCACTTTTATCGATTTATTACGCATGGTTATCGGGGTTTCTGTAAATTTAGTTCATACTAGATAGGTGTAATTAATGACTTTGCTTTGAGTAGTGTCATGTTTGAGTCTGACCAGAAAGAGTGACACTTTAATCTTTCAGGTACATTGACATGGCTGAATCCCTATGTCAGAAGCGTGCTCTGGAGGCTTTTCGGTTGGATCCTGCAAAATGGGGAGGTGGGTTTCATGCAGTTGGCAACAAATTACCCATACATATAATTATCTAATGTTCTTTAGGATCATGTCATAGCCATACTGCCCATACATATATCGTTAGCAAAATACATCAAACATTAATGAGAAGAGGGCTAGGTTCCCTGGAGACATGCTTAGCCGAGAAGTTTGATCAGCTAAATTACTGTAACATGTGCCGGTTACTTGTTTTTCTAAATTCATCTGTACATTCTATGTGACAGTCAATGTGCAGTCTCTATCTGGGTCTCCGGCTAATTTTCAAGTTTATACGGCACTGTTAAAGCCTCATGAAAGAATCATGGCTCTTGATCTTCCTCATGGTGGACATCTTTCTCATGGTTATCAGGTACTTCTAGTTTATACAACTTTTTCCTGACTTTATTAAAATTTCTTACCCTGCTTCTTAAGTTTGATGAAATTACCTTGTTTTTTTAATGATTTCTTATTATGCGAAATGAAATAGCAATCAATCACATAGTTTGTTTCTGTGTTTGCAGACTGATACCAAGAAGATATCTGCAGTCTCTATATTTTTTGAGACAATGCCATACAGATTGGATGAGAGTACAGGCTTGATTGACTATGATCAGGTATATATTAACTGCTCTCTTATCTATATTTTTTTACTATAACATGTTCCTTTAGCCATAATTATTACTGTATTTGTAGTTTTCCTTGTTCATGAACGTCCTACATGTGCATGCCTAAACATCACGGTGATACAATTGTAAACTTCAAGATCTGCATTGTGTATGCACAATGTAAAGATTTAAACTGCAGCTTGCACCATATTATTGTAGACACTCACATTATTCAGAAATGAACTTTCACAGCTGAAAATTGTGCCATCGAGCACATTAAGTACTCAACCATTTCATCCTCATGTTCTTCCCTTATAGCAATATATTAATGGATTTTTACGCGGAAACTGTTCCTCCACTGATTTATTGTTTGGTGCTTCTCTTCTATGCTTTGGTTGTCTCCCGTCTTTTTGTTGTTTTTTAATAAATTGTCTATATTAATAGAAACCATAATTTGTATATAGTATTTTTTTTCATCTCCTCTTCTAAGCTGTGTATTTGTGTCCCTTACTCCATCCATGGGGCGGTAGAAAAATTTTCTGATCAGTTAACCATTATTTGCAGATGGAGAAAAGTGCGACACTCTTCAGGCCAAAGTTAATCGTTGCAGGCGCCAGTGCTTATGCACGTCTATATGATTATGCACGTATACGCAAGGTAATTTCTCTATTTCTATCTAACCAATTCAGTTCAGGATATAAACAAAACTTTGTTTTCTTGGAGGTCTGTAGTTTGATATTTTTAGTATGCAACAGGTTTGTGACAAACAGAAAGCTATAATGTTAGCTGATATGGCACATATAAGTGGTTTAGTTGCAGCTGATGTCATCCCATCGCCTTTTGAATATGCTGATGTTGTGACCACTACAACTCACAAGTCACTTCGTGGACCACGTGGAGCCATGATTTTCTTTAGGAAAGGGGTAAAAGAGATCAACAAACAAGGGAAAGAGGTTAGTGCAATAAGTGTAGTTTTGTTAACAGCTATCTAGATTTTCAAGCCGGTTATTTGATTTGGAATGGTTACTTATGTTATTGATTCCCTGAAGGTGATGTATGACTATGAGGACAAAATCAACCAGGCAGTTTTTCCTGGACTTCAAGGTGGCCCACACAACCACACAATCACTGGTTTAGCTGTTGCATTGAAACAGGTTTACAATCTATCTATTGTTGCAGCAGTCTTTGTATCTTCTATATGCCATAGGTTCTATTTCAGTTGCTGTACATTCTTGAAATTCCATCCTCCCCAGATATTACACTAGAAAAGCATGAGTTTGAAAAGGCAAAGTTGGTATAATAAGAAAAATACTCATATCTAACTCATTCTCATGCATAGGTGACATCGGGTTTAATAGTGTAAACAATAAATTATGGAGACGAGAGACAGCTTTCTGTTTCTTGTGAAACTAGAGTTGTCATCTTGGAACTGCACTTTGAAAATGCTAAATCAGTTTAAAATTTACATTCCTTATTTAATTATGCATTATATAATGCAGGCTACAACAGCAGAGTACAAAGCTTATCAAGAGCAGGTTCTCAGTAACTGTGCAAAATTTGCGGAGGTATTACTTTAGAGGATATAACACCTTGCATTACTGCAACGTGATTTTTCTTCATGTGATTCTAGATTTCTAAAAACACGACGGTGTCTCGTCACATAGATTGTTTGACAGATATGTTCACAATCTCCGTCTCTGAACTTTTCATAAACTTTTGCAGACTCTGACCAAGAACGGCTATGAACTTGTTTCTGGTGGGACAGAGAACCATTTAGTGTTGGTCAATTTGAAGAGTAAGGTAACTGAGAACTTTAATTTCTCTCGAGTTTTATATAGGCAATGCAGAGTTCCTGGTCTGGGTAAATTAGAGGTGTTAAACGTACGAAGTGTGAGTTTATCATGAAACATAAAGAAAATTCAACAACAGCCAAGCCTTTCCCAGATGAAGTTAGGGTCGGCTAAACATGAGGAAATTCATTGTTTCGTTTAAAATATGTTTTATAGGGAATTGATGGATCCAGAGTTGAAAAGATCCTGGAGGCTGTTCACATTGCAGCTAACAAAAATACTGTTCCGGGTGACGTGTCTGCCATGGTTCCTGGTGGTATCAGAATGGGTAAGGACTTCTCATTTATCAGATTATATTTATGTATATGCAATATTCAAGTGTGCTTGGCGAGTCTTATGCAATATTCAACTAAATGAGGTTTTCTGAGGAAGTTTTCTTGCTTTACAGGAACTCCTGCTCTCACCTCTAGGGGATTTATTGAGGAGGACTTTGCCAAAGTAGCCGATTTCTTTGATGCTGCTGTAAATTTGTCTCTCAAGATTAAGGCTGCAACCAAAGGTTTTCCTAAATCTTTGTTACTGTTTCTGTGCTCTTAAATTCTACCCATTGTTGGCTGTGAAGAGCCTTAGGCCCTTAGCATCTGAATTATGATAATATGGTTGACACACTCTTTCTTTTGTAATTCAGGAACAAAGTTGAAGGACTTTGTTGCAACGATACCAAGCTTTCAATCTGAGATTGAAAAGCTCCGCCATGATGTTGAGGAGTATGCAAAACAATTCCCTACAATTGGGTTCGAGAAAGAAACTATGAAGTACAAGAACTGAGGAACAAATTATGTTGCTCTAGGTAAATAAACGATCGAAGCTTCTCTTACCACATATGAAAGTTATCACTATCAGATGCATCTTTCCCTGAAATGTCAATACCCTCTGATACTTATAAAATTCCACATCAAGTAAAAATTGAACAAAAAAATGCTAGATATGAAAGGTCATACCCAACTACTAAGATTGACTTTTTAGTTGGGCGCTGACCCCATACCACAAGTATGTATGACTACTTGACCAATATTATATTTAACTCAATTTAAACATTTTCATTAGTCATTTTTCTTGGCCTCCATTTATGGATCCGACTTTAACTACTGTTTTTTTGTATATTACTGCGTATCTTTCTTAATTGAGTGCTACTGTTGCGGCAGGGCACTGGAAGCAGAATAATAAGGTTGGCTGGTTGAGAGAGGTCACTGAGAGATCATAGCAGAGCTGTGGTTTGTATCCACCCAGCCAACCTTCATTTGTAATTTATTATATGTATACACTAATACAATACACATTATGGATGCTTCAGAACCCAATAAACTTGTCTAGAGTTCAGATTTACACCCTTCATCTTCCTTTTGTGAATTGTTGTATGTGAGTTCTGATAGTAATACAAATCACATTATATCAGAAGCCACAAATAGGATAGAAAGTTCTAAGATACAAATTCTGTCATGGTCTCTTTCTTATTTTGAACTTGTGAGAACACTGATAGATGCATGATTAATTTACAAGCGTACATCGTGAATCAAATGAATATGCATACGTGATAAAAACAAATACATTGCAGTATACAAACAGATTCAAAATAAGACTTCAGTTTTATTGATGATAATCATATAGTACAGACAATAATAATTGAATACTACTAAACCTGAAATCTAAGAATAGTTGATTGAATCATAATGAAATAAATAATTCACCATTTCACCATGTAAAATCTCAAAAATACCTTTCTACGTATAGTAAAAGACGAAAATAAATTGGTTGTCACGTGGTAATTTTGGTGCGCTGCCACTCAGCTCTTGCGCACAATTTCATCCATCAACCTTTCAATTACGGTCTAAATCGGTTCTCGCGTATGTATACAAAATAAGAGTTTATACCGCGAAAATGAAATCCAAAACTAAATCGACTAATATTAGTTTTGCAATGGTGGATTGAAATGTTATAATTTATAGGGAAAATTGTAAAAAGTCTCTTTATAATTGTTTTTATTTTGCGCAAACTCTCTCTTCATTGTATTTTTGTAAGAAACTATTCCTTGTTCATATTTAAATTTGGACCGTATGTGCAAATCCGTGAAAATTAACGGAAGTGTCACTTAAGTGTTGCACATTTGAGTTGCACATTTCAGTTAACACTTAAATGACACTTCTGTTAATTTTTACAGATGTGTACAGACAACACAAAAATAAACATAAATGAAGAAGAATTTTTACAAAAATACATTGAATGGATAGTTTGTTCAAAAGACAATTTTAAAGTTTTTCTTAAGGGTAAACTACACATAGCTATCCCCAACTATGCCCAAAAGACACATAGCTATCCCCAACTTTCAAACTGGACACTTAACACCTACCGTTAGATTTTCTGTTAAAAATGTAAGTAAAAAGACGAAAATACCCTTGGTCAGACTTCAAATTTTCAAAACTATGCAATTGTAAAAAAATTGTTCGCTGGAGACTTGGTGGAGCAGTCGGAGGTCGAATCCGGTGCCGGCGAACGCAGTGGGAGGGTCGGAGACGAGGCCGGCGAGGAACGTGGTGGTTTTGGAGAAGCTTGATCGAAAACACACAAAAACTCATAAATTGTATGTTTTGAAAATTTGAAGTATGACCAAGGGTATTTTCGTTTTTTTATTTAAAATTTTAACAGAAAATCTAACTGGTGCTAAGTGTTCATTTTCAATCTCTAAGTATAACTAAGTGTCTAATGTAAAAGTTGAGGATAACATGGCTACACGCAGTTTACCTTTTTTTTCATTTAGGATGGAATCGCTTCGGAGGATTGAAATTGGATTTGGACTTAGACTAGGCAAGTAACTATACAACCACTAACCGACCCCATTCCCAACAGCCACCTTTTTTGGTTTCAATTCAACCGACAAGCTAGGGCTTTCAAACCCATATCTGCTCGAATCGAAGAAGAATGGCGAGGGCAGGAGGTATAACGAACGCAGTGAATGTGGGGATAGCAGTTCAAGCAGATTGGGAGAATCGCGAGTTCATCTCTCACATCTCTCTCAATGTTCGTCGCCTCTTCGACTTCCTCGTCCAATTCGGTGCTCTCTCCTCTCAAATTCATCACCTTTCCTCTTAATTCTCACCTGTTGATTCTAAATCTTGCTGCCCTTTTCGTTTTATGATTCGATTTGCTCTCATCTATGAGAAATTGATGATAACTTTTGCTCTACTCTGTTGCTCTGATTAGCTTGGTTACCGTTAAGATAATGTTTCGCAGATATAATTGTACAAATTGGAAGATGGCGGTTAGCTTCTTTGATAGGAGTCCAAAAAATTGCACTAGTATTATAATAGTGACTTGGGTCACCGTCAATTATCAACAATTTCAGGTCAAGAATTGAAAATGGCTGGAGTCACTCTTCAGCAATTTTGGGCATCCCAAATGCTATTCTCCTCACTTAGAATCCCTCAGCATTTTGAATGTAGGTTTTATGGGCTAGAACTATTAGGAACTGAGGTGGTTTGTGTCTGTAACTCAGTATATGATCTAGAATTTTCATGGCTTCGGTGGGTGCTGTTTCTGACTTCCCAGCTTTAACTTGTCCTGCATGGTTGCATAACAACTTGGTTAGGTGATTGGACTGATTGGGTTTCTTCCTTTCTATTTCTGACCGAGTTTGTTGTCTTTTGTTGATGTTCACTACCATATTATACATAATATTCATATGTAGAAGTTATAGACATTATAATAAGAGATACCTTCCTCCACGCTCCACCATGACCTGCCATTAGATGAGCAGTATTTTTAAATGGTTAAAGTTATCTCAAGTGATGTGTTAACATGAGTGCTGTACTTATAATACAACCAGTTCGACTATTTACTCTAGGGGAGCTTTCGTACCAAGCTTGCAATGAATATTTATGTTTGTAGTGATAAATATTTTGAACTGATTTTGGATAGTGATGTTTGTACAGTTGTCTTTAGATTTAACTCATACCTATGTTCATATTTGTGTAACATTTCAGAAGCTACAACAAAGAGCAAATTGGCATCGTTGAATGAGAAGCTTGATACATTGGAGCGTCGTCTTGAGCTGCTTGAAGTCCAAGTCAGTACAGCATCAGCCAATCCTTCCCTTTTCAGTACATGATGTTTTATGTGTCATGACATTATGTAAAAAGTTAAAACATGCTTACTTGTAAGCATCTTCTTGTCGTTGTGATTTTATTATGTGCTAATGTAACCCAATTTGAAATTTATTAATGCATTCTTGTCTTTTCATGTTCACATGTTTGTCTATTTCATCTTCTGTTCAAAATTCTATCACTGTGAGGGGTCCAGAAATCTGGTTGAGTCATTAAGAAAAATCGTAATGAAACTTCTTGTGTTCATATGTTTTGTCTAGAATTGTACAATGTGAAGTGAAGTTCATGAAGTCAAGCTGACAAAAGGATATGCCAAATTCATCATTGTAGTTATGTGAACACTTCACTGTCGCTCTGTGTCATGCACAACTATGTTTTTGCCATTTTGCTGAAGTGATTCATTCAACAGAACTCATATGCTCCTTGTTGACCACTTTTTCATCAGGGTTTCACTGCAGATGACTGAATATTTTGATCTACTCTTCTCACATTGGCTTTATTTTATATCAATCTTAATTTTTCTCAAACTTTTCATTTTTAGTATAGTTTCTTACTGGGGCTATGGAGTCCTTGGTTTGCAGATCTTGAGGTAATTCCAATGTTTTTTTAATCTAAATGGCAGTTTTGAACAATTTACATTTTTAGTTGACATTGACTAACATCTTTACGCTGTTCAAGTTCATTTGTTTGCAATGTGGCAGAAAAATTGAAGTCCTGTGACAGAAAGGAGATTCTCAAAATAAATGTAAGTGTGGTGAATAATGGTATGGCTCATAGAAGACTATTTAGAGGTATAATCCTCATTTCTGTTGGCATTGCTTAACTAATCAATATCACATTTGCAGTTTAGGTACATAGCTCCCATCCATCCATCTATTTTACTATCTTGGATCTGGAGGAGGCAATGGCTGTGCATTAAGAGGTGATGGTTCTGATGGAGATGGAGATGGGTGTTGGGTAGGTGGTGGTGGTGGTGGTAAAACAATCTTTTTCTCTATGACTATTGAGAAGCGGTTGGAGCCTCCAAAGCTGTCTATGGATTTCATGTACTCGGATGCATTGTTCTCTATTATTAGAGCATCCTCCAGCTCCCGGACAATGTCAGCCATGCATGGTCGGTAAGCGGAGAAGGGCTCAATGCATGCCAGTGCCACCTCCACTACTCTCCACACTGCTTCTAGATGGTATCCCCCTTTTATGTTAGGGTCCACTATCTCCTCGATCTGTGATTCCCTCACGTATGGTTTAGCCTGTGGGCATAAATATAATATTGATTTTCTGTTAGTCATACGTTATTTCGTTCCCAATGATACGTGATTTCTTTTTTCTATACACAGTAACTGCAGGTATTGATATATAGTTGCATTACTTATGCAAGAAATAAGGAGAACTCACCCACTCTACCAGGCTCCACTCATTGCGTGGCCTGTGTATGTTCAGAGGCTCTCGGCCACTTATGATCTCAAGTAGAACTACTCCAAAGCTGAAGACGTCACTTTTTGCAGTTAAATGCTGGGTTGAATAGTACCTGAACATATGGAAGGGAACTTTCAGGTAAGATTTCTAGTTTTGGTATTTTTGTTTTGTAGTGCACAGAAATAATATTAGCACGCAGTGAAAGATATGTTACAAATACATATGCTGCTCTTACTCTGGGTCCAAATATCCTGCTGTCCCTCTTACTTCCAGAGAAGCACAACTGTCCCCTTCCTGAGGAGCATACTTTGAGAATCCGAAGTCTGCCACTTTTGCGCACATGCTATCATCCATAAGTATGTTGCTTGATTTTACATCCCTGTGTATAATGCAACGTCCAGCGAAGGAGTGGAGGTATGTCAAACCTGTGGAAAGAGAGAAATTATAAGATCAGGATATTGCAATTTGCAATGATGATAGGAAAAATTTAGGGTAGATTGTTTTAATGCACCACAAACATTCGTTCTATGAAACACTAGTATTTGATTCAGGTTGCTCTCACTTATTTTGCTTTCATTTGAATTTGTGATGCTTCTTTAACATTATGTCACAAATGCTTCTTAAAGTTTGTGAAAGTAGCTATGATTCAACGGAAAATGCCAGTATTCACATTTCTTTTTTTTAATAGTACTTGCCTCTAGCAGCACCAAGAGCAATGGAAAGTCTAGTTGGCCAGTCAAGAATTTTTCTTTTTGACGCCTCTCCTGTTAAAAGTGATTAAAACATAGTTACTATTGGCAAATAGTGAAATTATCAATTTAGGGCCTGTGGAATGAGCTTTTTTGATGAAGATTACCGTAGAGACGATCTTGTAGAGAGCCATTGGACATAAAAGGATAAACAAGAATTTGTTGGTCATTGTCACTACAATAACCAAGAAGAGGCACCAAGTTCTCATGTCGAATAGCTGAAAGGAGGTCTAACTGTAACATGCACCAATAATTATAGTTAGTACTGATGTATGTCAAATTGTCAATGTTCCTTTGAATTTGGAAATAGGTTATCTCGTCGTGTACCTCATTGTTAAACTCCCGAGTTCCCTGTGTAGAGGTGGCTGATCGTACCTTCACTGCCACTTCCTGCCCATCAAATAGAGTGCCTCGGTAAACAGAACCAAAACCTCCTTCACCTATCATGGTTTTGTATTTCTGTGTCATAGACTCTATGTAGTCTAAAGTATATGCTTGTATGTTTATGGACTTTACTGCAACATCATCCGTGCTAGGTATGGAGAAAATTGCATCTGCAAGGTCACAGAAGAATTTACTGAGAAACCACACAGAAAGTGAAGAAAGTTTTTGTTAACAGAGATCATCATACTCACTTTTTGTTATTGGATATCTTTTTCGTCTAAATCTTGTCCGATCCATTAGCTTTTTTCTGTAGAAGCAAACAGCTAAGACTCCAGATGCAACCATGAATAAGAAGGATCCGAATACGGCAGTTCCTATGATGAGTCCATGTACTGAACTCGTCTTCTGTGATCCTTCTCCACCACCACATGATCCATTGCTGCAACAAAAGACATACAAACTTCAGATTTGCTTTCTTTTTCTTTTCCAGTGATTGCTATTGGTACTTCAAAACTTTCTTACTCCGTAGTTACTTTCCATCTGTCAACTGAATGATCTTGTTTTGTGAGGTTAGGATTGCAGCCGTAATATCTGGAAGAGCAGCAGATATATGATCAGCATATTGCAGCATGTCTTCATCCAAGACGGATATGTGCAATATAGGCATCGTATGCAAGAAAGAGAAGGTTAGAACTCACAGTGCTCTCAAATGGGGAAGATTGATCAGAAATTCTGGGAGCGTCCCGGTAAAGTCATTGTGGCTCAGATCACTGACAGTAAGATGTGAATCAGTTAGTAAGGTGAAAGTTTTTAAGAACAGCCTCACGAGCACAATCATAACTTAGTTCAGAGAGCAAATTACACTGAAATCAACATGGAGGAAACTGGAAATGGTGGAATGTTTCCAATAAAGTCATTGTGACTCAGATTCCTACATATCACAACCAGATTACAGTAACTTATTGAAATTATAGTCCCAGTTACTGAAGACAGCAGAGAGTTCGACAACCCAAAAAAAGCAGATTACAGAAAACATACAGATGCTTTAGGTTTGCGAGCTTAGTGGTGCCAGGAGGAACTGAACCTGTAAGGTTCTTTGAGGAAATATTTCTGCAAAAATATGTTGATGAACAGAAAATATCAGTGTATGAACAATGGCAAATCCTATTCTGGGAAAACCCGAACTTTTTAAATTTCAGGAGAATACAAGAACATACAGGTGGATTATGGAGATATTATGATTAAAGGTCTCACAAACTAGACCTTCCCAAGAAACAGGACTGCATGGATCTCCAAACCAACTCTGGAACAACTCATTATCTGGATTAGACACCGACAAGCCATCCTTCACCTCTTTCATCACCTTCACTGAAGACAGACAAGTTTTGTAGGAGTGAGATCCCAGATGCACTAAGGTAAGCAGTACAATGATATATATGATCCTGTAAATATCTGAACTTACCGTCTTCTTGGTTAGTCTCGGGAAACCTTTGGTGCACCTGGAAGATCTCATAAGCGTTGAGAATGGGTCCAGAGTCGGACCCGTTTGTGGCCCTAATCAAGGTCAGATTTATAGACCCGTTTGCTTTAACATTCAGAGTAACTTTTCTATACTTGGATCCACTGTCTAGTACATCAAAATTTTCAATTTCCCTGAGATTGTTGATGTAAATGTCAAACACCCTTTTTCCTCTGTTAACTGAACCATTGAGCTCGAGAAAGTGCAGAAACACGGTGTAGTTGTATTCCATAGTATCAAGATCAACATGAGTGAAGTCCAATCTGTCGGGTTTGGTCAGAGCTGTTTGAAGAACTTGGAATGGTACTGTCTGGCTAGCATTCTGGACAGATGGGTCGGAACCTGATGATGGAATAAGAACTGCTGTTGGGTCGAGACTCGATGGAGGTTCCCAGATTCTGTCATTTGGGTCAACTGGGCACCTGAAATTGACATGAACTCGAATCCTATAAAGTGTCAACTTCGGAAAGAATCAAGAGTAGTGCATATTGTTGTTACTTACCTTATCTCTACTTTAGATCCTATGCTAATTCTGTGAACCACTTTCAGGATAGTAGATGATTGATTGTTCAGATAATCCGAGTCATTCAGAGGCCTAAGTTCCAGCTCCGAAATGTACGGACTGCCCTTCACTTTTACCAAGCAGAAGTCTGTTTCTTGACTAGTGGCTCTGAAAATTCCCTCCACAGCCAAGTCACCTCCTGAACTCACCGAGCTTATTCTGGTGACACCAATGGTGACATCGAAAGATGCTTCAAGGAGATCACCAAAGAGAAAGCTGCCTCTTACAAGGTAATCACTACCCTTGACTGTACTCAAATTGTAGCATATCTTCCCCGAGTCTATGTTGAATGTTCTTGCTTTATCATAACCGTTATAGTTTGTTGCTGGCCTTGATATGTTCCTGCAATCTGTTCTGTCTGGGAACCAGCTCCCGTCTGGTTTCCAGTTTATTGTTGTATCTGTATCTGTGAAATTTGATTCTGCACAGCATCTTATGCTCACAAAACCTGCATGAAAAAACCCATTTCCTGAATTTCTCCAAATCTTAGGTTGAAGACCTTGAATGGACAGTCTCCAATGAATCTTGAAGCAGCTTACATAGAAAAAACCCAAAATAATATCAAGAACATTTGTGATAATGAAGAACAAAACTAACCTTCTTGTTCACAGGAACCCGACCCAAGAAACACCAGCAGGCACAGGATTGAGCACAGAGGTAATCTCAGAATCAAATTATTCGATCCTTCCATCACGTTCTGCTCATGTTATATAGAAACCGAGATCAACCCATCGAGTTATCAGATTCATAATCAAATGGTCTAACACTAACTTCTTCCTTTTTAGCTAATAGTTCTCTAGCTCCAAGTCAACGCCTGCAAGATTCTGCAACTCTCAAATGATGTTTCATGTGCAGGAACACAACAAAACTTGACTTCTCAGAGCAGAGCAGTGAAACGTCATTTGAGCACATCAAAATGGTACAAGGTTTGTTACTTGCAAGAGAAGAAGAAAAATGATGGTTGACTAAAAATGGTGATGAATGCTGAACTGCAGTCTGCAGAAGCATTGGTTAGGAAGATGAGCATTAGCAATTAGAATAACACAATTATTTTGGTTTACATTTTTTATGATTTGATTATTTATTATTGTGAATTAGTATACAATTTTTTGAAGGTGTAACTATGTTTATGTTTGATTAATTATGATTTTATTAAAATACTATGGCGGACTAGTCTTTCATCATTGTCCACCTTCGTCCCTCTACTTGTCTGCTACCATAGAGGCATCACTACGAAATGTTGTTTGTACTCTTTAGAACTAGTTTTCTCAAGCGAACAAGTTTTTTATAGGATAAATTGCATATGATTATCCTTAATTCAACACATAATATCTAAATGAATTAATTTTAAGTTATGTATTTTTTTTCTTTGATTGTCAACAATAATTTTGGAATAGTACAAAATGACGTTGGCGGGGTTTGTTTTGCCGCTTGTTGCTGAGGCGGTTCGATTTTTCTTTTAAAAATCACAAGTCCCTTTTATTTAATAGTTTTAGTATATTATTATAACACTATCATTATATTATATTTTTAAAAGAAACGATTAAAAATATTATGAGAATATTTGAACTTGAAGCAATTTTTGTGTTAGGTGTAAATTGTGATAAAGATGTTCAACCAAAATCAAAGTTTTAAAATTTAATTACTTTAACATACATAATTGACATATAATAACTGAATATATTTATTTTAAACATATAAATAAAATAGTGTTATGAAAATTTTAAGTTCTCCTTGTTTTATCGGTTGTTTTATTCTACTTATTTGAGAAAGGAGCTTTGGCTTCTTTCTCCACAGAGTTTAGGTGGTTCGGAGAGTTTTCGGTGAATTTTGTGTTGAAATGAAACGAAAATTTGATTGGGTCAATCAAAATCTCCTAAATAATAGATTAAAGTAATTAAAATTAATCTAGATTCGATTGAAGCAAAACTCCCGAAAATTCAACAAAATTTTGGAACCAAAAATTGAAATGTAGGTTTTGAACAGATAGAGACGGAGTGGAGAAAGGAAAGAAAAAAAATTAAAAGACAAAGTTTGAAAATTTAAATGAACAAAGTTTGAAAATTTAAATGAACAAAGTTTGAAAATTTAAATGATAATCAAAGTATATTAGTCATTTCATATTTAAGACGAATTGAAAAGTTGACATACTGTAACTACTTAAGAAAAAGAAATTTAATGAGCATAGTGTAGTTATGCGATAAATATGTCAAGTCAAGTGTACTTTCGTGAGATTATTCATTTTCTAAATTTTATTTGTTTTGAAAATTATCCCTCTAATTATTGTTTACTCCTTTCTCCGCACTATATTAAAACGACGACGTATAGATGGATTAATGATCGCTTCTGGATATTTTTGGAGTAACAAAAGCTTTGGCTTCCTCAGCTCTTCTTCTTCTTCTTCCTCTCTCAGTGTCTCCGCAGAGAGAGCAAAACAGAGAGACAAGTATGAGCAGTCTCTTGAGTTTTGAGCTATCAATCTCCATAACCAAGCCTTCCTTCTTCACTAAAAACAACAGCAGCGCCATCTTCTCCACTTTCTCTGAAGCTCTCTTCCGGAAAGCCCTCAAATTTCCCCGCATATCCTCCTCTTATCTCCCACCACTCTCCAAACCCACAAGGTGCAGAACCCAAATTTATAGCTCCACCACCCAGACAGCCTCAGGTGAGTATGTCCTCGCCTCCCATTTTGCGATACTGGGTATTTCCATTGCTTGGTTTTGCTATTCCCTATTTTTCCCATTTTCAATTTGTGTTCTTTGCATGTGGGTTGAGACTAGAAAGTGCTTTCAAGTTCTGGGTTTGTTTTCACAGCAGAAAAAGAAAGTAAATTGGAAAAATTTGAAGTTTTGTGCACTAGGTTCACGAGAGAATGTAGATACTTCCTTTCAATTGTCTATTTACTTTCTATGGAACCGATAGCTGTCAACATTTTTCTCTGTGTTATCCTCTGTGGTCTACCATTTTCTTGGCATCCAAACAGATTATGGTAGTGACGAGAGAATGAATTTGTGCGTTTGGAGGTGTTTTGGTTGTCAATTATCATATTTTTTTTAAGTAAAACTGTAATGGATCTTTGAAGAGAACTATAATAGTGATGAAAATTTTGATTAGGTCCTCAAGCAAGCAGATTATGTGGGTTGAGACTAGACAGTGTCCATTTTCATTGTTAGGCTTTGGTTTTCTCTATCTGGATTTCGTTTTTTTCCCTTTTTTAAAATTTTTTATCCTTTGTATGTGGGTTGAGAGTAGAAAGTGTTTTCAAATTATGTGTTTGTTTGCTCAGAAGAAAATTAAAGTAAATTGGAAGAATTTGAAGTTTTGTGCATTAGATTTATGAGAGAACTTTAGATACTTCCTTTTCCTTTATATGGATCCAATAGTAGTGAACATTTTGCTTACTGTTATCCTTTGCTGTCCTCCATTTTCTTGGAATTCAGACATATTATGGTAGTGATGAGTGAATGAATTTGTATGTGGTTTGGAGGTGTTATGGTTGTTTTATCATATTTCGTACGTAAAACTGTAATGGGTCTTTGAAGAGAACAATGATGGTGATGGAAATTTTGATTAGATCCTCAAGCAAGCAATGTGGCAACTGAAGAAGCTGAGGTAGAAGTCGCTAAAGGTGTCACCATGACACAGTTTTGCGATAAGATCATTGATCTCTTCATGAATCAGAAGCCCAGAACAAAGGACTGGAAAAAGTATTTGCTGTTTCGGGAGTCTTGGAACAAGTATAGGGAAAACTTCTACCAAAGGTGTCAAAGCCGAGCAGATGCTGAGAGTGACCCTACCATGAAGGAAAAACTGAGTTCATTGTGGAGGAAGGTGAAGAAGGTAGGACCGTGTCATCATGTTTCTATTTTGTTTCATATCTGTGTTGTCATTTTTAGTTGCTAAAAGGTAATGGACTGAAGAAGTGAAAAACTTGACTCAACAAAATATTTGTGCTTATCAGAATGAAAATTTTGTAGTTTTTGAGTTTGAAATGAAAAATATCCGAGATAAAAAAAATAGTTTTTATTTTATTTTTAAGAGGATTGATATAGAGGGATGTTAAGGTCGAGATCCTATTTATTACATCCCAGTTTGATGGGAGTGAGCTTTGCAGGTAGATGAGGAAATGGAGAAACACCATGAACTACTTAAGGAGGTAGAGGAAAACCCGACAGACATTAATGCTGTGGTTGCAAAGCGTCGCAAAGACTTCACCGGGGAATTTTTCCGTCACCTCAGATTACTTTCAGAATGTCATGACAGTTTGGAGGACCGCGATGGTAATAACATTTGAGAATATACAATATATATTTTTTGTTTTCTTATTGTTGGTTCTCAACTTGAAAATGGGCCTTAACTGTTCACGCTCGTACACATGGGCCTTTACTTCACCTTTTAGTTGTGGGGCTGACCCCCATTTTACAGTGCGAGTGCCTATATTGACTTGGCTTTCATGTGATAACCCATGTTTGTTTGAGCAGAGGTGGCGAGGCTCGGGACTAGATGCTTGTCTGCAGTCAGTGCTTATGATAGCACGTTGGAGACTGTGGAAACCTTAGATACTGCACAGGCTAAATTTGAAGATATCCTCAACTCTCCTACACTAGATGCAGCATGTCAAAAGATTAGAAGCCTTGCCAAGACAAAAGAACTCGACTCTTCACTGATCCTATTAATAAATAGTGCTTGGGCTTCTGCAAAAGATTCGACTACTATGAGAAATGAGGTATGAATGAAAATCCTCTTACAACCTTTTATTCTGTCACAGTGTGCAAAAGAAGGTGAATGTGATTTTTTTGTTTATTCTCCTATTTAGCTTGTGCAAAAGAAAGGTACGTGCTATGAATTGCATTCTGCATACAGTCAATGGAATATTGAGTATAATATTGCAGCTCCTTTTAAAAAAAATAGCATGCACAAGCATCATAATTCATAAGAAGTCAATACTGCATTGATATGCATCAAGTACCCAACATGTATGATTTATTCATGAAGCATCAATGCTCGTGTTCAACAATTATAATTTATAATTGGCTTCACAAAGATAGGGAGCATTTTAATGTACACTTGCTTGAGTTGGCACTTAGGGAGAGTGACACCACATTGCCTCATGAGTACCAAAAGTGTTCTTCACCGTAACTTGTATAAATTTATGAAGCTTTGCTATTTTGATTGCATCTTTGAGCTTAGACATCAAAGTGCAGGTCAAAGAAATCATGTATCAGATATACAAGACCACAAAGAGCAGTCTCAGGAGCATGTCACCGAAAGAGATGAACCTACTCAAGCATTTGCTGAACATCATAGATCCAGAGGAGAGATTCTCCGCGCTGGCAACGGCTTTCAGCCCGGGAAATGAACCCGAGAGAAAAGACACAAAGGATGATTATCTATACACGTAAGAAACTTCTTGCCTCATACCAAATCAGGATCCATTCTGGTTTTTGGCATATAATTAACATTTTCCGTTTCTTCTCTTGTTCTTTTCAAACAGCACGCCAGAGGAGCTCCACAAGTGGGTAAAGATCATGCTCGATGCATACCATTACCATAAAGATGAAGCCGACATCAGGGAGGCGAGAAAAATGACAACACCTATCGTCATACAAAGGCTATTCATCCTCAAGGACACAATCGAACAAGAGTACTTGTCCCAAAGCAAACCAGAAGGGTCTCCAACAGAAGACGATTCTAAGCCATTTGAGTTTTGAGGTACCTCCACTTATCAGCTCGAGATAGATTAAATTGCAGACCATGAAACCTGCATCCATGGGCGTTTTGTACCTCCAAGTTCATCACAGTGAGTCAGTGACTCCTTTTTGGTTTGTGGCAGCATTTTAGTTGGTGGATTGTAACATATGCTTATGATAATATGATCATTAGCTGGAGTTATCATTTGATTTTTGGATTATGATTGATGACATTTAATTTGGTGTCATTTTTGACAATGTAATAGTTATGAATAGTAATCGACCCTCGAGGAAACATATAATGTATTGCAAATATATGATCATTAGGGCTCAACATAAGTATTGTGTACTACACATATTCAGGGTGTACTTGTAGTTTGTTTCAGTACATCAAGTGGCAAGAAAATTGATGCAGTACCTTTTGTCCATTTATGCTCACATTTTTCATCATCCAATCTTATCAAAATCATTCATCATTGAGAGATCAATTATTGTTGCTAACTTTGTTTCTTGCGGGTATCAAATAGTACACCACCCACCTAATATTAAATTCAAACCACTTTAAGACATGGATATAAGTCGAATTTTTTTTAAATAAAATTTTAATATTGGATTCAAATGACATTTTAAGAAAGTTTTTATTCGGTATTGGAGTCGTAACTCTCAAATGCACACACATGCATGTATGTACATCATAATAAAATGACTAAATACTTTAAAGAAAATTTGTTGTAATAGTTAAGTAAAGATTGATGGTAATTTAACCTCAACCATAAAGACCCATTCGAAGATTCCTAGGAAATGTGTGTTTTTTACTTCAAATGATAGCAAATGGGAAGCAAGTTTGAGTAGAAAATGGGTTTGGATATTTTAATTGAATAAGGAAGGGTGTTTTTGTCAATTCATTCATATATGTCCTTCGAATTATAGTACTTGTACTACAATCATCTCACTATAAAAATACTGATCTCTGCACAATTCTTACAAGGAACCAAACATCATCGTCCCCACCATCGCCGGCGCATGTTCTGTGTTCTCTTTAATTTCCGGCGATATTGAGCTTGAAAAGCACCAATTTTTTGTCAAAGGTAATATCTTTTTTCTATTGGGTAAGTTTTGTTTGGTGATGGGAAACCTTTGTATGTTCTGCTTCAGTTGACTTTTGTAGTGTTACTGATCTTTTTTATTATTGCTTATGTAATTATTTAATTGTTTATTTTTAGTATCAATTGTTGGGATGAGAAAGAAAGATTTATCGGATCATGATATTTGTTTGTGGCTAAGAGATCTGATCAATTGTGTGGCTTTCAGCTATGAGAACAAAATATTTGATATTGTTCACCAAACTATTATTTGATTGTATGAAAATGGGAAATGAACTGATGGCTTGAGTTGTTTTTGAATTAGGATAATTTTACACTGTTCATTTCTCAAGTATTAGTATTTCAAGGTCTTTGATAGATCATTAAAACCGAGTATCTCGTGTCTTAGGTTGAAATTCAAAGATGGAGATGGAACAGGAGATGGAATGGCTTGAAGCCCAGAAAATTGAGGTGAGCGTGGACCTTGTGGCCGCAGCAAAGCAGCACCTTCGATTCCTCGCAGCTGTTGATAGGAACCGCTGCCTTTATGAAGGCCCCGCCCTGGAAAAGGCTATCTATAGGTAAGGACCATCGAAACAATCTTGAGTTGTTGTACATATTATTTTTTTATTTGAAATGGAAGTGTGGTTTGTTGTATTTGAATCTTCAAGGAAGCATACATTTCAAATTCAGGTACAATGCTTTCTGGCTTCCCTTGCTAGCCAGACATTCTGAATCCAGAATCTCGGAAGGGCCTTTGGTTGTTCCTCTTGATTGTGAATGGGTGTGGCATTGCCACAGGCTTAATCCCGTATGTTGTTACTATTCATAAGGAGTTTACGAGTTGTGTGTTGATATTCATAGGGAATTTGCGAGTTGTGACTCTTGGTTATGCATGCATATAGGTTCAATACAAATCTGACTGCGAGACGCTCTATGGAAGGATCCTTGGCAATTTGAATGTTGCATCTTCTGTTCAAGGTCCTTGTGAAAAGGAAACTGAAGAAATTTGGAACAAGCTGTATCCGGAAGAGCCATACAACTTTCATTCAGCTGTAGCAGTCTCCGAGGATGTCTTGGAGAAAATGCCTGGACTTGAAAATTGCTCCACTTATGACTTTGTTTCATCTGTCAAAAGACAAAGCCCTTTCTTTTACCAGGTAATGCTATAATGAATATGATGCAATTTTCTCACGAGTCTTGTACTTATTCAAGTTGTTTGCTCGTCAAATTTTCGGTTCTTGAACGTTACAACAGGTGTCCAGGCCTCACATGAACAGTGATAACTATCTTGAAGAAGCCGTAGCCAGATATAAGGGGTTTCTGCATCTGATCAATAGGAACAAACAGAGGTCCATTAAACGCTTTTGTGTTCCTACCTACGACATTGACCTTATTTGGCACACCCATCAGCTGCATCCTCATTTTTACTGTAAGGAACTGACCAAGTTACTCGGTAAGGTCTTGGAGCATGATGACATGGACTCGGACAGGACTAAAGGGAAGAAACTGGATGTCGGGTTTTCTGGAACTACTAAACAATATGAAGAGGCTTTTGGAAGAAGGTATTGGAGGGCAGGAGCAATGTATAAAGGCAGTGCCCCTCCCCCTCTTAAAGTTACACCATTCTCGTTGAACATTGCAAACAAGAACAAAGTTGCATCCTATAAGAGCCAAAAGATTATTCAGCTTCGAGAATCGAAGATTGTTGAGGTTATTCCTGATTAAACTTTCATTCTTGCCTTCATATGTTCTTGAAGATTGTTCCGTCTTGTTTTATTGTTTCATTTTCTTTCCTAATTTCCTTTTTAGGCCTTCTTGGAGATTGTGGGAGTCAAGAACATACCAGAAGGGCACAAGGGAGGTCTCTTTGTTTCATTTAATAAAGCACAGCCTGATTTAGTCTTCAGTGCCAAGCAGAAACTTAGCATTCTATCTGAATCTGGAGTGAAGCAAGTCGCTTCTTTCCGGTGTGAGCCTTCTGGAGAGCTGATTTTTGAACTTATGTCCCATTCATCTTCGAGCCTAACCATAACAAAGGCGTCTAAATTATTGGGATCTGCTTCACTCTCTTTACAAGACTTTGTGACCCCAACATCCAAACTCTCTGATGAAAGATGGTTGGAGCTAGTTCCAACTTCTGGTATTGCAAGTGCAGAACCAATCAGCATTTGTGTCGCTGTCTCGTTCACTACCCCAAGTGTGGCACCACATGTGCTCCACATGGCTCACCCTCGAGTTCTGTCAAAAAGTTCTTGCGTCGTTTATGAAGCTGGCTCTGAGGTCATCAGCCTCCAATTGAGGTATTTACAATTCACATTTATGCTAGAAATGGCCAAGAATCCATAATTCTTTATGACATTGAATGAATTTATGTTTGTTTCGTTTTGGTACAACTATGCAAAAATACTTGTCCTTGCAAAAAGAAGTTCTGAATTGCCTGTACGCGGTTTTGAATCACATTTTAGGGACAATACAAAGGCTAGAGACAACGGCATTGCCAAGAAGGAGGTGATTGCCACTACAAAGTTTGGAGAAGCACAAACTCTTGCAGAGTGTGTGAACACAGGGTGGTCTTTGATGGATTCTTGTTGGTCTCTGCAGCTTGTAAACAAACCTACCAAAGACGGCCATGTCTTCGAGCTTGTCGGTGACAGGATGGTACGCATCTAATCCACTTCACTGTGATTTTCTTGGGATTTCCATTGAAACCTAACCAGTGTAAATTATCTTGGTGGCGCAGGTGAAGTTTTTCATGGGTGGGAAGCTTGAATATGAACCCAAACATTCTGAGAATCGAGGAAATGAACAAGACGTCATGACCGCTGTTGAATTTTCAGCTGCAGATCCGTATGGCAAAGCAGTGGCATTGGTTAACTTGAAATCTGGGGTTCTCAAGGTAAGGTTTAGCCATTTCTCAAACTTCAGTGAAGACTTCATGAGTAAGTGACAACACTTGACCCTTATTTGTTCTTATGACCAATAACAATGAATAGGTAAATGAAGAATGGTTGGTGTTGCCTGTGATCACGTCTGCTTTTATAGTTTCTTGTATTCTGAAGAATGAAGGATTCGATGGCTTGACCGTCAATGGAGTTAATGTGAAGGAGGCAAATATGATTGATTCTGTTGTTAGTCAAGTAGAGGTGAATGATGGCATGACTGAAGAAAATGGAGTGATGCCAGAGAAAGATGGGATGGGCAGTGGTGGCTGTGGCGGGTGTGGTGCGGGTGGCTGTGGAACCATGGTGAAGAGTGCTGGTTGTGGAGGCTGTGGTGCTGGTGGTTGTGGGGCTGGATGTGGAACCATAGTGAATAGTGGTGGTTGTGGCAGTGGCTGTGGAGGTTGTGGTGGTGATGGATGTGGAAGCATAGTGAACAGTGGTGGCTGTGGAAGTGGCTGTGGTGGTGAGTGTGGAAGCATGGTGAAGAGTGGTGGGTGTGGAGGCTGTGGCAGTGATTGTGGAGGCTGTGGCAGTGGTTGTGGAAGCATGGCAATGGTAGCTGAACAGACCTGCATCAATGAACACTCCAAGGAAACACCAATCTGCACCAATGAAGCCATTGCTGTTGCTTGAATGAAGTTTTAAGAATTGATCATGCACCTTAATCCAAAAGGATCTATAAACTACAGTTTCCTAGGATGCCTCTTGCTCCTGCTTATGTTTGTTTTGTACATATGCTTCCTTGCATGCTTGGTTTCATCATTTAAATAAGAGATGAAACTTGGGTCAATGTAATTACAATTTGGGCAAATCCAAGTTCAAATGTTTTACCAATTGGTCAAGCAAGCGTAGGTGTCGGTTGAAGTATGTAACATTAATAATGCACCTGAACGAAAATGAACACCAAGAGGAGGTATATATAATTTGCCCATACAATTTAATCTCTGATTGACTTATTCAATCTCGAGGACCAAATTGGCCTTCTTAGCCACAAGATACAACCATAAGCAATTGCTTGCCATTTACAGATTACAAATATGGCCCTAAAAAGCTTCAACTGAAAAAGTATGCTCTAAATCTCCCACCATCATCACATGGTTCCCAAGGGGCAACACCCTTTTTCCAGATTCATCAGCAATAGTCAGATGTTTACAAGGATCCACCAAGAAACTTGTTTCGGTATAGCCACGAGAAATGGCATGAACACGATCAAAGCCTATCAGCTGTTTCTCCGGCGTGCCTGCAAGAACTCGAGGCGATTGGGAGAAGAGCATCACAACATGACTTCCATCCATGTCTCCATCGTTTGTCACAGATATTCCCACATTGAATATCAGGGAATCGCACGATGAGATTGCGTCAACGTGGAGGAAATCAAGTCCGTCTCCGTCTTGTAGTATATTCTGGTTTGGACTATAATTGAAAGATCTTGGCAGAGTTAGTTTCTTTGGCGCAGATACGAACTTGTGAGTGAAAGTTGAGTAACTTAAACCGTGCCCGAATCGGTAGACTTTACTGCCTGTGTAGAATCTATAGGTTCTTCCAGGGTAACCACGGGAAGGATCAGCCCGCATGTTCATGTCATTCATGGGCACATTGGTAAATGACTCAGGATACCAGGTCATTGGGAGTCTTCCACCTGAATACAACATTAAAGTTTCAACTTCATAGCCATCACGAGACTCTTATCATTTTGCAAGAGATCCGTGACCACTAGGTTGTGTATCTATGCCTATGTGAGGTGCAAATACTTAAAAGGAAACTAAGGTTTTGTAGAACCAACCTGGATTATAATCTCCAAAAACGACCTCTGCAAGTGCCTTCCCACCAGCTTCACCGGGGTATCCAATCCAAAGAATGCTTCCGATTTTGGGGTTTCTCTCAGCAAACGATACATCAAGAGGCCCGCCACCGGTAAGAACTAGAACCACGGGCTTTTTACTTACAGCAGCAATAGAAGATACCAAACTCATCTGCTTACCAGGCAAGAGTAGACTAACTCGATCAAGATCTTCAGTCTCCTGGGTCAAATCAAGCCCAGCTACTATAATAACATGATCGGCTTCTTTGGCAGCAAGAATTGCTTCACCAAACCCATTGTCGGAGCTACATGACACGTTATGACAGCCAGCTGCATAAGATATCTTCTTTACGTAGGGCTTGAGTCCCTCAAACAGGCTCTTTGGGTTGCAAGGAACTCCTAGACAATTAAGAGAGTTATTGATTTAATGGGAGAACTTCATAGTTCTTTTAAGATACGAACCAACAAGACATAAATTCGAGGGGGTAATGGTGAAAGGATGGTTCCATGCGTGGATACGCTAAATGAAACTCATAGTGTACTGCGTGAGACATCATGAATACAATAAAATTGGATTTATGATAAAATCATGCAGGAACCTTCAGCTTTTTCAAAACAAAACCCAAGAAAGAAAGGGAGATAAATAAAGCTATGAGCTAATACTATAGGGGAAATCGAACCTGTATAGCCTCCACCCATTTGACTTATATCATCTGCAAATGGGCCAATTACAGCCAAGAAAGAAACAGCATTCTTGTTCAAAGGCAGAAACTTGTTTTCATTCTTTAGAAGCACAATGCCCTGCCTAGCAGTTTCGAGTGCCAGTTTTCTATGCTCTGAGGTGCAAACATTTTGAGGTCCCAATTTTCCGAAATGTCCCTTCCTGAAGTCTCCATCAAAAAGCCCAAGACGGAGTTGAACTGAAAAGAGATTGACAAGAGCTCTATCTATGTCCTTTTCTTGCACCTTCCCGTTGTCTATAGCAGATATAGTGTGTAAAAGCAAATATGTTCCACAGTTGATGTCCACTCCTGAGAAAATAATTGTATAACTGTAATTGGTCGAGTCAGGAAATTCAGAACAAATGTTGAAGAAAAACAAGGGAAAGGAAGCAAATAGAGACCAGCTTTAAGAACATCGGCAACTGTATCTTCAGGGTTTTTTGTGTAATTCTGATATTCCAACACTGTGGCCACTGCATCACAGTCGGAAGTTATGTATCTGTAGTAGAATCAGAGGGTTTAAAAATCTAGTTTTGCTTGGTCAAACTTGAAATTAAAATCAACCAAGAGTTCATTTGAATTTGTACCCTTTGAAGCCCCAATCTCTTCGTGCTGTCTCTAAAAGGTCCTTTTTGGCACATGCAGGCACACCATTCACTGCATTGTAAGAGCACATCAAACAGCTTGCTTTGCCGTCTTCGATACAGCTACGAAATGGTGGCTGATATGTATCTTCCATATCTTGCTTTGTGACCTACCAAAATGAGATTAACTGAGCTCAAATCAACTCAGCACTGATAAGCGATTGTAAGGGTGTTTTTATCCACGTTATGCACCTTCCTCAATAACACGTAGCTATCATAAAGTAGCTACATTGAATCAAAGTTGCTCCAAAACCTACCAAAATGAGATCAGCTAAGCTCAAATTCACTAGACAATTACGCTACAACACACTACTGATCAACAATCATAAGGGTGTCCTTATCCACAGTATATGTTCTCCTCGACAATACATAACTACCATAAAATACCTACACTGAATCAAAATTGATCTAAAACCAACCAAAATGAGATTAGCCGAGCTCAATATCTCTAGCCAATAACGGTATGACTTGTTACTGACTCAACAGCACAAAGGGGGATCACATAGCTATTGTATAAGTCCTTGAAGCTCTTCATCCCGTACACTAAGCAGCATTGTGTCAAAATTGAAACCAGCATTTTTGCTTCTAAATTCAATGCACTAGGCTAAACCAAACATCAACAAATTAGATAGCGTGAACAAATTGCAGATTATGAACATAATAAATATAAGGAAACAAAACATTTCCCAGAAGTGGAAATATACCAAACAAGTAGAACCTGCAAAGCATTTACCAGTTACTACCAAAAAAGGAGTAGTACTTACTACAGCATTAAAGCTATATCTGCTAAAATCCTTCCATTTCTCCAAATCATAAGCAGTGAAATGCTTACAACAAGCTGAAAGCATCAATCCATCACCATCACCATCATCACCAACCAAAACCCTTCTCTTCACTTCACCACCATCCCTCCAATTCCTTCCCTGAAATCCCCTCACAAACTCAACCCCATACTCAGAAACCACCAATGGGTCCTCCCCAGGAGTTTCCTGACCCCTCCCCCACCTGGGGTCCCTAAAAATGTTGATATTGGGTGCCCAGAAAGTCAACCCAGCTTGTCCAAAATTGTACATGGATCGAGCCTCCACAGCAACGGCCGATCCGATCGAGAACCAGAGGGTCCTGTTGAAGGAGGCGGCGGCGCCCAGAACCTGGGGGAAACCGGTGGCGGCGGCGATGGTGCCGTTGAAGGAGACGCCGGGGCCGTTGGAGGCGATGCCGTGGAGCGACTCCGACCACCATTCGTAGGCGGGGACGCCCAGCCTCGGGATCGCCGAGGCGGTGTTGCTCAGCTGCTCGACCTTCTCTTGGAGGGTCAGGAGAGAGACCAGAGACTGAGCTCTGGTGGTTATGGGCAACGAGGTGTTGCAGAAGGTGTAGGAGCTGTGGTGGGGTGGTTTACAGGGGAATTTGGGTTCTGGGTTTTGGTGGGTTGAGCTCGGAATTGAGATTGAGAAGATTGCTACAATCAAGAAGAAGAATTGACGGTAGAGAAACATCTGGGTATGGTTTTTTTTTGAGAAAAAGATGGGATTTTTATTTTATTTTTTCTTCTTTGTTGAAGATATGATTGGCTCACATTGTGATTTTTTATATGATTTGTTAATAATGAACATTAATTTGTCTTAAATCTTAATGAGATGATTATTGTTTTTGGACTTCACATTTGTAATTTTGTATGTTTGATGAAATAATGCATTATTAAGACTAGATTTTTATTTTTTGATCACCTAGTATTTAGATTTAAACATTTGATTTGAGCACATATTCTTTGCTTGTTGTTTGTACTCATTTCTTAGTCTTGTTGGTATTGGTTGTCTCTTATATTGTTTGCTTCAACATATATGGGTTTTGATATGTGTAATGTAATGTGTTGATCATTTATGTCGGCGCTTGACATGAAAATCTTTGAATTGTATTGGGCTGTCCAATGCTAGTCTCGTGGGTATGGCCCAACAATCAATTCTACTACAATTTTTCTCATTTGTTAGTTACAACTTACAGGTGAAACGAGTGTTCAATGGTAGTGTTATATACGTTCAATGTTTTAATATCTGACATTTTAACTTATGTTAAATATAGAGATAATAACACTTTAATACACCTAACTATAGCGAAATGACATTATCATATTCTAATTATTTTCCTCTCTTTTTTAGTACTCTAACAATTTTTTGTGACAATCTACATCTAAAATACCTAAACTACCCTTGGTGTAAGAAACTATAAATTGAAATGGTTCAATTTTTTTTATCTCTGATTCAATTTGAATTGTACTTAAGATGCAAATAAAATTATACTCGAAAATGTAAAATTAAATTTGAACCATTTCAAATATGGTTTGATAAATCATATTGGACTAGTTTTGTTTTGATTTCTTAAATTAACAGTATTTTAGTCATTTTAACATAGATTGTCACAAAAAAAAATTGTTAGGGTACTAGAAAAGAGACAAAAATAATTAGGGTATGAAAGTGTCATTTCGCTATAGTTAAATGTAACGAAGTGTCATTATCCTTTAAATATATTCTGAGGTCATGTTAAAGTATGTCTTAATTAAGAGTGTAAATATTATCTCTCAAGAATTAACTTTTTTATACTTGACTATTCTTTAAAAAGTAGGCATTGAGGATATCCTGAAATTGATAGTTTCACACTATAAATCTCATTTCCGTCCATTTTTGAACAGAGGTGTATTGATGATCTAAAACTCAAAATTCAAAAACTTCTTAAGCACATTATACGCTTTGATGGCACCAAAGAAATCATGGATATATAAATGATAATATGAAAGGATCACATCAAAGCCGAAGTTATGATTAAGAAGAGGATATCATTTGATAAGAGGACCTCGACGTGAGCTCCAAATCCAGACACATCCATGAGTTCAATAGCACCAAAGCTCAAAATCGTCAAGCTCGTCCTCCTTCGACGTGTCCTTGAGCCTCCCCTTATTCAAGGATTTTGATTGAGAGCCTCTCTCTCCCCTCCTCCTCCTTCGGCGTTGTCAGTGTCTTCCTCAACTCCGACAAAACCACCCCAAAATTATGCTTCAGATCAGTAACCGTCACGTTCGGGACTAGTTTTGACGGCCTCAAAAATTTCAATGACCAAACACAGCAAAAAGACATCGAATCTATATTTTAATTCATTTTTTTAATTATTACTTGTAATAACAATCGTCAACAAATTTTTAAATATACTAAATGGTTAATTACACTTTACTCATATTAAAATGACATGTTTTACACTTGACTACAACTAAAAAATATTTAAGTTAAGGTATGCTAATTGCGTTTTTTTACTTTTTACTCTAACGGTGTTTTTTTTTTAAAAAAGACCAAAATACCCTCAGTGTCTTCTTCCCCAAATAAGACCAACCTCCGTTCGAATTCGGTCATACCGGTTTAATTATTAATAATTAGAATAATATGAATTAATAGTTTAAATAATATTCATTATTAATAATATATTGAAACTTTCGAATGACGTAACTCTCTCATACGAATTTCATTTCGGACTTATAGTATATCAAATTGAAGAGAGTCGAAAGATCAAAAATTCTGAAGCGATAATTTCTTTTATTCATGAATATTATTTTGACAATTAAAATAATATTAATTATTAATAATATACTTCTAGCTCATAGTATATCAAATTGAAGAGATTCGAAGAAATAAGTTTTTGTTCAAAATTTCATCCAACGACAAAAAAATTTTTATACTCACAAAAATTCGTCCAAAATTTAACGGTATTAGAGAAAAATGCAAAAATTGTTATTAATAATTAATTATTAATATTTTTTTGTAATGATTATATACCAAGTAAGAGTAAATCAATTATGAACAGTATATAAACAAAAAATTCTTTCTTCAAAGTTGTTGTCTTCCAATTATCTTCGATTTGATATATTATGAGCTCAAAACGAAACTGGTATGAGAGAGTTATGTTATTCGAAAGTTTCAGTATATTATTAATAATTAATGTTATTTTAATTATTAATAATTAATTTACTTTTTATTTTTTTATTAATATCAATAAGTAAATTGATTTAATTTAGTTTTTATTAAATAATAATAAATATTGATTTTTTATGAATAAATATTATTAATAGTAATTATTTATCATTAATAAGTATTATAATTTGATGAATTGTGAATAATTTGATTAATAATGATGTCCATTTGAAAATTTGATAAATATTTAAAAATAATTTTGATTTTTCACATTATTAAAGTGTAAAAAAACACAATTAGCTGATATTAATGTAAACTTTATTTAATTGCACCTTTATAAAGCGTGAAACTAGTCATTTTAGCATGAACGAATTGTAATTAATCATATACTAAATTGTCATTTTTTAAAACTAATATATTTCTAACACTTACTTAATGAGCTAGTGTTACTGCAGATAACTTGGTATTAAGATTTGAAAAAAATCATATTGGCGATGATTGCGTGAAGTGTTTGGGTGGGAGAGGAGATGAGAGGAGACATGGCGAACAGTGCAATTGTGTCAGCAAAATAGTACACAACTTTATATGGCTCTCTCTCTCTCTTTTATTTTCTCTCTCACTACCTCGTTTTCTTGTGCTGATTTGATTTGACCCATCACAAACGTCACCTTCTCTCTCCTCTCTTCACAATCAACCCTCTCCCCCACGCGCACTCTAATGACTATTCACTTATTGAGATTGAAAATTTTGTAATTCTTTATTAACCATTCATCCATACAGATAAACTAGTAATAATATTCTAAAATATCTCAATCAAGAAAAATCAAACAAATGAAGGCTCAAATAAATATTAACTATTATTCTTATCTTCATTTGCATTTTATTTTTGGATTGTCAAGTTCAGAGCCGTTAGGATGTTGGTGTGTAACATACTTATTCCGCGTGTGTAGCAATTGTGTGTGTAACTGAACAATCGTTAATGTGTAACACGTTCAAATAGTGCGTACATGTTTTCGGTTTTATGAACGTGTAACCGGTACTTTGGTATTGTATAACACCTGTAATATAATTGTATAATCATTCACGTATAACGTAAAGTAAGTGTTGAATTGTATAACAATTGTTACACACGCGAAACAAGTAAATTACACACCAACACTCCTAACGGCTTCGTCAGCGACCGTTATCATCCTTCCAATCCGCGTGGTTACACGTGTCATCATCTCTTTCGCTTCGTGTAAATCAAACAGGTGGGACGTGATTTATACGTTTTGACGCTTATTTGTAATTTGGACGGAGAGCGCTTCTATATATATATGTGCGCGCATTTCAATGTAATGGAGAGTAGCTGGTAGGGCGAGTGAGGCGTGATGAGAAGAAGAGGAGAAGAGAAAGAAAGATGAGGTGGGAAAGGACAAGTGAGATTGAGAATCGAATCGCAACTCTTCAATTTCTTTCATAAATAAAAACGTAAACAAGAGAATCAATGTTTCATGAGTTCGAAACTGCTTATGTGTCACACGTACACGTCCATCACATGCCATGCACCACCACCTTTTTATTTTTATTTCAAATAATAAAGCAGTATCGATCTGCAACTGCAATAGTTGGTGGTCAAACCAAAAAACCAGAAGAAACAAACCAAAACACACATTATATATAGTAGCAGTCGCAGAAGCGGTTTCGTAAAATCTTGTGGGCTGCTTTGTTTTCATGCAATAAGAAATAAAATAAATAATTGAGACAGAGAGACAGACACTGATTATTATTGACCATTTTGATGCAAATAATGTACTCGGCTTCTGTTTCATTTGTACGGTAACTGCCCGCCTCAAGTAATTAAAATGTGTGTCGTATTATTTGGATTCATACGTACATGTTTTTTTTTATAAAATACTTGGAAACATGAAATATTGGTAATAATATGCATATTGTTTTGGACGTTATTAATCGCTATGTGCAAGTCAAAATTAATGAGAGGATTCACATTAAAACACTGCTGCACGTAAAATAAATACGGGTCTCAATTTGTGAGGGTGCATATACATGTTATTTTACAAAGTTTTGATACATATTAAAGTCAAATTGCAATTTAAAATGCAAGTTCTTATCGTTTTTTATTTATTTTTATGTGTATTTGAAAAAATTAATACATAAAACCATTTTTTATTCTTCATTTTCTTAATAAATTAAAAATAAACAAGTTGGAAAACAATTAATTTGTTTTTGAATTATAGCTTGAAAATTGTATATTGCTTAACAATAGCCAGCTGTAATTGAGTTATATATGATATTAAACCCATTTGTATTATTATTATATAGGCTTGATTATTCTCATTTTTTTTTAAGTAAAATCGAAATTTATTTAAGAAATAACAACTAACCCGATATTAAGTCAGACAGCTGAAGTTACAGTTGGTGGGACATTCCCCTCACCATAAACTCAACTATTGTTAGTTAAGATAAAACTGGCCAATTCGTGAGCCATTTGATTGTACGTTACGGTTGTGGGTAGTTCGCAACCCCGTTCGCAAATTCCCCCAAAGTTATTCAGCTTGACCCGTTTAGCATCTTGCAGAGCCACGGCCTCCAACTCATACGGATGGAGAAGCCCCGTGGTCTTGCTGCAGAACGGTTTGCTTAGGCCTCCATGATAACCCTGAAGACCGATCAACTCGAACCAGTTAGCATCATGCAGAGCCACGGCCTCCAACTCATACGGATGGAGAAACTCCGTGATCTTGTTGCAGACCGCCTTAAACCAGCTTTCTCGATCAACTCTACGATGAATATGGGCATCGCACTCTAATTCGGTATGCTTACATGAGTCTGCCCACTGACGCCAGATAACTCCGGTTCCCTCCCTAACCAACCAAAACCAATGGTTTCCGTCTCTGCTCGTCCCAGATCGAATCCCGTCCTTTCTCGGCCACCGTCACTCCCTCCCTTGCTCCTCCGTCCCTCCCTCCCCTCCTGCTCACCGCCTCTCTGTCCCTGCCCAGCCCTAGTCTCCGACCCCAGCTCCTCCCTGTCCCTACCCAATCCCGCCCCTCCATGCTCTGCCGTTGCAATCCATGCGCGACCCACTTCCGGCCTCACCATTAATTTTGCACAATAATGTCTATATATAACTATTCTCGTAATTAATTAAGGAATTTGGCTTTTAGTGGGAATCAATATTAGTTCAATTTAGTGCATATTTCGTATAGAATGTTTGGGTAATGCCGTCACATTCATGCATGAACACACAATCTACTCTATGAATCAGGGTATAAACGTATTATTTTAATTAATAATAGGAATTACCCCAATTTGGATCATTTGAAAAAATTAATCAGTTGTTGCTTAACACCTGGACAGACTAATCACCTGCCACTCTCACGTGGCTCCTTGTCGGTAGCTTTGTCCCATTGTTTTTTTCAAAAAAAAAATTAGTTTTAAGGTAAAACTTTAACTGGTTTGCGTAAGATTGAGTTTTCATATGTTAAATGAAAGGGTTAGGAGCTAACACATATGGTAGATAGGTGTGTAAATGAGGATCTTTCTTCAATTAATTCAAATTTGAATATTTTAATAGTAAAATGATATTAAATGTATTATTTTATTTATTTATTATAATTAATAAATATATTATATATTCATAAGGATATTAAATGGTGTGTTAGTTTATATTTCATTTGTTTTATAATTAAGTGCAAATCATTTTTTGTGGTATTAATTGAGAATAAATGTTGTGTGTTTATTATGAGTAGCTATCCATCCTATTTATACACATGAGAACATATAAAATAGAGATAAAGTAGTTATAGATTCTACAATGTCTCCAACAATTAACAATAGATAATAATAGATAGGATATAAAATATTTGAAGACTTAATCAATATTGTTAACATTCCCCCCTCAAGTTGATCATCTGTTGGGAAAGATTCAACTTGCAAACTAGAGCATCAAACCAAGGAAGAAGGAGTGTTTTTGTTAGTACATCAACCAGCTGATCGTCGGTAAAGACATAAGAGACCCTAAATGTGCCACATTGAACATGTTATCAGACAAAGTGGTATGCAAGTGCAATATGCTTCATCCAAGCGTAATTTTGATTTGAAGCTTTCGTGTTAAGTATTTTGTAGGGGTGAGAATTGTGATAAGTGAAAGAGAACCAATTTCAAAAGATTTTGTGATTCCGTAAGGTTTTGTGATATGTGAAAGGGAAACAATTGCAACAACTGCAAAAGGTTGTGTGGTTTCGTAAGGTTTTGTGATATGTGAAAGAAAAATAATTGCAACAATTGCAAAATGTTTTGTGGTTTGTAAGAATTTTGTAGGAGTGAAGATGAATCAATAACCATTAATGATGATAAGCAGAGACCTAAATCGACATGCTCTGATACCATATTAATTGATAATAAATGTTGTGTGTTTATTATGAGTAGTTATCCATCCTATTTATACACATGAGAACATATAAAGTATAGATAAAGTAGTTATAAATCCTACAATGTCTTCAACAATTAACAATAGATAATAATATATAGGATATAAAATATTGGAAGACTTAATCAATATTGTTAACATGTGGTGTGTCTAGTCAAAATTAGATTTTCAATTTCATTATTGATCATGATGCACACCGTCATGACGCACCTTCAGGGCTCGTGTAAAATTCGTGGTCGATTAAGTATATTTATATTATTTCCGACTAAAATTCATGCTTAATCCACGTGAACTAAAATGAGATGTACTACTTCTTCAATTTGCGTTCTCTTTTACAATTAAAATGTTGAATTAAATAAATGCATAAGTTTGGTTGTTTTGGTGGTATAGCAAGGTAATTTAATTATTTGGCAACTAGATTAATTTCAATAAACTAAAATGGATGGATGGAAACAAGAGGTTCAAGCAACCACGTGCACTAGACCGAAAACTTTTTAAAAATTAAGGGAGACTTAAATAATAGGCATGCAATTCGTTTGGCTTATATTATAAATACTCTACGCGTCTTTCACATCCTCCAGGTAATCGCGCGTGTTTTCCACATTTGGGGTCCATGCGCCACCTCCTTCACCACCCGGTTTTCAGAAATTTCGAGGTTACTTTATACCCAATATACTTCGATTTGCTCCATTACATGTTTGATACCGTGAGACCACTTTTCTTTTTGCCTTCAACCTTCCCGATTGACATGATTTGAGTGTTTTCTCGAGACGTTTAAGATCTTTCTTTTTGTATTTTTTTGTGATTAACTTCTTTTGGATGTGAGAGGATATGTTGAAGCCGTAACACACACACAGTCTCTATAGCTCCATATCTAGCCTTTGGTCTTCAAGTTTTTCGAGTTTCGAGTTCAAACACCAGTCATCATCACTTCACCATCATATACGTTATATGTCATCGCCACATTAGTTCTTTTGTAGTTGAACTGATGTTGGTCGACCCACGTCAATTTTGAGTGGTAAGGTTTGTTGTTCATTACTTATGTGAACTTCTTATTGTATCAGGAGAACAACAATCATCAATAAAACTTGAAATTGACAGACATAATCAAGTTTAAGTTACTCTTCTTATCTCACATAAGTTCCTCATTCTCATCATTGAATGGTCTCGACTCTCATGTTGTGACTTCACATGGGAACTTGAGTGAACAATAATTATAAAGTAAGGGATACTTACGATGGAAATGCTAAAAATTGGGTGTATCTGGGGCAGTCTCCAACCCATAACCAAATTGGAGAATTCAAAAAAAATACATATTTTTACTCTAACATCTCAATTGCAGTTTTAGTTTAAACTTCATCAATATTTATTGGTTAGGTAGCATTTACTTTTAATATTTTCCTCAATTTATTTTATTTATTTATATAAAAAATAGAATTGAAATAACAAAAAAAATTATATAACACAATCATAAATATTATAATCTCAATAAATTATTGGTACTGGGACGCGGACAAAACAGGTGAATACGCTGTCAGAAGCGCTTACTAAGCGCTTTGTCATCTACAAAATATCTGGTCACCATCAGTACAAGCAACGGGTTGGAGAGAGGTGTGGAAGTTGCGAGTTCCACCCAAAATTAAAATCTTTATTTGGAGGGTTATCTCAAATTTACTCCTGGCTAAGACACGCCTTGCAGAGAAGGGCCTTCTAATAATCACCCAATGTCTCTTGTGTGGAGATCTGGAAGAGACGACGGATCATGTTTTCTTCAAATGTAGAGTAATGGCCCCTATTTGGGGGACAGACTATTGCAAAGAATCAAAGGAAAAATGGGGCCTGGTCCGATGATGACCGACTGGACTTCTTGGGTGGAGAGGGAGGACGAAGCAAGCATGTGGGCTATTACTCTTTGGGCGGTATGGGGAGCGAGAAATCAATATGTGTGGAAAAGTGAAGCCTTTCATTCGGCGAGAGTGGCAGCAACGACAAAAGGGCTATGGAGAGTCTAGGCAACGACAAAACCCTCGGGAGGGTCTTCAGGAGCAGATCAACTGGTGGATGTATCTTCGGGAGCCTGGATCCTTCTAGACCCGAGAAGATTAATGATAAATGTTAACAGGGGAATAGATGCAGAAAAGGGGGCATTAGAGCATAGGGATTGTCTGTAGGGACTTAGAGAGTCGAGTAGTAGGAGCTCTTTGTAAACGTTTTTCAGGACATCTCCATTCCAAGGAGATGAAGATTTTAGGTGTCAGAGAAGCATTATCATAGGCAAAAGGAAAGAACTGGTCTGAGGTGGTGTTTGAATCAGATTACCTTAGAGTGGTGGACCAAGTATGGCAAGGGAAACAAGAAAGAAACATGTTCGGGGACATTATTTGTGACTATAGGCACATTCTCTCGGTTCAGGGTTAAGTTTTTCTATAACTTTCGCTCGTCGTTCTTGTAATAAAATGACTCACGAATTGGTCAAGTTTGATGATGTGACTAATAATAGCTGAGATTATGATGAGACGTATGTCTCATCATTTGTAGTTTCAGTTGTCCGACTAAATGTCGGGTTAGTTCGTTGTTATTTAATAAATAAAATTTGCTTTACCATAAAATAAAAATATATATTATATTTCCTTTTAATATTAAAATAATAATTTAATGTAACCAATTTTGGTATAATCAAGTTTTAGTGTATAATGTTATTTTCGGGTTGAAACATTGTCATTTGATGTAAAATAAATTTATAAATTTATAAATTTATAAATTTGAGTTGTGTTAAATATAATTTCTCCTTGTCGGATACATTCTTTTAATATACTTCATTTTTACTTAATTTTCTTTTAATTAAAAATGAGGATTTTATGTTTCAAAAGTTACACTTTATGCTTTATCACTTTATCTAACAATGACAAATATTAAAATATTAAAATTTTAATACATAAATAAAAATTATTCTAAACTTAATTTTTAAAATTATTTTTATAAAAAATGGTATAATCAACTTATAACTTTTATAATTAGAGTACAACTTTGTTTTGGTATTGAAACAATGTCATTGGTGGTAATAACATTATTATACGTAAATTTGAGTTGCCCTAAGTATATTTCTCCTTAAATCTACTTTAATTATTACGATAACATGCCTAAATGGAGGCTAAGTTTAACGGCAGAATATGTAAGATAAGTTTTATAAAGAGAAAAAGAAAGTTTTTGTTGTTTCAGGTCAGCTCTAAAGCTTACCCTTTTTTCACTAAAAAAGCTGCAATCTCTCTCTCCATTGTCATCATATGATTGTCTTGTTACTGTTTCTCTTTCTCCAATCCCAACATCACAAACCAATACAATCACACTTTCATGATGAACAAATTGCCTGAAATATTATAATATTATTCAGTTCTTTTTTCAATAATCATTTTAATGATGCCAAATTGTATACACATTTGCATTTTCATTTTCATTTTCATTTGACTGGTATGCGCAAATTATTCAGTTAGCTTATTATAGAGAAATGGTATGATTCATTAAACTAACAATTAAAGTAGAAAATAGTGTAGGGAGCTAGATAAAGTAATAGTGTTTTTTTATTTATTATTTGTTTTCTGCTTTCCTTTGCTTTTGCTTGTGAAGGGTCTCTCTTTTTTCTGTTCATGATGGACAAAAAGATTATAATTTTCTCAAGAACCAAACAGGGTATGATGCTAAGTTCACCCTTTTTGGGTTGAGACAGATTTGTGGGTCAAAGCTTTCAGGAATGGGGAATTAAATATATATGTTTTCTTTGTCCCCATTGATGATTTTGGTGAAAAAGACAAGACACCCATTAACCTTGTGCCTTGACACAAACCATAGCATTAATTTATGATCAAGAAATGTCTTAAGAATAAAAAATATTTTTTTTTCTATTTTTAATTCTTCTTTATATACTGCTACTAACTTTCTCTTCCTTTGGTACTCCTTTGTTCAGATTCCAGAGAGAGAGAGAGAATATGGAGCTTACTGAACATGGTTTCTTGGAGGAGCTTCTAGGTCCAAGAAGATCAGAGCCTTGGACCTTCACAACCACCACCACCACTTTTGGTGGTGGAGGGAGTGATTTGCTGCAAAGTGGCTGGAATTTTGATGGCTTTGATGAGAACCCAGAAATGCTGTTGGCTTCAAACACTTCATTCTTGGGGCTGATCTCAAGCCAAACAGACCCTTCTCCTACCTTTGATTCCTGTTCTTTCCCTGAACCCTACCCTTCTTTTCTTGACTCCTTCCCAGCACCACCACCACTAGAACACCACCAGATTGATGGCCCACCACTCTCATTTCATCAAGAGCTCAGCTACCCATCAATGGTAGAGGCTGAGCTTGAAGACCCATCTGCAGAAGTTTCTGGGTTTCTCAACAGCAACAATGGCTGCTGCAAGGTGGAGATGGAGCAATCCAGTGGTGGAGACCACATGGCTGCTCCTCTGGAATTCAACATGGGTCTGTGCACCAAAAAGATGGGCAGCAAGGCCAAGAAATTGGATGGGCAGCCCTCAAAGAACCTAATGGCAGAGAGGAGGAGAAGGAAGCGCCTCAATGACAGACTCTCCATGCTCAGATCAATAGTTCCCAAAATCAGCAAGGTGCTCACTTTCTCCACTCCTCTGTCTCTGTTCATCATTTTCTCTTTCTGAATAATATTGAATCATGTATACAAATGTCATCAGATGGACAGAACATCAATCCTTGGAGACACCATAGATTACATGAAAGAGCTTCTGGAGAGAATCAACAAGTTACAGGAAGATGAAGAACCTGATCAAGTGAGCACAAATCAGATGAGCTTGGGTGGCAAGCAAAATGAAGCAGTACTTTTCAGAAACTCACCCAAGGTATTGATTATGGTTTCTTTAATGGAGGTTTTTCTTCTGTAAATAAATATAGATCTTGATGGCCAAAATAACTCTACAGTTTGATGTGGAGAGGAGAGAAACAGACACCAGAATTGATATCTGTTGTCCTACAAGACCAGGACTGTTGCTATCAACAGTGAACACATTAGAAGCACTTGGTATTGAGATTCAACAATGTGTCATCAGCTGCTTCAGTGATTTCTCAATGCATGCATCTTGCTCAGAGGTTTGTGTCTCTCAACAAATGTTTTTATCTTATAACCTCTCACTAATTTCAAACAAGAAACTATTTATTTGCTTCAATCATGTTTTCTGTGTGTGGGTTTTCAGGCAGAAGAGCAAAGGACAATGATAAATTCTGAAGACATCAAGCAAGCACTGTTCAGAAATGCAGGGTATGGGGGAAGATGTTTGTAGGAGACAAGAACAAAAATAAAATTGATTCATAATTTAGCTTTTCTTTTAAGGAAATTTAATGAGCTGTAGATCATTATTGTCTTAAATAAAAGTTCTTCACAAGCTGCATCTTACAACTTTCTATGTCCTATCTAACTCTAATTAGAAGAATCTTTCATCTAATAATCATCTTCTGATATAATCATGATTTTATACTACAACAAGCAAAATTATAAATTTAATCAGAGGTGAATAAATTAATGCCACGTACAGTACACAAATGCATGATTGACGATTATTTAAATGTAAAATTCTCCTGGTGTCTCATCCGAAAATGGGAAGTAGTCTAATTATCTACACAACAATAATTGGAGTATAGAATTGGAGGGGACAGTGACCTCTTGTCCCTAAATCTTGAATTCATGGAGAATCTGAAATGTGCTATGCAAAAATCATAACAAGGCAAGAGCAAGAATGCACATATAAATAGGAAAAACTGCAAAGCTAAGCACTTAGTCAAAAAAGAATGACATGGAATGTCCCTGCTTTCCCAGCATACATATCATCATCTTCAACCCCACAATAATTGATTTGACGACAATTATTTGATATCTTAAACATGGATTCACATACCTTGATGTTCTTTATCTCCCCTTTTCTCGTGTCCAAATCTTGGTTTGTTGTCAAGCAGAAACTGAATGCCAAAATGGTTGATGTGCAATACTAGATTCAAATTTCTGCATAACAACTAAAGAGAGAGCATGCATAATAGAACATGAATGATTCAAACAAGAGATAGAGAGATAGCTTGCATAACAAAACATGAATGATTCAAACAAGAACAAAAAAGAGGGTAAATGGCAGAAAAGAACACTCCAAATTCAAACAATATGCTTCACAAAACACAAATTTAACCTGTTTCCACAATCCCACTATTAGCAAACATAGCCCAGCTCCTGCATGTCCGTTTCAAATTCTAATCTGTACACTACACGAATATGCAATTACTTTCTAACTATAACTATAAGTAGGTTGAATATAGGTAGCTGTAGCCATGCAACTATTTAAACAAGCAGAGGCAAGATTTACACAACATCAAATTTATAGGAATTGGTTAATACTTCATTACATGATATAAAAGTCAGCAGATACATGAGGCAGCTCTAATTCTATACACAGTCAATTAAAATCTGACAAATTCAAAAGGATCAGTTAAGGTTCATCTTCACCTTCATCATCATCATTACTGGCATTCTCATCATCACCAAGATCTGAAGAGTTGGACATGGCATTGGCATTAAGACGCCGAAGCTGACTGATAGCATCCCTTGCTTCACAAACCAGAGCTACTCTGGCAGCTCTAACCACATCCGTTTTCTGTATTTGGCACTCTGGATCCTCTTTCCCGGTCAAGAACTTCTGTTCCCGTGCAGACACTGCTTTTCTCTTAGCTTCCCTGCAATGTAACAGATCAATGTACTTCTCATGCATTGCCTTATTTTTAACTTGTTTCAGTACAGGGGGGCTAACGAGAGCATTCCCACAAGAGCTACTAAATCTTGAAATGGGCTTCTTACGACCTGAAGAAGATTTCTCGGTGAACTTTTGAAGAAATCCTTGTTTTTTCTGTAAATGTTCAGGGGTGGACAGTATAACACTTGGCAAGACAGTTGGAGCAGATGGATCTGTGTTGGGTTCAAGTACTGAAAACAAATCTGCTTCATAATCTTTCTCTATGTGATGATGCTTTTGTAGCATATGTCTCACGGCTTTTTGTGCAACGTGGCTCTTGCGTCTATTGCTAATTGGCCTTTTACCATTCAGCTTTGTGGGCAATAGTAGTTTACTTGCAGAGAGAGACGAGCAATCCATGGATGAAGCATCTGGCTTTTTTGCCCTTGACCGAGGTGGATGTTGTGGCGGGGTTAGATCATTAGAATGGATCTTATCAAAACATTCTTGTGCAGACTTTCCAGGGACCTGAAATTCATTTGAAGGGAAACAAAAGCTTAAAGTTTGAATTAACTAATTAGAGGCATAAGTGCCTACATATCTACAGAAGCTGTGGAGTAGGTAATTCAATGCCAAATAGTATCCTGATACAAGATCACACAAACATAATGGTGATATTAATAAATTAAATTATATCTACAAGAACAATTCAACTTTTCAAGTTTAGTTAGCAGAAGTTTGTCAACTTCAAAGGAGAACAGATAACACTAATATCTCTATATCCCCAGACATACTTGACCACATAAACATTTATGCTCAGTTGCGTTAGATTTCAAAGATCCATTACAACATATAGATGAAGCACTAAGATCTCTAGTTCAAACATTTATAACCTAATAACACTAAGATCCCTATATCGCCATCACAACAGATAAATGAAGCAAGTGAGCATATACAACATGTCTGATTTCATAGGAGACTCAGAAGTGTTCAAACATGACCATCGTCTTCGTATCATCCTACTTAATTTACATCCATTCAAAAACTGCTCAAACAAATATACACGCAACAAGACTAGAAGTGAATCTTGAATAATAGCAAAACACCACATAATCTTACTGTTTCCATACCATAAAATTCTTATAACCAAAACTGTAACAAGCATGAGAAATGTTAAAACAAGCCTTTTGCAACTTACCAATTTTGCAACCTTCTTCCAGAAATGAGGTGTAGGCTTAGATGAAAAATAAGCTCTCTGCAGCGCTTTCTCTTGCTTCTCTGTCCACCCCTGAAAACCTCCACTGCAATCTTTCTCTCTCTTTCTTTTCCTCACAGCGCCATCTTCTTCTCTTCCTTTTTCTCCCCTAACTTTCTCTTCTCCTCCACCTTTAACCAATTCAGAATTCACAACGCCACCGCACACCATCCCTTTTGTGTCAGTCCCAACTTTTCTTGCATCTGCTAAAACCTTGCTCCTTGTAGATTTCCTTGAAGCGCAATTGATGATGTTTCCAATATCTGATAAAACCCCATTTCTCATACACTTTTCTTCTCCATCTCTCTTCTTCACATTTGTAATGGGTTTCTGGTTCTTCAAAACCCTAGAAGATCGACTGAACTCCTGAAACCCATTGACCTCCTCATCCCCCCAATTTCTGGGTTTCCTCGATACAGCCCCTTTGCGGTCCTTGCGAGCTTCGTGTACAGGATCTGCTCGCCTGAAGCTCGAAGACCCATCTTCGCCGGTCGGTTCAGCTGGTTCTTTGGCCTTTTGCTGACCCACGAGCCTCGGAGATCGACGGAGACTCTCAAGCCCCTCCAACCCAGAACCCGAATTTCCCCAATTTCCAGACTTTTCAGCTGATTTCCTTGAAACTTCGGCTCTGAGGCCTACCACCACCAGAACGGGTCGTTTCAAGCTCTGAGGAGGCTCCGACGAGATTGGCCGGAGGTTTCTGGGTTTGTGGGTGTGAAGCAACCTCGGAGATCGCCGGAGAGGAGTGGGAGGGTCTGCGTTGGCGGTGGAAGCTCGACTTGGCATTTTCACCAACAGTTTGTGGGCGCTTTGAGAGGGAAACACAATCTGAGACTGAGACACAGAGGCTTCTCTATTCAAATTCAGGTGAATGTGAATCTATATTTGGCAGATCCGAGAGATCGTTTAATTGGGCCTATTGGCCCAAAATACGAAATTGGGCTTTGGTAATGTTCTTTAGCAGGTACATTTTCACCTGATCTCATTGGTCTTCTTCATCATAGTCAACAATTCCTAATACAAGAGGCAAATTATTGGACTTCATTATGGTACCTTTTGACTTCTCCATTTGCATATGATATTTTATCTGCTCTTTATCGGGTTCGAAACATGTCATTCGATCTTTTTTTACTCTATTTTAAAAGCGAGAAGCTGAGTTTTTTCGATTCTTGGACGGATTCTCAAGCTCTATAACATCCTGCAGGCAGTTATCCAAATAAGCCATGGATGTCGAGGTCTTAGCTTTAGTTGAAGGAAAATAATACTTTGAACTAGCGAGAAGTTCAAAATCTAGTTCACTCACTTAGATAGAAGTATTTATCTCCTATCATATTTTCATCACATGCCTTCTTGCTTGGACCAAAACATCCAACCAAAACACACTATTTTCTTTGTGTCAATCTCTCGTTAGTACTTTTTTTATGCTTGTTTTCTTGATACTTCGTGTCACTGTTGAAAATAACGTTACAGTTAATTGTATTGACGATGTCATGACTAACCAGTAAAATTGAATAATATATATATTTTTTAAATGTGTCCAGATTAAACAAAATAGATACTTTAAATATAACTTGAGAACTTTTGACCTAAAATGACGTTTGACTTTATATTTGTCGTAAGTTGGTTAAAGGATAACTAGTGTTACAATCATCACCTAATTAGTGGAGAAAACTTGTGTATATAGATTAGTGAGTTTTGGTGCAATCATTGGTTGTTTTGAATAATTTTGATTAGGAAAATAGGAATATTCTTGCCCTTATCTTCCTTCAAGAATCTGCCTTTGAAGCAAAAGACACAGTTAGTGAGAAAAATAATTGGGACATTACTTTAGCCTAAAACACCAAAATGAAAGAGCCTCCTGACCCAATCCTTATCCTTGTGGGTATAAATTATGATGCGTCATTTAAGCACAAGAACAATTAAGGACCCAAAAGATCACATGCAACGGACTACCAAAAGGGTCATTTTCATGTTTCTATTACTGTTAGGCTAAAAACCCTAACCCCAAGTGCTTTGATCATGACCCTTCACTTCTCATCTCTCTCATCACTACAACTCCAATTTGTCTCATCTCTAAGTGTTACTATAGCCCTTTTGATTTTTTAGTAAGGGACAAAGCAATATCAAGGAAATGGATTTTGGGAAGAAAAATTGACTTGGGTTCTATTCAAAAGGAGAAGTTGGATTAGGATGAGGTGGCTTTTGTCTAAAGAGAAAAGTGGGTTTTGGTGTGTGTTGAGGTCACTTATGGAGGTTTGTGAACTTTGGGTGTGTTTCTCTGCAAGCCCATTGCAAAGCTCATTTTTCTTGTTTGAGTAACTACTCTATGTCAATGCTAGCTAAAATTGAATTTCTTCTATATCATTTTCACATTCGATTTTAATCTTATCGATTAGGTTCATTGAATCGTACACATCTGCACATAAAAATTCATACATGATAAGACATTCTCTCCAACAATCAAGATTGTGACATGAAACTTTATGATTAATTGAGTACCTTAAACAGATGAATAGTATAATGCTAATGAACAAAACAATCATAGATTAATATATACTCGCATTAACAAATATGTCAAGAATTTATAACAATTCTAATACCATGAGTATCTGTTTTTTTAAAATAAAAAAACATGTTGATGTATACATACATGTCGTGTCAGCGGACTCACCTCTCAAATTGAGGAGTTGAGTTGTGAGAGGCTAGGACTTGTGGTGTCAAGATCCAATCAGTTTTTGGACTGTCCCATAAAGTGACAACTGGTTCGTTTCATGGCATCAATTTTTGAATAAATGTTTACCAGTTTCTGTACTAGAAAGGCCAGCCTAGAGATGGAGACTGTTCAAGGCACAGCTTCTCTTCTCTGTTTGGTTGCCTAGAAAATGGAGGGAAAATAAAGTGCTCTTGCAGTTTCTACATGTGGCATTGTAGGTGAATTTGATGTGAAAATTGACGAGCCATGGCATAAACAGATGATGGTTGAAATAAATTATAAGAAAAATTAAAATATGAATCAATTTACAATTGGTCATTGAAATTGGATCATAAGCTATATTTACATGGGTAGTCCCAACAAGCATGTGCAAGGTTGGTCTCTTTAAAAGTCTTCTCTTTCCCTCTTATTTGCTTAAAGTAGCAAAAACTAATATTTTAACAAATAAAAAAATGGTGTATTGGGAATGTTACCATTGTGAATTAAAAGTCTGACCTTACTTGATCTTAGCAGGGAAGATTTGAGATTTTCAATTTGTTCCAAGTCAAAAGGAAGATGGAGTTTGGGTTTAGTGGCCATATAAAAAATTAGGTTCTTGGAGTGAAATAAAAGATTATACATGTGGCCTCATGAGCTCAAAGTTTACACACACATATATATGTACACATTAGGAACATAGTCTTTTTTGGTATAAACAAACAATTTGAAGTAGGCACCTTGAAGTTATGAGTTATCATTGGATGCTTAGAGTTCTTAATACCATAAAGAAGTATAGACAAAAATAAACAACTATATAAACTCAATGTTAAGATTATTATATATATTTTTTTACTTACAAAAATCAAATGATATATATGTTTGGGTTTCGAACTCATATGTCAACTGGGTGGGAAAGAATTAAAAAATCAATTTAAAATATGATATAATTTAAAAATAATAATTTTAATTACAATAAGGGTACAAATTAGCTGTGAACTCATTTAACATTTCCTTCTGTTATTTTACTTTTACACATATGTACTTAAGAGTTCAGATATGCACGATCAAATAATTGAGAACTAGTGAAAATAACACCATATTTGTCATATATGTTTCAATTATTGATTAGTAACTTTAGTGATGTATTATTAAAAAAAATAGTCTTCTCTTGAAATATTAGATAGATAACTATTTAAATTCAATTAAAACGTGAAAAGTTAATACCCAGACCACATTTATTCATGGTACATATTTTCAATTTTATTACTAAAAATAAATAGCCCAGAATTTTATATATATAAACAACAGACCATTTCTCAAATGGCATTTGCTTATTTTAGCCAAACATCTTTAAAATGAGTTTTGTAATGAACTTTTTATAATATTTCTTGTCTTTTGGTTGTACCTTTTGTAAAGTTATAGTAGAGCAAAATTTTGGTACTCTTAATTTTTACTTCAATCCAATATCGTTAAGAATCATGTTTTTAGTCTAATTTGTACTTGAAGTGCTACACATTATTAGTTTCCTTATTTGATATTGGACAATTTTTTTATATAAAGAGGTCATTTATTGTTATGAAATAATATAATCATCGATATAAACTCTTATATTTTGTTTGTTTTTTTTGAAGGTAAAAGCGAATTTTATTAATTAAAGAGCAACTAACCCGGCATCAAGTCGGACAGCTGAAGTTACAATTAGTGGGACGGTGTAAACTTATGTCTTTGCTCCACCTTTTATTCATTATTGAAATTTGATGGGTTCTTAATTAGTTTACTATTCTACTCAAAGATATAGATGTGATATTATTAGTGCATAAAAATGAATTTAATGTTATGATTGTACTTTTACTTAAGGTTATTTATTTATATGGGTATGATTGATATCATTACATTCAAACATGAAAGAAGGAAAGCGAATTGAAATACCATACATATATAGAATTAATCACACCCTTATCCACACACAATAGATTGTTTATGATATTATGTGGTGATTTGGTGAATAAATGCCACACAAATAGATTTTGCTTTTTAGAATTGTTATCAAAGAAAAGATGTTTTTGCCTAATTAATCCAAACATGGCAGCCAAATTGGGATTTCAATTTTTTCTTAAAAAATAATAACTTCTCTAACACAATAACAATATTCTACGAGCACTTAGTTTTCTTTTTCTTTCTTTTGTAGGATGCAACACATCACTTGTTTTGGTTCACCTTTTCAAGTACAAATACCTGTACTTTAATATTTGAGTGGATTTTAACAAAAGCTTGCCGTGAAATATAATTTCAGCAGCAGAATATATAAGTGTTCTTTAGATCGTTTCAATTCGGACTTCTCACCATGACATAAATTTAGAGCTAAAAGAGTATTGTCATAGACAATTTATATATGCTCCAATTATTTTGCTTGCACAAGAAAACAAACTCAATCAATCCCTTATTCATTTCCATTTCTCAGTAGCAATATCATTCTCTGAACTTTATTGCGCTGCTCGAATCTCTCAATTGCCAAATTTCTCGTTTCTTTCTCGTTTCTTGAACATATGTAATACACAATCTAATTAACCAGAAACTGGGCAAAGGGTTTGCTTCCTTGGAGGATTTGGTGCAAGTTCTCATCCCGATCCTCTATTCTACTGATTATGACTTGTTGGAGGTTGAAAACCAGCAATTTTGGGGTGAAATTGTTCTTCACGTACGTCGTCATTGAAGAAGAAATCGAACTCATGATTTGCTCAACACAGAGAAAAACATTTACAAAGTGTACAATAACCGATTGGGGCTGCACAAATGTGATGGATTCATCAAGTCTAATAACTGAATATAAGGGTGTTTTCGGCATTACCTCTAAATACTTGAGCAACACATGATAAAAAAATACCCAAAGTCAATAAAAGAGTTATTAACAGGGAGAATTTTAAATTATTAGGTGACCTCCAAAGTTAAAATAATTTTTAGGTGATCCACGTGAGAATCACATTCTTTTAAGTGATATCTTAAATTTAAAAAAAAAAGCCTTTGGGTAACTTATGTGAAAATTGTATTATTTTAGGTATACTTACCCAAGATTACTCCTATAAAAAACACTAAACTTATATACCCATCAAAAATTTTACTCTTTTAGTTTGATCGAGCATTTCACCTTATCATAGACAGAACGATGTTCAATTGTAGGACAAAAATTGATTATATAATTTTTTTTTTGAAATTGTTGTTTTTGATATAATTGTTGGACTCTTTTACCATATATACATGATTTTTTGAACCATATCCCTATCATCTTACAATAAATTTAACTTATCCTAAATGATATAAGAAAACAATCCATCACATTTTTAATACTATGAATTAATATTCTTTTTATCAAATCCATTACTTTGATGCATTTCATGAATCACTAGAAAAACCAAACATCTTAAAAAGTAGAGAAAAAACTGTCTCATAACACATGACAGCAAGAAACCGTTCTTGTCAGCAAATTGATTAATCATCTTGTTTGGATGCAAGGAAAATCCTTGAAGAAAATAAAAGAAAATAGGACCAGCCAGCTCTGCTCTAAATACATAGATGTCTACCACAGTGCAGTCACAGAGTGATGTGAAGATCCATAGGGATTGGCGCAGAGAGCACAAGTATTTTATTTTATTCAATTATTCAATACTAACAAAATCAATCACATTCAATTCTGAAATTAAATAATTGAGCAATCATAATAACGAAATTGCCCCACAAACCCAACCTTCTACTTAGTAACATTCATTGAATTTGCAGCGACATATTAAATGACCCCATCCTCTTCCACTCCCACTCATTTCTTTTTAATTTTGTAACGAAATTGGACCCATCATTTATTTAATGCCCCTAGATCACCTTACCCTCCAATTACTTTCTTATTTTATGCCATTAAATGATGCTTTATTCAGATAGCACACACGTATCATGTACAAGTACTTTTTCCAAAAATTCATAGTTGTCTTTGTTTGATTTTTTCAATATTAGAATGTTTCGCTTACAAATTTATATGGATAGATGAAAATTTCACCCTGAATAATATAGAAACCCACTACTTGAATTTCAAAACTTTCATGAAATAATATGAATATTGATGATTTTCTACATTACTCGTGAAGTATATATAGGTGATACAATTCGTAACCGTAAGAATACAAAGAGGGTAGGAATAATAATGGTGACTTAATACACAATAATATTTAACACGCCCGTGAAATCAGAGCACGAGGAGACTGGATATTCAGACTTGACCAAAAGTCTTAAAAGAGAGTTAGTTGTTGGGAGTCTCTTAGTGAATATATATATATATATAAACTAAAAAGATGGTGGTACATGGGGCACACGAACTTGACTTACAACAACTTGAGTCAAAGTAAAAACCGAGATGGAGAAAAGAAATTGAGGAGATTGAGAATTGGAAGAAAAATAAAATTGGGAGGTGAGAAATAAGAAAAAAAACAAGAATAAGAATAAATATGAAGAAAAACGAGAGTAAAAAATAAGGAGAGGGAAAAACAAATATGTCATATAATGGCAATGCAACAACTACGTCTAATAAAAATGGTGCAAAATTAGTTTTAAGATATACCATTAAACTTTTAGACAACTACGTCGGTGCAAAATAATTTCAAGCAACTACGACGATGCAATAATATATTAAAAAATACTATAATTTGAAAAATAAAGAAAGTTTGAGAGAAATTGAGAGTTTTCTTTTGGAAAAGAGGGGAATAATATAAAATATTATAAAGCAAGCATATTTTATTTAACAATGGTTATATAGACAAAGTAAACTAGATGAGAGAGGGCAAGTTAAGTAGAATTGAAAAAAAATTGAGACAGACAAAAAAAAGATAGAAGAATAAGAGATCATAAGACAAGTAAATAAGAAGACATAACAATGACGGAAGGAAGAACAAGAAGTGAAGAAATAGACTAATGGAAGGAAGAAATAAAAAGAGGGAGGTATAAAATTGATCATGAACGTAAGAAAATTAGTCAAGTGAAAAGATTGTGCGGAAATCCACACAATTAATGAGATGAAATAAGGAGGGAAGGAGAACAAGAGCAGATTGTGCGAAATTATACGACATATTAAAAAGAAAATAAGTATTGTATACGAACAATACCATTTGTTGAATAAAATTTTAGATAGAAACAATGATTCGCCTACCCGCTAAATAATAATTAAAAAGTGAGCTGAGCTACATTCAGACAAAACTTGAACCAAAAATGAAAAAAAAGAAGTTGAAGATATAAACATAGTTAGATTGGAATGTTTAAGGTAAATGTGAATGATTAGATTGGATAAGGATGAACATGGAACACACCCATGTTCTAGTTCGTTTGTTTGAGGTATCGTGAATGGTATATAATAACTAGAAAAAGAAGCCAACCCAATTGTGGTAGGTGAAAAGAAGTGACTAAACTAGTGCAAAAAGAGACAAAACTGGTTAGCAAGAAAATGGTAAGGTGAGAGCAAAACGTAAGCCGAAAGAGTGACACTAATTATATGAACCATGTACACAAAGTGGGAGCAATCAACTTGCACATGAACCCTTCACTGGTCGGTGCTTGCGCTACCAATTATCGACTCACAATGTCTATCAATCCGCAAATATCAAAATTATTTAGTTTTCTTGAAAGAGTTACAGTATATATAAACTCAGCTCATGAAATAGTTGACATTCACTTCCTGATCTGCTGTTGAGTTGGCTGTAAAATGTAAATCCCAATAAGTCAATACAATATAATATAGTAACTTTAATTTTCTTGGAAGCAAAAAAAGAAATAATGGGGCCTTTTCATTGCAGTGATCTTTTTGTTGCATCTCCAATCCACTAGCTAGCTGTGTCCTTTTTAATCACCTTGTGCTCCCCAATTTCTCATCTTCTCCAAACCCACCCAATTCTCTGACAAACACAAAGACCCCTCCACTCCACTGCACATCAACAATGGTGCTTGGTTGGAGAAGAGCCTTCTGCACCTCCATCCCCAAAGACACAGACAGAGACAGCAACAGCCCAAACCCAACACCCACTTCCAAATTTGGCTTCTTCTCTAACCCTTCCACTCCAAGGTTTCAGTCTCAGCCTGCTTCTAGCCCAATACTCCGGTGCCGGACCTCGTCCGAGCCCAACAGCCCCAAGCTCCGCACCAGACCTTCTGCTGGCTCTGGTCCTTCGTCTCCTAGGTCGCCTTCAAGCTTCTCGCTCCTCAAGTCCACGCTTGGTCTCTCTGCCAAAGTAAAGTTTCCAACTTTCGACGCAATCATCATTTTTGTGTGCTTTTGGCCATGACCCTTTTCGATTCTGATTCTCTTTTTTTGTGTGGCAGAGTCGCAGATGTGGGATCTGCGAGCAGAGCGTGAGGAGCGGCGGAGGAACCGCCATTTTCACCGCCGAGTGCTCGCACCTCTTCCACTTCCCCTGCATCGCCGCCCACGTCAGGGCCCGGCAATTTCTCGTCTGTCCCCTCTGCAACGCCGCCTGGAAGGACATGCCTCTTCTCTCCGTCGGTGACCACCAAAAACCCACCTCCGAGCTTCACTCCGGTAAGCTCCGGGACGTAAAAATCAAATGTTTACGGGTCTACAACGACGACGAGCCGCTTTTGTCTCCCACCTCCGCCGCCAGGTTCAACCCAATTCCAGAGTCCAATGAAGAAGACGATGACGACGGACCCACTGAATTTCAGGGATTTTTCGTCAACCCCACTTTCTCTCCGTCGCCGAAATCGAACGGTAACAGCGACATTACCTCCGCCGTCTGCGTCAGTTTGGCTCCAGACGTGGCGGTGCTGTCGATCGGAAGAGGGTACGAAACGTACTCTGTTATGATGAAAGTGAAGGGTCCGCCGGCGGGAGGCATTTCCCGGCGGGCTCCGATCGACCTGGTGGCGGTGCTGGAGGTCGGCGGGACGGTGACCAGCGACAAGCTGCAGACCCTAAAGAGGGCCATGCGCCTCGTCATTTCCTCCCTCTCGGAGGCCGATCGCCTCTCCGTCGTGGCCTTCTCCGCCGCCTCCAAGCGCCTCCTGCCGCTGCGGAGAATGACGGCGACCGGCCGGAGATCGGCGCGTCGGATCGTCGACGCGCTCGGGAGCGCGGCGCACGGGATGTGCGTGACCGACGCCCTCAAGAAAGCCGCCAAGGTCCTCGAGGACCGCCGCCAGAAAAACCCCGCCGCCGCCATAATATACCTCTCCGACGAGCGGGTGCCCTCCACGCGCTTCTCCCACGTTGGTGTCCCGGTCCACGCGCTCAATATCGACGGCGGCGCGTGCCCTTCAGACGACGCGATCCGGAAATGCCTCGGAGTCGGTGGTTTGCTGAGCGTGGCGGTTCAGGATCTGAGGGTCCAGCTCGGGTTCGTGTCCGGGTCGGGTCAAGCAAAGATAACCGCGGTTTATAATGTTACGGGTAAACCGGCGGTTCTCGGATCCGGTCTGATCCGGCTTGGTGACGTGTTCGCCGAGGAGGAGAGGGAGCTCCTGGTGGAATTGAAAGTCCCAACATCGTCTGGGTCCCACTTCCACCGATTCCTGACCGTACGATCGTCTTACAAGGACCCATCGTCAGGCGTACTCGTACACACGAAGGAGCAGGCTCTGACGGTACCGAGTCCCCAGGCCGTACGATCGTCATCGTCCCCGAGCATCCAGCGGCTGAGGAACCTCCACGTCACGGTCCGAGCCGTGGCCGAGTCTCGGCGATTAATCGAGCACAACGATCTCTCCGGAGCCGACCACTTGCTCACCTCGGCTCGGGCCTTGTTGATGAAGCCGAGCTCCGGCTCGGCCGCCGAAGAGCTCTTGCGCGGCTTGGAGGCCGAGCAAGCCGACCTCCATCGGCTTGGGCTCCAGAGAGAGAGAGTGGAAGAGAAGAGCGAGCCGCTGACGCCGACGTCGGCGTGGAGAGCCGCCGAGAGATTGGCTAAGGTAGCGATAATGAGGAAGTCGATGAACAGAGTCAGCGATTTGCACGGCTTCGAGAATGCCAGATTTTAATCATATATATTTCATTTGTGCTGTTTTTTGAATTTTTTTTTATATATAAAATACAATTGAAAAGATATTTTATATGATATGATATTCAGAATTTGCAATCATGAAAATATTTGTTTATGAATATAATTATTGGAACAAGTTAGAAGGGAGTGGGCCAGGCCCATAATAGAGACAAGCAGTACCCGACGGGCTGGCCCTTTTGGAAGAGAAATAGGAGGATTGATGCTGATAGATAAATTATAATGATGAATTGATTGGATCACATGATTATCAATTTGCAATTTGGTACGTCCTACTCTCTTTATTTTATAGAAAAAAAATGATTTCTTATTACATTTGAATACCTATTTTGAATTATAGAGAAGAAAAAAAACACTAACGACATGCTCTTGACATGCTTTAGAGCTTTAAAAATCAGGAATATACTGATCATTTTGTAACAAAAACAAATGATATTAAATTAAAAATACTAAAATGAGGGGTTTCTCACTTGTGACTTACAACTATTCAACCACGTAAAATAATTGATCGAATTAAAAAAATACAAAAAAAATTGTTTAAAGAATAATATGTATTGTCAAACGTTTTTTTTAAATGAAAGTATATTTACAAGCTTCATCGTCTATTCTGATTTATCTTCAATTCAAAATTTTGTAATATAGTTAAAATGTTTCCTACAAGTAATTTAAATACTCATAATAAATTAGAATGACTCGAAAAATAAATCGAGCCGATCACTTTTAGTTCAAGAAAATGGATTTAAAAACTTAGGTTTGATCATCTCTATCAAGCATCCAATGCATATCAATCATCAAGTGATTTATGTTAAATCGTCTACTTCCCTTGCTAGAATAATAGGGTCCAATAATTAACTAATGGAAAATTATAGGGACATTCGGTATGATTTTATCTATTAGACTCTACTAACTAGTCCCTAAACATGATTACTAATCAATGCCTTTTGTGAAATATATAACTCCAAATTTGTTCTAGTGCCATTATAGATTTCACAGCCAAGGCGCATTCCGTAAAGTTCATAGATATAATTATCATACATTTGATATGAGATATGGATTTGTCTATTTCTTTCACTTTCATCAACCTTTTATTAATATTGTTGGGTGCATAGTTCAATAATTCTTTATTTGAATTCTAAGGAAATATCTGTAATTCAGCTCTCAAATATAAAAGAGATAAGATGAAATATTTGTCCTTCCTAGTGCACACAAAAGTCTACCTATAAAGAATTTAATGAATAATTGGTTTTACTACGATCATATACTTATAAAACTAGCCTCAACAAGGAATTGGGGACGGAGTGCCCACACCGAAAGTTGCTATGTAGAAGCTACACGTAGGAAGGTAGGAAAGAGTATGGAATGGATACGGATGATAAGAGAGAGAAAAAAATGAATGGGGTAGGTTGAATATAATAATAATATATAAATAATTGATTATATAATTTATATAATTAAACGTAAATAACTTATTATGTATAATATATACTTCAATTTTTATCAGCGTTTATATTATATATATTTAATTGTATAATTATATATGAATAATTTATACAATCAATTAAAATTAATTATATATAATATATACTTTATATATTACATATATGAATAATTTATATGATTATATAAAACTCATTATATATAAATATAATATATACTTTATATTTGTTAAAATATATCTCTTTCCTAACCTTTATACAAGTCTCTTTCCTAATTTCTGTAACCCTAATACTATAAATATAGGGTCTTGTACATTGTATTAATCATCGAATACAATATTCTCTTTACTAATTCTAATATGGTATCAGAGCAATAAATCTCTCTCTGTTCGATCATCAAATATGCGAGAGCAAAATCCGAGCTCCAAAGCAGCTCCTCTGTGCTGGTTTGCGTGCTCACCACAAAGGAAATTTTTTTTTGTGCACACAGCACCACACCCACCAGCAGCTCTCAAGCTCTCACACCGAGCTTCACCACAACGGAAAGCTTTTTTTTGTGTACACAGCACCACACCCATCAGCAGCTCTCAACCTCTCACACCGACCTCCTCCAATCATCGCGCAGAACTCCTCGGAGGCACACCACGCCGCCAAGATCCCACAAGCAAACACACAGCTCCTCGAAGGCACACCACGCTGCCTATCTCTCTCAAACAAGCTCCTCCATCATCGCGCGGAGCTCCTCGAACGGACACCACACCGCGTCGCCATCGCCGCCGCGCGTCTCCGATCATTCTCGCCAACATCGAAACCGAATCATCGACCACCGCAAGCATACCACATCGAATCGCCGGCACCACCAGCAGCATCGACAGCAGCGTCGATGCTCCACAACGAATCGACGGCGCTCCAGTCCGTCACACACGCAGCTCCGTTCGTCACCGACTGCACAGACCTCCTCCAATCATCAAGTCAGGTCGTTCTGTCCGGCCGCCGCATACACTATAAGGAATGGAACAAGTCACAAGGCCCGCCGGCACGAGGCTCTTACTCTCAGGAATGGCAGAAGTCACAAGGCCCGCCATCACGAGGCTCTTCCTCCCAAGTATGGCAGAAGTCGCAAGGACCGACGTCACAAGGTTCTTATCCTCAGAATCCCAGATACGAGTATCCTCAGAATTATGGAGCAAAGGTCAACACTGCGGCCTCAACCATCTCTCCCGGTACCACGTCTCTCGATATGTCCACTCTACTCACTAAGGTTCAAGAGTTAATTGTTGCACACACTGGTAATACCTCATCCTCCTCTGTCGCGTCAAGTATTTCCAAGCCATGGTATCTTGACTCTGCATGCTTTAACCATATAAGTCCATCCTCATCATTGTTTTCACAACTCACACCCATTAAACAGTCACCTATCATTCACACTGCTGATAATTTTGTTATTACTGCCTCTCATTCTAGTATTGTGTCCACTCCTCATGTGTCATTACCAAACACATTACTTGTCCCTAAGCTATCATTGAATCTTGCATCGGTCGGTTAGTTATGTGATTCAGGTCTTGATGTTAACTTTATTGGTCTTTCCTCATCTGTTTCTGTGCAAGATCCAATGACGGGACAGATCTATGGGACAGGCCGTAAGGTGGGACGTCTGTTCGAGCTCACAAGTCTACAGGTTCCATCCTCATCTCCACCCCGTTGTGGTGATGTTGTCTCTGCAGATATCTGGCATGCACGTCTTGGTCATCCCTCCTCACAACGTTTTCATCAATTAGTTTCTAGTGGTCATTTAGATGTTATCTCGAATAAACTTGGTAATTGTGTTTCTTGTCAGTTAGCAAAAATTACACATTTTCTTTTTTTAAATAATAATGATATTTCTTCTGCACCGTTTGATCTTATTCATTTTGATTTGTGGGGACCATCTCCAATTACATCTATGGGGGTGCACGTTATTTCGTTATCTTTGTTGATGATCATACACGATTTACCTGTATTTACTTGATGAATCACAAATCTGATCTGAACAAAATCTATCTACAGTTTTCTACCATGATTCACACTCAGTTTTCCAAAATCATCAAAATCTTTCGCAGAGATAATGACACTGAATTTAAGGAAACATCTTTTTTGGATCTTCTCTCCTCTCATGGCACAATCATGCAAAGATCTTGTCCAGGTACCTCTCAGCAAAATGGTCGTGCATAGCGTAAACATCGACACATTTTTGACACCGCTCGCGCTTTGATTATATCTGCTGCTTGCCCTGAACGCTTATGGGGGGAGGCTACTCTCACAGCAGTCTACACCATCAATCGAGTTCCATCACCAGTCATAGGAAATAAAACCCCTTACGAATGTCTTTATGGTCAATCCCCTCCTTACGATCTTCTTCGTGTCTTTGGAAGTGTCTGTTTTGTCCACCTTCAGTCACATGAGCGAAATAAACTAGAAGCACGTGCTCGTCTCTGCTGCTTCCTTGGGTATGGAATTGAGCACAAAGGTTATCGATGTTGGGATCCTCTATCTCAACATCTTCGCATATCTCGTCATGTCACCTTCTGGGAACACAAAATGTTCTCCTCTATGTCTGATTTCCGCGTGGCACAATCTATCCCATTCTTTTCCAATCCTGACATAGATCTTTTCACTGATGCTCCTATGAACTCTTCTTCCCTCGAGTCTTCCCACGCAGGTATCTTAGACCCGCCGCCAGCAGCTCCCATAGATCCAGCTCCGCCAGAGGATCCTGTGCCTCTAACCCGTCCTCAACGTCAAACACGACCACCGTTGCACCTTCAAGACTACCAAGTAACGCTACCCAATCTCTCTCGAGTCATGGCTACCGCTTTGTCCGTCTATGAACCTCGTACATACTGTGAGGCATGTACTAATCCTTTGTGGCAGCAAGAAATGACTGAAGAACTCAAAGCTCTAGAAAAAACTGGTACATGGGAACTCGTCTCCTTGCTGGACGACAAGTCAGCAGTTAGTTACAAATGGGTATACCAAGTGAAGACCAAGGCAGATGGGACCATTGAGCGCTACAAAGCTCGTCTCGTTGCCCGAGGGTTCTCCCAGGAGTATGGAATTGATCAGGAGGAAACCTTTGCACCAGTTGCTCGTCTCACATCTGTTCGAAGTTTACTTGCAGTAGCAGCTGGACGAAAGTGGAATCTCTTTCAAATGGACGTCAAGAATGCCTTTCTCAATGGAGATCTCACAGAAGAAGTCTACATGCAACCTCCTCCTGGGTATGAGCATCCGCCAAACACAGTATGTCATCTGAAAAAGGCTATGTATGGACTCAAGCAAGCTCTAAGGGCATGGTTTTCAAAATTCAGTGGGAAGATGTCTGATCTTGGCTTCACCTCTAGTCCATATGACACCGTCTTGTTTGTCAAAAAGACCTCTCGCGGTCACATCTTGCTTCTACTCTATGTGGATGATATGATTATCACCGGAGATGATGAATCAGGTATCTCTGACCCGAAGAGTCAGCTCAACAAAACCTTTGAGATGAAGGACCTTGGCAAGCTCACGTATTTTCTTGGGTTGTAAATCTCATCAGTTTCTTCAGGATTTCACTTATCACAAGCTAAGTATGCCGCTGACCTCATTTCTCGAGCATGCTTGTCAGACAGTAAAATTGCCTCGACACCCATAGAGGCAAACGAAAAGCTTACACCTACAGATGGCAAACCTCTCCAGGATGCTACATTGTATCGACAACTCGTAGGCAATCTTGTTTATCACACTGTCACACAGCCAGATATTGCATATGCAGTCCACATTGTCAGCCAATTCATGAGTGCACCACGAACCACGCACTATGAAACTGTCCTCCGAGTACTCCGCTATGTCCGAGGCACTTTATCTAATGGCCTTCATTTCTCATGTGATACACCTATGGTGTTGCATGCCTTTTCTGATGCAGATTGGGCTGGTGATCCTACTGATCGACGCTCCACAACATGATATTGCTTTTTTCTTGGCAAATCTCTCATTTCTTAGAAGACCAAGAAGCAGACGACAGTTGTCCGCTCAAGCACAGAGGCTGAATATCGTGCTCTTGTTGACACTACCTCTGAGCTCCTCTGGCTTCGGTGGCTATTTCAAGACATGTACATTACTCACAATTCAGCCCCTTCTATCCATTGCGACAACCGAAGCGCCATTCAAATAGCTCACAATGATGTCTTTCATGAGCGCACCAAACACATCGAGAATGATTGTCACTTTATTAGACATCATCTGACGCATGGCACTATCGCTCTCCGCACTGTTCCCTCAAACGAACAGACTGATGATATCTTCACAAAGCCCCTTCTTCTAGTGCGTTTCACTTCCTTAGTTTCCAAACTCAATTTGAATCCTCCACCTTGAGTTTGAGGGGGCGTGTTAAAATATATCTCTTTCCTAACATGTATATAGGTCTCTTTCCTAATTCATGTAACCCTAATACTATAAATATAGGGTCTTGTACATTGTATTAATCATCGAATACAATATTCTCTTTACCAATTCTAATAATATTATATATACTATATAGTTTATTCATGAAGTATAATTAATATATATTATATTTATACATACTTCACATATTTTTATATTTGATTTACAAAATTTATGGTGTCTTTCTTATCTCTTTCTCTTCCTCTTTCTTTGCCTATAAAATTATACTTTTTATAATATAATAAATAATGTAGTTTGTATTTTATGATTATACATGAATAAGCATATTGAAATATTTAATTATGTATAAATAGTGTTGTTAAATTAAATAATATAAATAAGATGCTCTTTGTAGTAGCCTCCAAAAAATAAGTGCCTACAGGCTAAGTGTTTTCCAAAATAAGTTTTGTTTGTTTACATAACATGATGACATGATTATGTAAATTTTTCCATGTTAAATAGTTTTATTAGTCCCTTTAATTTTGATGTTATTAAAATACTTACTTGTGTTTTTTTAATTCAAATTATGTCCATGTTGGCCCCTCTCTTTACTCATGCCTCTCTTTAGATTCGGTTTGGATCCAATCCAATACTCACGATTCTCTGTTCAGATTCGGTTTAGATTTCAATTTAGATTCGGTTTTGGGTAAAAAGTGTCCACCCTTTTTAGTTAGTCACCATCAATTTCACCCATTCAATTTGTACCATAAGATATTGTTTGTATTGGATTACACTCATGTATTTACAATGAATTTATGGGATGCACTATAATAAAAACCATGTTTTACAAAAGAATATAAGAACTATTATCATCTTGTAATTAATGGTCATAATAATTAGAATAATTTTATTAGAAATTAATTAACTAAATGACAGAAAGGGTATTATTGTAAAACTATCATATGAAATACGTATAAACCCTGCCTCTAATAATAACATCTATTTTCACAAATCAAATTGAATCTAATTTCTACAATTTCTCTAATGGTTCGTGTATTGTTTCATTACATTATGTTGTTTCATTAGAGCCCACATACACATTGTTTTTAGTGTTGGTTTCATTTTGAATTTATGTAATTTTTTTTTATTATTGCTATTATTTTGAATTGTTGATCATCAAATTTGAAATTCGTAATTGAGTCATGTTTTCGTTGTTTCATTAGAATATAAATATACATGCTACAAAAACGAACAAAAATATGCACATAATTAATTACATCATAATTATTGTATTTCATTTTCATATGGTGCGTGTAATTATGACATAAAATTGTGTTTCATTTGCATCGGTTATATTTCATTTTCAGTAGTGGTTTTGAAGTGTGTTTCATTTTCATGTAAGTGTATATTTATAAACTCATGTGACTAACTAAAGAAATTAAACATGTTCAAAAAACATGGACTCGTGTAGAAATAAAATGTGCAACTAAATAAACAAAAATTAGATGCATGATAGCTTTTTGTGAAAAATGATACAATCGCAACACAAAATATTAATTTTCTTGGTAGATCATGAAATAGTGGTAACTAAACTCTTATGTAAATCATGTAATCTCACAATTTAAAACATGAAATCAAAAATAATGAAATAGTAAAAAATAACTGTATAACTAACAACATGAAATCAAAGAGGTTAAAATATTAAAAAGTTTGTGTAAATATATAAGTAGTTGTACAAACAAAATTATGAAGTCAAAATTTGAAATAATATATCATGAAACAGTAAAAAGAAAGTGTAATTTTTTTTTGAAGTAAAATGAATTTTATCTAATAAATAGTAACTAATCTGACATCAAGATGGACAACTGAAGTTATAGTTGGCGGGATAGGCCCCTCACCATAAACTTGGCCAATTCGTGAGCCACATTATTACAAGATCTACGAGGATAAGATAAATAGTGAAATCATGAAATTATGAAATCATAAAATCATGAAATTATGAAATATTGTATTTTTAAAATAAATCATGAAATCTTGAAATAGAAAATAAATTAAATTTAATTAAGTAAATCAAATCTTGTATTTAAAAAGGAAATAATTTAATGTGTAAAATACAAATATTCACTTATATGTATGTTAAAATATCCAAATAAATATCAAGTTATAAATAATTACATTTATTTGTTATTAATGAGTCATCACAAATATAAGTTATCAATATTTTCATCTAATAATCATAACTAATTCTTATATTCTCATTTAATGTATGATTTTTACTTGGATGTTAGTTATGAATTTATACTCTATTCATTTGTAATCAACCAAACTAAAAAATATTGATTCATTTTTCTTTGATAACAGTATCATATTTTAGATTGGTCAAAAAAGGGAAGAACATAACAATTGAAAATTCCGAAAATTATTGTTAGAAAAAGAAGAAAATTTCGAAAATTTGGACCCTTTATTCACCTGTAGTCTTTTCAGTTTATATGTTTTTAACTAAGTTTTTGGGTACTATTTGTATCATTAAGCTTCCCCTTCATTTGCGGTCACTTTCACAAAATAGACCCTTCCAAGTCATTCTGATTCTTCCCCTAACTCCAATTATTTCCTTTAATTATATACTTTTTTTTCTTTGAAGGTGAAAACCTTAAATATGCATATAAAATTTACTTATATTAGTAAGTAATTTACAAAATAAAGACAATTTTGTTATTTTTTGAGGGGAGAACGAATTGTATTAATTAAGTAGCAACTAAACCTAATGCCGTGGGACAAATCACTCACTATTAGTTAAAACAAATATGACAAATTCGTAAGCTATTTGATTACGAGCAAAACAAAACACATAAGTTCCAATAATGGATAATACGCAACACCGTTCGCAATTGATTTCTCGAAAGTTGTTCAGCTCGACCCGTTTAACATCATGTAAATCCATGACCTCCACTCATACGAATAGAGAAATCCCGTGATCTTGTTGCGAAATGTTTTACACGTGCATCTCTGCTAGCCCCAGAGATCAATCAACTCGAACCAGCTAGCATCATGCAGAGCCACAACCTCCAACTCATATGGATGGACGAACCCCGTGATCTTGCTGCAGACCAACTTAAACCAGCCTCCTCGATTAACCCATCTACACTAGAGACCCCCAATTTCCTTTCAGTATTGATCACAATAAGACACATATTGAATCTTGAGCAAGCCGAGCCCCCTAGTTCGGTATGCTTGCATGAGTCTGCCAACGACGCTAGATAACTCTGGTTCCCTCCCACTACCGACCTACCAACCAACCAAAAGCAAAACCCTCCAGCCCTTCATGCTTTGCCGTCGCAAAGCAGGCGCGACACATCTGCAACTCCAACCTCACCCATCTCAGCCTATCCCCAAACCACCCGATCTACCACCAGACTACACCCCCATCAGACCCTGATCTACCTTCACAAGAGCTCTGCTCCTACCGCTGCACCACGCTGACGTCACCGCCATACCACACAGTCGTTGACATCCATAGGAGATCGACACCGCGAGCCAATTGTGACGAAACAAACCCTAAAGAAAAAAGTCCAGGCCGCCGCACCCAATTACAATTTTGTTACTGTTTATATAGAAGAAGCAGATAGAACTTTATTCCCATTGGTCATATAGAGCATGTGAATGAGAATTGGATTTGGGCCTAAACGAGCGTTGTCCCTAGTAGTATATGGACGTGATCCGAGCCTTGGGCTTCAGTTAGGCCCATTTGTGTGTCGAAGATGGTTCGGTTTTTGGTAGGAAATAAAAACCGGTAATCATTTTCCTGGAAAATATAATTCCCTTTCCCAATTATTTCGCATTTAATTAATTCACTTCACATACAAAGCCGGAATTGGGATTGACCTCCGCACAACACTTTCCAATTCCTTTGGGATTTTTCACCAACTTTCTACATTCCACACACTCTCTCGCCGTCAATTTCAATTCCTCGCCCCTCTCTGTGCTCTGTAACCCTAACCCTAACCCTAACCCTACCCACTGACACCACTTCTGTAACTGAAGGCTTCGAAGACAGTGCCGTGCCGTCTCTGCATCAGAGTCGTTGCTCCTAAGCGCTATTAAAGAAACAACCACTTTGATGAAGAGGATCGAAGATTCGGTGAGGTCTCGTTCTCTGCTCGAGCCATTATCGGGACTTCGGCTTCAGTTTTGGTGATTTTATTTGTTGAAATCCCCCGCAACTTGTTTATTTCGTGCGTGTTTTTGTTTTACTAGTTTCTAGGGTTTTCTTTTTGCAGAAAAATTGATTTGGGATTTTCTTGACACCAAGCTGTGATTGATCTTGTGTGAATTGGGCTGCTGGTAGAGTGTTTTCAGGGATTGGGCACTGAGCTGAATACTTATTAGCAATCTGTTGTTTGATTTTTAGGTACTTGATTTTTGTGAACAGTGATTGGTTTCTTGAGTTGTGTTTGAGTTGGAGAAGCGGCAATGGGAGGATATGAGAGAGAAGAGGTATCTTTGATGCATTTTCTGAACCTTTGTTGTCTTGGTGAGGACTGTGTAGTTGTTGAGTGATGGGAAGACATGCTTTTTGTTCATTTTTTGTATGGTGATTTGGTTTAGGAGCTTGAAGATGAGTACTATGATGATTATGTGGACGAGGAGGAGCATGAAGAAGGTGGAGAAGGGTACGAGTATGAAGAAGAAGAAGAGGAAGAAGATCAGAGGAACGAACCCACTAGGGAGGAATTGGAGTACCTTGGATTAAGGGAAAGATTGAAAGAATCCATTAGGAAGCAGATGAAGAGAGAACATGGTTCTTCTTCCAGTTCCCCGAACAAACGGCAGAAACTTCCATTTGACAAGTGAGTGAGTTCCCCAACTTTTCTATTGGGCAGTGGACATCTGTTGCAATGGTAATAGAATGTGATACTCTTTAGTTAGCGAGCTCGAATGCTGTTTGTAAACAGCACTAAGTTGAGCATTCTTGTTAGAATTATTGTCTGCTGTGCTGAAGTACTTGATCTGAACTTCTTAAGGTTAACCTATTTTTTTATGCAAAGGGGAGTATGATCATGGAAGGGTCTTCTGATGTTTCCGTAGTCATGTGTTGAACGTGTTATTAGTCAGTGTGTTTCACTTTAAATATCCACTAGCAACAACACAGCCAGGGTATTGTGCTACCCTTGTGTCAATCATATTTTTTGACTACTTGTGGTTTTTGGGAATTCTTGCCTTGCGTCTTGATTGATGACATGAGTTTGTCCATGCATGGTAGTATTATTTGTCCCTTTGGTAGAATTCTAGAATCTAGCTGAGCTTACAAAGTAACAAACAGATGCTCCTCATGTTAAAATTAGCCTTCATGAAGATATGAAATGTTGTATAATTCCCAATTCATGTTGAGTCAATTTCTTGGAGCTTGGTACCCCTTATGCAAGGCATCAGGTTTGAGTTGTGTGACACAGAGGAAACATGTGTCGGGTGAGCTTTCCCACATAACTAGATCCCTGGCTGGCCTTGGATTAAACTGATAAAATGTTGTATGATTAGATGACACAAGAACAGCGAGTTTTGACTTCATTGCTTAGATAATGGCTCTTGTATCAGAAATAAGAATCCAAGTGCACTCTCTGATCTCTTTCTTGTTATTGACAAATATCTTCTCCTCATGCTGTTGCTTCACCATTTCAAATGGCATATGTTCATGATAATATCATAGGAACACCATACGTCTAACCACCTGCATATGTATGTATTCTCATGATATGTGTACATGATTATTACATACTGGGATGCTCTTATTTTATATAAAAAACAGCTATAAGGGAGGACTCCTCCGACTCACTCTTTATTATTCAAAATTATTTGAGAGTTGCATTAACTGTGATTGTTTCGTCATTTACCATGATTCTAAGACCACTTTCCTCTTACACCCACTTTCATTGTATCCTCCTTTATGCAGTTATGGATCCTTCTTTGGTCCTTCTAAGCCAGTTATTGCTCAAAGAGTAATTCAAGAAAGCAAGTCACTATTGGAGAATCATCATTTGGCATCAAGGATTTCGAATGTCCATGACAACGTATGTATGGAAACATTTTTTTGTGTGTATTCTGTATACGATTGTATACTACACCTGCTATTTTTCAATATTATTTGTAGTGCTTCCAATATTGATTTCCAAGTAAACATTGAGTTCCACGTAATCAAAGTGGTTTATAGATGTTTTTCTGATGGGTCTAATGGTCATTGTTTGACCATTTTCCTATACACATGACAATGGAACTATTTCCCGATACAATGACATCTCTTCACTCCTTTTAGTGCATATTCTTATATTTGGGACCATATTTCCATTGCAGAACACAAAAACTATTACATCGTCATCAACTGCATCAGGATCAAAGCCCAGAGCCCATGACCAGATACCCAGAGTCACAAACGAGGTAGTGACTAGTGAGCGCAAATAAATTTAGATTGATATTTACATTCTGAAAAGGTGTCTGAACATTTTCTTTGTACTGTGGTATGTGCAGCTGAAAACTAAAGTTCAAAAACTTAAGGACACAAGAGATTATTCATTCCTTCTATCAGATGATGCTGCAACTTCGCCTCATGTACAAGACTCTTGGCGCCAAAATGTGTCTTCAAATTCTGGTATGTTGCTACTACTACTCTAAATCTATTTACTTGGCCATGGAACTTAAAAACTACTGCCACATGGGAAATTTACATATTGACTGTGATGTTGAAGACGCACGATCAGGTGGATCATCCCAAATGCAGATGAATAGAAAACCACCACTTGGCAACAGTAGCAGACATACTAACGGTGTCCGTGAAGAGAGGAGACCAGTTTCCTCGAATGGCCATATGCATTCCAAAGTAGTTCCCAAGGTTACCTCTGCTAGTAGGCTCAGCTCAACATCAGTGGATCCAACAAGAAAACTTGGTAGTAGAAGTGGGAATGGGCCCGGCCGGCCTGTAGGGTCAAAAGGCTTTCCTTTGAAGAAGCCTGTTGCTACCATGGAGAAGATGCCTGCACCTGGTACGAGGAATTCAGTGTCTGGTTTGCACAAACCGTCTTCTTCAAAGTTACCATCATCTGCGCCAAAGCAGTACTCGGAACATACAAGGGGAAAACAAGAACCAAACAAGGGTAAAATTGTCCCTAGACAACCAGTTGCTTCATCAAGACCTCAGGTAAGAGTTTATGTTCCACATCATTTTGTTGTCTTTTTTCTACCCATCCACTTGCATTATTATTTCAAATTGTTCTCATTTTCTACTTTGTCAGGAAACTTTTCAAAAGACAAGCAAACCACTCAGGCCAAATCCTCCACCACGTACCGCCATGCAAAATACCCGCCTGAAGAAGCCTGTAAGGCGGCACTCGGATGATTCAGACGATCCTGAAAGTGCACTTGCTATGATCCGAAACATGTTCAAGTAAGTTTTTGTGTTTCCTATGTTCAAGTAAATTACAGTCATGGTAATTCAATCCAGTTTGAATAGGGTTTGGAATGCTCTGCAACTAGGGTATAATGGAACTGTTTGAATAGTCAGCCTCTATGGTTTAGAAGCATCACTTTTGGATGTAACCATAGCTAGCTGATGTACGTAGGCCCCATTGAAGTGTTAAGAGTATTAGTCATGAAATCAAAGTATGTAAGTACTTGGACGGGATAATGGAACTATTTGTACTCTTTCCAGGTACGATCCAAACAAGTATGCTGGGGTTGACGAGGATGATAGTGACATGGAGGCAAACTTTGATGATATCCTGAGAGAGGAGAAACGAAGGTATGTTTCAACTATATATCTGAGTGTTCCCGTTTCTTGTTGAACTTGCGCTCATGCAAAACGTAAACATTACCATCTTGCAATACAGTGCAAGAATTGCGAGAAAGGAGGATGAGGAGGAAGAACGAAAGTTATTGGAAGAAGAAAGACTACTGCGGCTGGCGAAGAAAAAACGCAAGATGGGTCAGCAGTGAGTTGGGAGAGATTGTTTTGTGGTGATGCTAGCTGAAATTACAGTGGCATGGCTCAGCAGTGTATAATTTGATACGATTAATGTAGTGTATTAGGTTGTATCCTCCAATCCAATCCTTCATTGTTGACTCGTGACACTGTTAACTTCAGATTTGGTTCTTTGACCTTGTAGTCTATGATAGAATCCAAGCCTGGGTTGCCCAAAATGAACCATAGATGATCACGAGGTGTTTTAGTTGAATCACATTGAAAATAACTATCAAGACGATAAAACTACCTACGTTAAGAGGGTCTCTCAACTTCCACAAAAGCTGGCAGATAAAGATGTGATAAATACTTATACTCAAGTTAAATTTGATCTAGCGTGCAAAAACTTCAGTTTGGATAATAGTTATATGTAGTGATGGTTGATTTTTATTTTAACTTCTTGCGTGGCAGCAATAAAATGCTAGAGTAAGAGTCAATTCTTTTTATCTGCGTCCAAAACTGCTCGAACTTGGGACTGTTACTAGGCTTATCATGATTTCTTTATCAATTGTAATATATTAACACCTAATTTGTTTTCATTATTTATATGAAACGTGTAAGTAAATTTATAATAATGGGTAGACTGCACATTTTGGACGCTGAACCTAAAATTGAAAAATCGAGCGCACTTATTTGAGAATATAAGCAGTAATTGAGTGCATTTTTAATAGAAATTCCCTTTGTAATTGATAAACTCAAAATTAAAATGAATATATTAATCGGCTTAAAATTGAATTAAGTTAGGCATCATAAGGGTAAATCAAGAAGAAAAGAGGGAGAGAAGTAGTTGAATCTGTTGACCAGAAACTGATTGTTTGGTAGCGAAAAGCTCATGAGATGAGGTGAGCAGAAGAAGAGAGCGACGACCTCTCAAATCTGCCCCCGAACTCCTAAAACCGCCGTATTGGAGTCGCCGAGATATGGCGGCTAGTACAGAAGATAGCAATTCGCCCCCCAATCCTTGTTGGTTCACGCCAAAGAAGTAATTTATTTGCTTATCTTCATTGAATTCGTTATAGGATCTATGCTTGATTGATTATGGCGTGTTGTTAATGTCCTCAGTAACTTTTTGAAGCTCTAGTTCTATGAATTAGTTTATGGATGCTTTAAATTCAATTCCTATTTTGCCTGCAATAAATCAAAAACTGAAGGGAACGTAAATGGCTAACCCAACAAGTTAGGAAAATGGCTTGAAAATGCGTGCTGCTTGCATTTTGCTGATAAGTTGTTTTAGTTAATCTTGTGCATGAAGTTTTGTAATTAACTACCTATAATGGAAATGGGACACTTTGTTTCAGACATACATGTCTGGGAAGTCGTATACTTATTTTGGGACCGGGGAGTATGATTATTCAAGATCTATGCCCTGGCTCTTGAAGCCATGGGACGCTAATCTGATTCTTTCTACCGCGACCTACTGATATGAGATTTGGGGATTTCGTGTATTTGGGCTCTTGTATATATCGCATATCAGCTACCATTCTCGAATTTGTTGGGGAAAAGGAATAGTGTCTGATTGCTGGTTTCTGAAGATGATGGTTGTGCTGTTTCTTTTGCAGGTTACTTTTGATCTTTTGTGTGATAAATATGCTAAATTATTTGGATCGAGGTGCAATTGCAAGTAACGGTGTAAATGGGAGTCTTACCACATGCACAGATGGAGTATGCACTGAGGGCAGCGGAATTCAGTAATTTTGCCAAACTCTATTTTCTTATTGAATTCTGTAAAACGTTGTTTGATTCTGTGACATCCTTGGTTTTCTTAGATTCTCCTTATATAAGCTCATAATGTAGTGTCTCTAACACTAATGCTCAAATAAATTGCCGATATATCGGAAGCTATATCAGATACTATGCTAATTTTTATAGCATTATTATCATATCCAAGCAATAGATGCCATATCTATACATTACAGTACAGTGTGTGGATAGTATATGCTATTTTTAGGTAATGCACGTATGTGATCGCTCATCCCATAGTTCTGGGGTCTTGGAAAAGTCTGATGTGCTTGTTGAATAGACAGAACATAACATGATTATGTCATCATAGCACACTAGCATAAACTCTTTTTTGTTGTTTTTTCATCATCTCATTACACAATCTTGCTTGCAGAGGGGATTTCAACTTGAACAATTTTGAAGATGGTATCCTGTCATCTGCATTTATGGTCGGACTTCTTGTGGCTTCTCCTATATTTGCATCTTTGGCAAAAAGGTGAGTACCTTCATTATGGCTAAAGTATTAGAAGTGAATAAAACTTTGAAGTTACTGGTAAAGCTTTTAGCAGTAATAGTTACATAGTGAGGTTGGTTATTTTTCTTTTGTAGTTAACTACCAATAATATCTTCAAGTTAGTTTTATCCAGAGTAAATGAGAGTGTATTTTGGATAGATTTGCATGCACATGCTAATGTGTGCAGGAGAAGGGAAGTTTATTACCAAGTAACCAAAGAAAGAAAGTTTAAGGACTTCTTAAACAAGTAATTTCTTCTCTGGGGTACTCAGGTACCTTGTATAGAGGGCCAAAAAGCATTGTGAAAACCTTGCTGCATCGAGTTCATTAATAGCTAATCTAAAGCTTCCTAATTTGTTAGGATATATTGTATAAATTAGTCTGGTTGGGGGTATACACATACACAAAATTACTCTTGAAAATAAAACTTAAAGTTTCATAAGGATACTTGCATTGAAGAATAAAACAAGTATGGTTTATAGACTATTTGATGTAAGTAACCAGAGGTCACGTGTGCTGCGAGTTTGAGTGAGAAGGAAGTTTGAGAAGTTAGTTGACTTTGATCTATATACCTTTCCGATTGTTAACCCAACTTTGACTTGTGTCTTTCTTAATATTTTAGGTAACTCTGTTATGCTTGCAGTTATAATTTACCTATTCTGGTTTTAGTTCTTACACAGCATTGTGCTTGCAGCTATAATCCCTTCCGGCTTATTGGAGTTGGTTTATCTGTTTGGACATTAGCTACGGCTGGCTGTGGGTTTTCATTTAACTTTTGGTCTATCACAATATGTCGCATGTAAGTATATGCTTGTCATTTTGTTCAAATGGTTGATTGTTGCTTTATGAGTTCATTGTAATGGATCGTAAGCTATAGCATGTGTTCTATTCTTCCAGGCTGGTTGGTGTTGGTGAGGCTTCTTTCATAAGTCTTGCAGCTCCTTTTATCGATGACAATGCTCCTCTAGCTCAGGTTTGTATTCTTTACATTATTGTGCTTGTATAAATATCTCCTCATTTTATAATTTTGCTGAGTGAGTCTTCTCATGATACCAGAAAACAGCATGGCTTGCAGCATTTTACATGTGTATACCAACTGGAGTTGCCTTGGGCTATGTGTATGGTGGAATTGTAAGCATCTATCTATTTGAAGTTTAGTTTTCTTTGAAATGTGCCACATATACTCTCTTTATTAGCAGTCCCCTTTCTCCTGCCAACATAAATAAAAAACTTAGGACAAGTGCAAAATTTCCTAACTCAAGGATCTTTCATTTTTTAATTGAAAGATAGGATCAGCTAACGTGTTGAGTTATTTTCAAAATTTTGTCTAATTATGGACACTGATGTCATTATTCCCAATGAAATTTAAATGGTTATTCTGATAAAAAGAGGGAAAATAGTAAAACTTTTGATGCCGCTTATAACCAAAGCTTACTTTTCCAAATGGTCAAGTGCTTGAACTTGTGGCCTGGTGGCTAGGATTCAAGTCAAGGCGGTGACATAAATCTTAACCTTAAAAAATGTTGATGCTGCTTTAAAATACAGTCTTATCAAGTTTACATCGCTCCTGAAGTATGTAGAGATGTGTATTTTATTTATTTATGTGCACTCTTCCTTTAGTTCTCATTTCAATTCACATAACGGGTGTACTGATGTAATATGATGTGGCGTTTGGTCAAGCCTATTGTATTTACTCTGACATTGGTAATAGTGTACACTTTTTCTCCTGCTCCCATGTATGTCTGGCATCCCCCTTCATTGTAAATGGCGCAGCTTCTCTGCTGATTGACTTGTTGGAATTAGGCTTTGATTTTTCTGTGATAATATCATGACAGTTATCTCCTGTTTGTTAAATTTAAGGTTGGCAGCTACTTAAACTGGCGTATTGCATTTTGGGGAGAGTCAGTTTTGATGCTTCCATTTGCCATTTTAGGGTTTGTGATGAAACCCTTGCAGTTGAAAGGTGTGCGCTTTATACTATACCCCCTATGCTTCAAAATGTCGTGGCTTCTGTCTGACCGTCAATGAGTTTTGCCTTATATTGAATATCCATAGGTTTTGCTCCCGCTGAAACCATAAAAGCTTTGACGTCTAGTGAACCAGTTGTTCCTGCAATTGAAGGTGATAAAGGTTTAATTAGTTTCATTATCAGTTTATTACTTTTATTAGTGTTGCCATAGTTATTATATTGGTGTAATTATTATTAAAAAAAAGTTGATACATGAAACACTTACTGACAATTGTTGGACCAAGTGGTGAGAAGGGCTTGCTTCCCCTTTAGCAAGGTTTTTGTACATACATTGCCTAACCCCAAAAAAATACATGAAACACTTAATTTTTTTTATTTGATTTGGTGCATGCACGTTATGGACTATTCTTAATTGTTTCTTAGCTTCTTAAGATTTTATCAATATGTATTCCAAAAAAGATCTTATCAATATAGTTGTAAAGCTGTTTGTTTTATATCTATGTGAATTTTGCATGTCCTAATCAATTCTTGTAACATTTAAGATAATCTATCTCTGTCTAAGAATATTCGGTAGTTTTTCATTTTCTTAAAAAAAAATTCTAGAAGAATTGTGTGTTGCTTGTTGCAGATTCAGGGGTCTCAAAGTCAAAAGATAGCATGGTTGAAAATGAGAGTATCGATGGTTCAGATACCAAGTGAGTGACTCTTGCACCCATTTTTCTTCATTTCTCTTGTGTATAGAGATATCTGAATGGAGATCCATTAATACCGAGAGAAAAAAATTTAAGTGCAGTTTCGGAAGGGTATTAGACTTGTGCCTGGCGTATATTTGAATCTCTCTTATATTAATTCTTGTTATTAATGTGGCAGTGCCTCTAGGTTAGAATTTAGTATGATCATTATTGCGTGTGTTTGTTGAGGACCCTTTGTTTCTTTACAACTTATTGGTTGCGTTATCTATACCTTACAAAACGAGGAACCACAAGAAATGTAATTGACATCCTGAGCTGAACATTGGTTGCCTCTCTACTCGTGTGGCAGGTCAAAGAATCCATCAAAAATTTCAATTCAGTTGAGAAGGTTTTGGAACGATATGAAAGTGCTTTTGCTTGACAAAGTTTATGTTGTAAACGTTTTAGGTATTTCTTTTTTAGTCACTTCACCTTATCCGTTAGATTTTTGGTGTTTCATTGTTTGCATATAAAATGTTAAGGTACTTGACTTCACATCGTAAACGCTTGCTTTTTTTTTGTATTTTGGCTTGCAGGGTATGTAGCCTACAATTTTGTCATTGGAGCTTATTCGTATTGGGGGCCAAAGGCTGGGTATAACATTTATCATATGGTACGGTTATTTCCTAAATATAATATTGCCCTGAATTATTATGACCATTTTCTTACTAAATGATTGCTTGTTTATAGACTGATGCGGATTTGACTTTTGGAGGGATTACAATTGTTTGTGGAATTGTGGGAACATTATCTGGCGGTCTCATTCTAGATCGCATGGATGCCACAATTTCAAATGCTTTTAAGGTAAGTTTTTCTTATGTATTATCTTATCTGGAGGACTTAATGATTTTATGAGTTTCATTTGCTTGTCATTGTCGTCAAGATCATTGGATCATGCTGTTCCTTAGGAATTGTGATTTCTTGCTTACTATAATAAATTGCTCATTTGGTTCTTGCTTTTTTACAGCTTCTTTCTGGAGCAACATTTCTTGGTGCGGCATTTTGCTTTGGTGCTTTCTGTCTAAAGAGCTTGTATGGCTTCATAGCTCTTTTCTCAGTGGGTGAGATACTAGTCTTTGCCACACAGGTAATTCTCGTGACTGATTAAGTTAGTGACAAATGTTCATTGTTTCATTTTATCTACTGAATTTTGTGCTTACTGTTGCTTTCTGAAATAGAGTTTTATTTATTATATACTTTATCAAAAATACATAAAGATAAATAGGAGAGTACAAAATAAGCTTCCCTTTTCACCAAATATGCAAGGGTTTTGAATTCTTGATCCATTGGTTGTTATGTAGCTATTCCAAGTCTTAATGTCTAAACACTATATATTGGAACTTTTGCGGAAGGGTGTAATTTAGCGGCTAAAGCTTATAAATACTCATGTATATTGGAGGTATTCAATTCAACCACACATGCCGAGTTCTCTACCACATATTGTATTTGATTTCTATATGTTCAAATACTACTCCCGCAAAAAAAAGGAAAAAATGATATTGGGTCGAATACAATATCTCACATTTAATTGATTGTTTTATAACAAGAAAGATAGAAGCGGAACAAAATTGAACTCAAGTAGCAAACAAGAACACCAGATTTACGTGGTTAACCGACAATGTGTCGACTACGTCCACAAGCAGAGTATAAGAATTCTTATTAGAGAGAATAGAATACAGAACCACTGAGTGAGTTCTGCTAGGTTACATAATAGTATATATACTACTACATCAGACCCTAATAAAAAAATAGGGAATTAGGAAATCCTAATCCAGTAGGTGGCCCAAATTAGCCCATATCAGATACCGTGAGTTGGGCGCCTCTTCGAACCCCAAAACCCAGACCGGCCCGCAAGATTCCTGGACCCCAACTCGTTGAGCGGTCAGCGAGACCACCATACGGACTAATTCCAGTAGGATCGAAATCGATTCAAGGCATATCCAACTTATTGCAATTAATCACACTACTTGTGAGAGTTACATTAAGCTTCATTTCGGCTTCAAATACTTGTCTCCGTCCTAATGCCTTCTCTCACAATATACTTGGCCCTTAATAATTATTTGCAAATGTTCACTGACTTTTGCTCGTTCCTCGTACTTATTTCTACGATGAGAAAAAAAGGAAATAGAAAAAGAGAAACTAAACACTCATCGTGCCAGTTGTTTTGTTGAAGCAAGGTTTTTGTATTTGGCTCTTTGTTCTCTGTTCTCTGTTTGCTATTTTCTTTCTTTAACAACACAACCTTTTGGGAGCTTTGTTTGTAGAACTTTCATCTAGTATAAATTTCATTCATAATATTTTTATTTCACAGGCCCCAGTTAATTACGTGTGCCTTCATTGTGTCAAACCAAGCTTGAGACCATTATCTATGGCTATCTCAACTGTTTCGATCCACATTTTCGGTGATGTACCTTCCTCACCACTTGTTGGTGTCCTTCAGGTGAGCTTTCAAAATGCTCTCTTGCTGTAGTTTTAGTAGTAACTATTTTCTTTAATTCTTAACTGGATATGCACATCGGTCTCATGCAAGAATTTTATATTCTGCCAAAATACATAACACCTACCCCAGAAATGTAAACCACCTTAACACCTACCCCAGAAATGTAAACCACCTTTAAACTTATTCTGAGTCTCATCATTTTAACTTTGATGAATGTCATATGCAGGATCAAGTTGACAACTGGAGGGAAACGGCACTCATTTTAACTTCTATTCTGTTTATTGCTTCAGGGATATGGTTTATAGGTAAAAATGAGGACATGTTTGGTTGGTGCACATATATATTTGCCTTCATTCTTCACCTTGTATTCATGATATTTGCTAATTCATTTCGTTAGAACACGGATTGTCTGAAGTGTCCCACGTTGAAAGAAATCAGATTTAATAAGTATCTTGGAGCTTTCTACCACGAACTTGAGTTTTTAGGTGGATCGAGTTTTAATAAATAAAAACATGCCATCAATAACTTGTAGTGGTTGTCGTGCGAAATTTGAATCGATTAGGGTTTATTTTATTTTTGTTCTTGTATAGACTCTCGAAGCGCTTTGGAGCTTAACAAATTATGAAATTGTGTTGTTTTTGTACCTTAACAGGGGTGTTTATACCGAGTGTGGACATGTTCAATGAAGATGATGTTTCTGCAGTTGAACCGTTGCTGGAAGATAGGAGAGACGAGCTTGTACACAGCAACTCTGTTGAAGCATAACTTTTAGTAACCCTAGCTCATCTGTAAATATTTTTTTACAATTGTGGGGCAGTAACTTGTGTTTTCACTCCTAATTCAGTCTCAAATATTTGTTGTATGCTTTCATGCTATTTTTTGGGCGTGGATAAAAAATACATTGATAAAACTTGAAATAATGAGTGGAAGTCCAAACCAAATTTGCAAGTAGTTCTCCAACAAGCCGGCTCGATGGGGAGCTATTCGACTTATCAAGGGGGCCTCGTTGACGGGAAAGACTCACCAATTTTTGATCGAAAGTGGCAATGAAGAAGCGGCGAATATTTGTTTGAAATGGGACAACCTGTAGAGACTTAACTCATGTAAAAGTTTGATATGATGAAAGTTCTGAACTTGTTTATGACCTAGTGGAATGTATGTCGTTTAAAATTATATGTTTCAGTGTAAAATTTTGGACATAAAATAATATAAATGAGTTTTTTTTGCCCAAATGATGCATTTGTAGGTTTACCATCAAGTTAATACTATAAGGTTAAGTTTTGAAACTCTGTAACAAAACTTGAAGAGATTAGGGTTTCTTAAACAACTTTACTAGTTATGTCAGAGCTCAAATTGATAAGGAGAAGGCTAATCAAACTGGTGTTTGGAATTGATAGAAGAGAAATCAAAGAATTAGGGCTGACAAGAGATTGAGAAGAGAACCAGGCATAATTAAGAAGAAGAAGAGTGAGAAGGTATAGTACATACATAATTTGAGAAAGTTATAATGCTGATATTCATTTTAAGGAAAATTACATATAGCGTTTTTAGATAATTATCTCTAATTACTATTTCGGTCATTTAATTACTCAACGTTTTATAAATTCCCACGTGTTGAATATTTCAATAAAAATGTCAATTTTGAAAGTGATAAAGCTAAAATATTCCGACTAACAATCAAAATTTCAAAACCTACCCTCCCCTCTCCATCTTCACCATCTTTATGTCGGAGCTCTGGTCGACGTCACCTCCAGACATCCTCACCATCTCTCCCGACTCTTCTATTCCATGTAACCTTGACATGAAATCCATGAGATCAAATTCGGTGAAAACACTAAGAAAAGTAAAACAAAACAAAACAAAAACGAGAGAAAAAAAAATCAGAAATTGCAGACTTGGTGGTCTTTGATTGTGGTTCTTCTGGGCTCGTCAGTCCCATAACCAGCAAGTTCCAACCCTCCTATATTTTTATAGGCTTTACCTTAAGAGTGACTAAAAAAATTCTACAGTAATGAAATTAGAATGAAGTTTAGGTGGGTAAAATGATCACTAAAATTACAGAAATGCCATCTTATAGCTTAAACCCCACAAAGCCTCCCAGATTTGCCCCAAATTGTATCAGCAACAATGGCGAGCACTGACCCATCCGAGTCCTTCAAGCCCTACTCCCTCCGCCGAACCCTAACCGGCCACAAGCGCGCCGTCTCCGCCGTGAAATTCTCCTCCGACGGTCGGCTCCTGGGCTCCTCCTCCGCCGACAAGACCCTCCGCACCTACGCCTCCTCCGCACTCTCCTCCGATGACGACGACGACTCTCCCACCAACCCTCTCCAGACCTACGAGGGCCACGACCAGGGCGTCTCCGACCTCGCCTTCTCCTCCGACTCCAAGCTCCTCGTCTCCGCCTCCGACGACAAGACCCTCCGCCTCTGGGACGTCGCCACCGGCTCCCTAATCAAGACCCTCCACGGCCACACCAACTACGTCTTCTGCGTCAACTTCAACCCCCAGTCCAACATGCTCGTCTCCGGCTCCTTCGACGAGACCGTCCGTGTCTGGGACGTCAAGTCCGGCAAGTGCCTCAAGGTCCTGCCCGCACACTCCGATCCCGTCACCGCCGTCGATTTCGACCGCGACGGCTCGCTCATCGTCTCCAGCAGCTACGACGGGCTGTGCAGGATCTGGGATGCGTCCACTGGGCATTGCATGAAGACCCTTATTGATGATGAGAACCCTCCTGTGTCTTATGTGAAGTTTTCTCCAAATGGGAAATTTGTTCTTGTTGGCACTTTGGATAATACTCTGGTGAGTGTCGCTGCTCTTTGATTTGGCTGCTGATGTTTTCTGGGTTTCAGCATTATTGTGAGATTTAGCTCTCTAAAGGGTTTAATCTTGATTTCATTGCTGCTGATATTTCAGAGGATAAAAACTAAGAGTACTTTACCTTTTGGGTTTCCTAAAAGAACTATATTTTTACTGTTAGAGTACATTAGGTTTGAATTTGACTACATTAGGTTTGTACGTCCAGAAGTTGAATTGTTTTAGGAAACTAGAAGACATAGCTTTTGAAGCTCTAGTTTTCCAGGCTTGTAGAAACTACATAGCATAACCTTGTTATTGCAAACTGAAAGTTCTAGCTCCTGCTGTTTAAACAAGAATTTTGTTGTAGTTTTATAATCTACATACCAAAGATATGGACTTAGCTCGTTTATTCGTCTCTTGTCATAGTATCCCATTTGTCGATGTGGAATGACTTGTTTAAATTCAGGCAACTCGGATTAGTGTGTCTAGATTGGAATAAATAGAGTTACGAATGCCTTAGGAATTGCCCTATCTCTATTTCAATGCCTTAGGAATTGTCTTTCATTTATTTATTGTAATATGAAGAAACGTCTCTTTCCCACTGACTACAACCTTTTTATCATTATGATTACATGAGACTACGAGTTGAGCATGATGTATGTAATTGAATTTGCATATTTTCTATTCATTACAATGTTTTGCAAATACCAGCACTTGGATATCAGACAAAAGGTTGATGATGAAGGGGAGGGGAAAAGCCTCAACTTAACAGATTTTCTTACACCAGTTATACTTGTGTGTAAACAGAAATATTAACTGATTTATGAATGACCAGAATAGTTTTTCTAAAATTATGTGATTTAGGTTTATGCTTTTGTGTTCTTCCTTTCCTTGTAGACGTGTGCTCAAGCACCTCAAACAGAGTAGTAGGTGATAAGAGTTATTTTGGTAAATAATGTTTTCCCTTCCCCTGTAATTAAAAAGCCTATTTTGCATTTTTCATCCTTTCATCTTCTAAATATTTTGTATAGAGCTTATTTTCTAGAAGTTTTATGTGTTGAGCCCAAGACTGCAACCAAAGATCGAAATTCGTGAAATTGAAATCATCTCGTCTTTTCATACTATCCACATTATACATGTTTTGGGGGTACTGGTGTGGCATTTTGATATGCTTTTTAGGCAATAATCACCACTAGGCACAATAAAGTTTCTCATATAGGTTGCCTTGTAGGTTTAGTTATGTTGGCATACATGAGCAGCGTGCACCACATGCAATTGTGGTTTGATGTTACACGTAAAACCGGGATGGAACCGGCATATATAAAGCTAATTTAGTAGCATGTATTGCAAAAGCATGATATACAGCATACGTAGCATAGTGTGCTTCTGTATCCATTTTAATGCATTTAAATATCTACTTGTTATGTTATAAAGATAGTTTTGTTCTGCTGTTTGTGCAGAGACTCTGGAATTTTTCGACTGGAAAATTTCTGAAGACATATACAGGCCATGTTAACTCGAAGTACTGTCTTTCATCCACCTTTTCGGTTACAAATGGGAAGTATATTGTTAGTGGTTCTGAAGATAATTCTGTATACTTGTGGGAACTCCAGACAAGGAAAATTGTCCAGAAGTTGGAAGGTCACACTGACACTGTTATATCGGTATCATGTCATCCCACAGAGAACATGATCGCTTCTGGCTCACTTGGCAATGATAAGACTGTGAAGGTCTGGACGCAGGCTAGAGACTGATATGTTTCTCTGGGAAGTTTCCGCAACATGATTGCATCTTCAAGATGGTGAAGATACTGACCAACTATAGAATCTGATATGTTAGTGGCAGAAACTTGTGCTTTCTTGCAGACCTAGGCAACTGCTGCTTGTAATTCTTTCCATGTAGCTTACTCTAGTACCTTCCCCCTTTTTTGATGTATTTATGAACTTAATGTTGAAATTGTTATTAAGATTGCTAAATGTATTTATGAACTCAGTGTCTAAATTGCAGTTCTCTTTGTCATTCGGGTAGCTATTCTCTCTGTTTGTGATATTGTATATAATATGCTCATGCAGATGCTGTAACATGATTCACTCTGGTTTGAGCTCCCAGTTTGATGGGTTGAAAAACATGGATTGTGTGATGGAGCATATCGCAGTTGACAATATCAATTGGATTGATGCTTAGCCTTCATTTGTTTTTGTAATAGTGTACATGATGCAGCCTAATTTACTTCAGAGCGCTTGGAAATGGACTGGATTCTCCGCGTAGCAAACGGTCTTGACTTTTACGGGGCTGTGCTTCTAGATTAAAGGGCGAGGAAGCAGGATTAGGTATATGTGCAGCAATGCATGTAGAAGAGACATTTGAAAGAAGGTGCATTTTGTTAAGATGTACTACATAATATGTCAGTAATGCATGATGCCTACCTTTTTAACAAGGTTTGTGCCAAGAGTTGCAGGGCTTGTGTTGCTTTGGCAAAAGTTGAGCAGAAGGGTTCAGTTCAGCACATAACCTGGACAAGGCTATGTTTGCTTTTACTATATTGGCTACACACAAGGTAAAATGCATGTTACCATATTTTGTTTTACAATTATTATTGAACAAAAACATAAGTGAGCTAATATTCTATTTACATAAACATAGCATCTCTATCACACTTATATAACTTCTGTTTGCATTAGTTCGATGAACATTGTGATACCATTTGATCTATCATCATGATAAGTTAATTATGCATGATGTCAAATCCCAAGAAGCTAAGTGTTGATTTTGAGCTCACTATCAACAGCATATGAAAATGTTTAAGCTGTTCAAGATGGCAGAATGCAATTTTTGTAACATTCCTTGGAAGCTGGTCTTGACAGTACCAAGTATTATAGTATTGGAAAAAGAGAGAGCCTTCACAAATATAGACTAATTAACATGTGAGAAATGTATATATGATATATCTCTTACTTGGTTGAGAATGCATGTGACCAATTAATTTCTACATAGATTCCCACATAAAACGTGGTTCAACAGTGCAATACAAGACCATGAGATATCACGAATCACCATAACACGATTGTAATCATTTTTTATTTATTACTTTTATATTCACACGTTTATCTATCTGAATTTAAGCACTTTGTTAATGGTATTTGGTACTGGCTGTATTGATAATCCATTGATTGCTAGTGACCTTGCTGTTCTCTGCTTTTGAAACTTGTGATGTTCTTCTGTATCTGTTTTTCTATTACCTCCATGATTTGTAAGATCTGAATCATTTTCTTGTTACAATATAAACAATGCATCTTGTGGTTTTTTTATACTTACCTCTGCAACTTTGCTCAGTCAGATAATCTTGTACGCTAGAATCTCCGTGCTCCGCCCATTAACTTCTGACAGTCATCTTGTCTGTGCAGGGTTCTTGTTCACCATTTTCATTTGAAGTCACAAGAAATTAGTATAAGAATGGACAGTTCATCATCAGTCCCATGGCAAGACAAACTGGTAAGATCTTCATCTCTAAAACCTCCTTTCAGAAATGCTAGCTCATAAGTTACATCGAGCAGTCTTATTGAATGCTTAGTGTAGTGTCACTTCCAATATATAGTTTTCAAGTTACGAGCCATTCTCATCTTTTATTTGTAGCTAGTTTCCCATCTTTTATTTGTAGCTAGTTTCCCATTGTGAAAGTCTATAATAGTGATTGCAAAAGTGCATTGTTTAGTTGTTGCTCATTTCATATTTAATGTGATCTGTTTCATGTTTTTTTATCATCTCTGATGATCATATCAATGCTCACAATTGCAATATGAGTTTGCAGGGATCAGTAGATCACATCTTTGTCCACCAATTTGATATGGACTTATTCACCACACAACGCCACCAAAGTTTCATAAAAGCTGAAGAAAATCAACATTCAGAAAGCAATTCCTCTTCTCATCCCATGATGCCCCAAACCGATCCAACCAGAACCGCTTCTGCAAGACCCCTAAACCCTGAAACTCTTTCGCCCATGCTTATCTCTTTTAGCAACTCAAAACTCTCAGCAAGCCACAAGCCTGATGTTTTAGTACCACAAGGAGGGGCACAAACCAGAAAAGGAGGTTACAAGGGGGAAAGTAGAAGCTCCAAGCCTCCATTTGAGCTTCAAGATCATGTTTTAGCAGAGAGAAAAAGACGCGAGAAGCTCAGCCAGCGTTTTATAGCTCTATTAGCCATTGTTCCTGGCCTCAAAAAGGTATGTTCCTTACACCAATTCATCATTGCCTCAACATTGTAGCATTACAGCTTTGATCTCTCTTGCTTTGTTCACGATTATAATGATAATTGCAAAAAACTGAAACCCACTTTTGTAAGGAGCTCCAAAACCTTGTACTGAATTATCTGAAACTTTGCAAAACACTTGTTTAAACAGACTAAAATGGGTCGTGTGACATCCATTTATTAAATGACATAATGGCCCTAAATAATAGAATAATAATAAATTAACAGAATGTTTCGTTAAAATTTCATAAATAATTCTTTTATGACAAATATACATTTTTTTTTTTTGTAGTTTTATTAGTTTGAAGGGTGTTTTCATCTTTTCAATTTATTTTTATGGTATTATTAACCGTGCAAAAAATGATATGACAACTTTATGCAGAAGTAGGATACTCTGCACCATCAGTTCTTACAATTATCTTTGTGTTTAATGTTAAAGATGGACAAATCTTCGGTTCTTGGAGGGGCTGCGAAGTACATTAAACAGCTTGAAGAACAAGTGAAGACATTTGAGGAACAGACTGCAGAGAAACCTTCCGAGTCAGTTGTTATGATCAAGAAATCGGGGCTTGTGGGCGATTATAGGCCAGAGGATCAGTTGCCGGAGATTGAAGCTAGAGTGTGTGACAAGAATGTGTTGCTAAGGATTCACTCTGAGAAACAAAATGGAGTTTTGGTTAGAACTATGTCTGAGATTGAGAAGCTCAACTTGACTGTCATTAGCACCAGTGTTGTCCCTTTTGGCCGCTCAGCCCTGGACATTACCGTCATAGCTCAGGTGATTATTTTACGGTTAAGATTTATAGATAATTGAAAAAACTCTCCAACGTGAAAGTGTGAACCTGAAACCGTTGGGGTCAGGATTTTGCGACTAACCAAATAAACAATAACTCACAAAATGTAGATAGCTATACCGTAAATTTCTACAAATATTATAAATTGAGATTTATGCTGCTATTGTAAATTGTGAAGTGATTTCATTGCTCTTTAAAAAATTTATGATCTCATTTCGCGATTTGCAGATGGAAGATGAAGTCTCGGAGGCGAAGGATCTTGCAAGAACTCTTCACTTTGCTTTTCAACGAGCTACGTAAAAATACGGAAATGTTCCATAAAATAAAATAGCACACCTTGCTTCCCTATCCTTCTAGCAATATCGAACTTTTAATCTCACCACAAATAATATGATCATAAACCGTTTTATATGATATTTATATTATACACCTTTTTACATTTGACACTCTGTCTATTTAATTTTGGTTCGTTTTATAGTTTTCTTTTCTCTTCGGTCATGCCCGATGCTTATCTCAATAAATACTCTGCAAATTCATTCATGGTTTGCACCTAAAATATAGTTATGAAATGTCATATCCATTTTCCAAAAATTGTCATAACTAAGTCTCATGCATAAGATTAGTTACTTATTGTTGGAGTAATGTTATATATTAATCTGAATATTCTTATAAAAAATTGAATAAAAATTAAGTTTAAAGGGCAAGTGACATATGAATTATTACAATATTAATAAAAGTGGCATGTCCCCCACATAGTTAGGGTTTTTCGTCGAATTGACGAGGTAGCGCGGTGGCTCAAACGTCTGTGTTTCGAGAGGCTGTGGCGGTTGAAGGTAGGGCTCCGCGACAGTGCAGTTGCGTAGATTTATTGTTTGCAGTTTGTGGATTTGATCTGATTTTGGGGTTGGTTAGTTTGCGATAGTAAAATTGTAGAAGTATTATTTTGATATTATATGTGAGGGGAGACGGGTCCGGGAGGAAGTCAGCGGTGGATGGGCAGAGAAGCTCAGGCGAACAACTTTTTGCGAGAATGGTGGTGATCGGGGGTGTGAGAGCAGATAGATTGAGGTGAGGCTTATCGGAGGTAGGGCTAGGAAACTCTAGCGATTTGTTTTATGCGGTTTTGCTTGGTTGATAGATCGGTACTGGGAGGGAACCAAAGTTCTCTAGTGTCAGCGGGCAGATTTATGCAAGCATACCGAACTATGAGATCTTGGTTTTCTTAAGTTTCAATACATCACCTGGGAGTCCCATTAGAATCGGTACTAGAAGGAAACGCGGGGTCTCTGGCGTCGATGGGTTGATCCTGTTAAGCCTAATGAGCTGGGAGGACTTGAATTTTTAAAGATTCACGATTCTTATATAGATCGAGGAAGCTGGTTTAAGGCAGTCTGCAACAAGATCACAAGGTTTCTCCATCCATATGAGGTTGAGGCCGTGGCTCTGCATGATGCTAACTAGTTCGAGTCGATTGGTCTCCGTGATTATCATAGATGCATGTTCAAAGCATTCTGCAGCGGGATCACGGGGTTTCTCCATTCATATGAGTTGGACGTCGTGACTCTACATGATGCTAAACGAGTCGAGTTTAACAACTTTAGAAGAATCATTAGCGAATGGTGTTGCGTACTATCTAGGGGTGTTCAAATAACTGGGAACCTATGAAATCGACCCGAACCAAACCGAAACTGAGGGGATCGGTAACCGAACCAATCGATTCGGTTGGGTTGGGTCGGTTTGGTTATATAAAATAACCGATTTTGTGTCGGTTCGGTTATCGGTTACGGGGTCTGGAAAAACTGCCCGTAACCGAACCGATAACTAATATCCACTATCAGAACATGTGTTTTTATTTATTTTCCTCATAATAAAATGGTTTACGAATTTGTCAAGTTTGTTTTAACTAACAATAGTTAGAATTATGATGGGGGTCTATCTCACAATCTGTAGCTTCAACTGTCCCGCTTAACACCGAGTTAGTTACTATTTAATTAATAAAATTCACTTTTACCTTCAAAATAAATTATTACAATATTAATTCTCGTCCTAATATTAAACTATAATATTTTATTTTGAATTCTTAAGGTTAGATTTGACAGGTGAATACTAACCAATAAGTAATTTTGATTAGAAATTAGGTAGAATTGAGATTTGAAAGAAGCAACAAGTTGTAACAAGATATTTTCATCTCAATATATGTACAATAATTTGTGTAGATAACACATATCTTCTCATTTTGTCTCACATTACCAACCTTTAATACCCTTATTATTAATTGGTAATTCTTCGGTACCCACCAACCATGCAATTTTAAGACAGAAGTTTAAGTTTGAGGAGATGATGACACTGTATAAGACAAACTTGTACTTGCTTCGATGCCTTTCATGTTTCATTAAATAAATAGGCAACAACCTTATAAGTGCCTCATTCGTGGGGATATACGATCAACCCAAAGATATGAATGATCTCAACCAATATTTGCTTCAATATCCAAATTGGATCACCAACAACTCAATTAATTCAAATACCCTATCCGAATTCAAAAGTAAATTAATTAAAAAGATGCACTCTATTAAAAACTAACATTCAAATAAAAAAATAAAAACAAATACCAGCCATTTGATGAAATCTCATCGATGAATATAATTAATAACTAATTTTAAATGAGATTTAATTGAATAATGCAATAAGGAGCAAAACCGTCATTTTGGTCTCACAAGTTAGGCAGAAATTGTGTAATTTTACACGATTCTGCAACAATTTCTTCGACGATCGATCGATTGAGCGATTCTACAACAGTTCTTCGATTCTACAACAATTTTATTGATAATCGATCAATATTAATCAATCGATCATCGAAAATTCAATTTTGTTCAATCAATCATCGTATGTTCAAATTTTTATGCCGATTTCGTGATTTCCTCGATTTTGTGTGATGATCGAACAATTCATCGTTCTTTTGATATGAGCTCATTTTTGAGGTCTGAAACATGTTCTTAACAGTAAATGAGAATTTATGTAATCATGAGAAACAATTGACATCAGTCTGAAACATCTTCCTAATAGTAATTGAGAAACTATGAATCCATGAGAAAATAACAGTGAAATATCTATTAGAGAGAGCATTTCATTAAAATGAGCACATATCAACAGAACAAAGCAATTGACATCAAGCTATTTATAGAATCTCGACACAAATTAGAGTTTTTTGAGGTCTGAAACTTGTTCCTAACTGTAAATGAAAACCTTAAAGGTAACGAGCGTTCCCCGAGTGTAACGAGTAGACCGGGTTCCATACTATATCCTAGGAGAAAAGGGAACCCTGTCGGGGAAAATACGTAACGAGAGTTCCCCTAGTTTCAACGAGGGGACCGGGTTCCATACCCCTAGGGGAAAAGTGAATCATGTCAAGGAAAATATGTAACGAGGGTTCCTCGGGTTTAACGCGCGGGGGGGGGGGGGGGGGGGGGGGAGTTTCATACTATAACCTAAGGGGGGAAAGGTGAACTATGTCGGGGAAAAAGGTGTAACGAGGGTTCCTTGAATTTAACGGGGGATCATGTTCCATACTATTTCTTGGGTTTAACCGGGGGACAGGGTTTCATACTATACCCTAAGGGGGAAAGGTGAAACATGTAGGGAAAAAGGTGTAATGAGGGTTCCCCTGATGTAACGAGGGTTCCCCTGGTGTAACAAGAGGACATGATTCCATACTATATCCTAGGGGGAAAGTGAACCCTGTCGAGGAAAAGGGGTAACGAGGGTTTCTTGGATGTAAGGAGGGGATCGAGTTTCATACTATAACCTAGGGGGAAAGTGAATCCTGTCGAGGAAAAGATGTAACGATGGTTCACCGAATTTAACGAGAGTTCCCCGGGTGTAATGAGAAGATGTCTAAAAAATCTTCCTAACAGTTTGAGTGGTGTGAAACACCTTCCTAACAATAATTGAGAAACTATAGATGTTGAGATAAGATCACTGAAACAGGTTTTGGGAAGACCATTTCACAACAATGAGCATATATCAAAAGAACAAAACAATTGAAATCAGTTTATTTACATAAATTGCACAAAAATTAAAGAGTTTTATTGGTTCGAAACACCTTCTTAACAGTGACTGATAACCTATAAATCCACGAGAAAAGAACACTGAAACATGTTTTGCAAAGATCATCTGACCAAACTAAAAACATAACAACAAAAGAAAGCAACTGACATCAGTCTATTTACAGAAGTTCCACAAAAATCATAGAGTTTGAATTGTCTAAAACACCTTTCTAACCGTAATTAAGAACTCATAAATCTATGAGATAAGTATACTGAAATAGGTTTTGGACACACCATTCACCAAAATGAGTACATATCAACAAAAGAAAGCAACTAACATCAGCCTATTTACAAAAATTCCACAAAAATCAGAGAGTTTGAGCAGTCTCAAATATCTTCTTAATAGTAATTGCAAACCTATAAATCCATGAAAAAAACACTGAAATAGGTTTTGGAGAGACAATTTCAACAATGGAGCACATATTAGCAGAGAGAAGCAATTGGCATCAGTCTATATTACAAAAATTTCACACAAATCAGAGAGTTTGAGTGGTCTGAAACACCTTCCTAACAGTAACTTAGAACCTATGAAGACAAGAATACAATTCTTCAAAATAACCGAGAACCTATGAAGACATGTTCAAAATAATTCTTCTTTGTACATATCAATAGAGAAACAATTGACCAAGTTATTTACAGAGATTCCATAAAATCAACAAGTTTCATAAATTTGAAATACTTTCTAAAACAGTTTGAGTGGTTTGAAATATTTCGAACAATTACTTAGTCTTCTTCTTCACAACACTCTGCACCTTCCCGCGCTTTCTCTTGTTTGCTATTTTTTTTTCAGAACTTGATGATAGTGCATCTTCTTTGATTCGTCTTGTTCGATTCGACTTCTTCGGTTCGTGTTCTTCGATTTATCTTGGTCGATTCGTGTTCTTTGGTTCGTCTTGGTCGATTTATTTTGATCGATTCGTGTTGGTTGATTCGTGTTCTTTGATTCAAGATTTTCGAACCAAAATTTAAGCAAACCCTAATTGGAAACGCAAATCGCCTCTCTGCAAATTGCCTCTCTCGCACAGCTCAACAATGAATATGTTGAAATGACCATACTACCCCTAGGACAAGTTAGTGAAATAGAGAAAAGACCAAAATAAATTAGAACTTCGACTTGTTTACACCTATATGCCACCGTGTCAATCTCCTCCATTGCTCATCTCATCTAACGGCTGAAATCTGTTCCTATTTTCTTATTTAAATGTAAGGTTTCCACTAGAATATCCCCCTTACTTAAAATACCCTATTCGGTCAGAGAGTTGCTCATCCAAACTTTTAGATTAAACCATGTTATCAAACTTGGTTTTTGTCTCGAGTAAAAAACATGTATATTAATTACCTTAATTTACATGAAAAATCTAAGTATATTTTCTTAGATATATTATTCAATAAAAGTTTAGGGGTGTTAAAAATAACCGAACCGACCAAACTGATCCAAACCAAAAATAACCAAACAGAAAGGAATTAATTTGATTCAGTTCAAAACCAAATTGAACCAAAATTCATCGGTTTAGTTTCAGTTTATAAAATGAGAACTGATAAAAAACTGAACCGAACAAAAAAATGATTAATTTAAATACGACGTGGCTCATTTTAATTCATCAATATTATTAATTGGTTCTAAAAATATTGGGTTAACGAAAAAGAAGCCAATTAGTAAGTCAAAGTTGGCCCAATATGTGATAATTTCATGAAAATTAGTTAAAAATAAATCTAACTGAAATCAATAAATCAAATAATAAGTTAAAACGGCTAAAAATATGAGAACTTCATAAAATTTAATTCATAAAAAACTGAACTGAAAATTGACATGTTCAAAATCGAATCAAATCAAATATTTTCAGTTCGATTTCGGTTTTATTTTTCTCAAACCTTGATCAACTCTAATCAAATTAATAATGGGTATTAATTATCAACATAAAGTTGGACATGTGAATTTGATCATATTCAAAATGATATTTTGGGAACGGTATCCAAGACATTTAATATAAACATCAAGAGTTTAGCTTTTATCGTCAAAAACCTCTCTTCTCATTCAAAAGTTCACTAATTGAGATAGCATAAATGTAAGAGATAACTTACTTGAATGTAAAATTTATATAATTAATTCATTAAACATGCAAAAGCTTGTGGTTGTAACGAGTGTCTCCTATGTGTATATATTTTACAAATACACATACACAAAAAATTTCAAAATAATTAATTAAATACAATCATTACACACCGTCATATTTTGGTTGGCACATCTAATTGAGAACTATATAATTAAATTAGTCTATAATGTAATGAGAAGACTAGTTTGTCTTATTGAAAGTAGATACGAAATCTAATTGAATTGAATATTCTAATTATAGCATAAAAGATATGTCAACAACAGAGAATTATAAAAAGGGGAAGAAGAAATGTTTATTTACAGAATTGCCACAGCCTCCTTATGAACAGTACCAAACGACAACGTTTTCACACGTGTGTACCCTTAACCACAAGAGCCTCATGACGATTATTATTATCATCAATCCTATAAATTAATCAAATATTTTTCCACTTTTGTATAAAGACAAAGACCCCCTTCTCGATTCAACTCCAACCTCCATATCTAAATATATACCTCACCTGTTCACTTCTTCAAGAAGCAAGAGGAGCAAGAAGAAAGAAGAAGAAGATATACTTATAATTGTAATTAAGGTATAATATATATTCTTGTAGTAATTATTAAGCATATATATTGATTATGGATCTTGTTGTGTTTTCTTTATTTATAATTATGATGATTTGTGAGTTGATTTGATGATTAGGGTTTGTCTTACAATCCCTCGAAGAGTAGTATTCAATTTTATATTCAGTTCTCGAAGAAAAACGAAGAAGAAATGAATTTATATATCATCAAATAGATTGATTTGATTTATGTTTATGAAAAAATCATAGTGTATCAATTATATGTAAAACTATAAATTCACCATACAAGTCTTTCCGGACTATATATATATATGTAGTTTTGAGATTATGATCAAACGTAAATCTTGTCATATTAATTAGTTTAAGTTTTTTGGGCGTAATTGGATTTTGAATGAGTATAAGTAGTATATATATGTGCAACCTTTTGTTTTGTTTGTGCAGAAAATGGAAGATTATAGCTTGATTCATGAATACAATTTGAGCTTCATGACACAAGATCATTTATTATCAACTGTACTTGAAGGTGGAGATTATAGCTACAACAACCTGTTGACCAATTGTACCAAAAGCAATGATGGAGCGTCACGACCCGATGATCATGATCACTTTCTTCGGTTTGATAATATTCATCAGAGTTTGGATTATGATTTGGAGGGAGTTGTGAAAGTGAAGAACGAATCCGAAATGCACTTGTCGGTGGGTAATGAAAACCCTAAATTAATATTGGGACGGAAGCTGCAGGAGAGGGCTTGTTCATCAGTATTTGCAAGAGCTCCTACACAAGCTCAAGAACATGTCATGGCCGAGAGGAAGCGAAGAGAGAAGCTTAGCGAGCGCTTCATTGCTCTTTCAGCTTTGCTTCCTAACCTAAAAAAGGTAAGATATTATGCATTGCCAATAATGTATTGACTATATATGCAGGTACGAAATACTCAACTTATTGATATATATATATATATTAGAGTTCATTTTTGACCCGCAAGATTAGTCTATCGAGTTTATGGTCTGATGTGTATATAAACTCTTCCTTAACTCACTAAACTCTTTCGATGTGGGATTTTGAACTCACATGTGGACCCAACAATCTTCCTTCCACATTGAATGCCATCATAACAAGTTGGCTTCCCATAAGCTCATACTTTTACCTGGTCTACTCAATCACTCAAGGGCTATTTTCATCATATCCGAGCCTTACCATGAGAGTAGCCGATCATGATCCTGGTCTTACCAGCCATAGAAGTAGTCGACCAACTTTAATTACCAGGAGAGTCTTATCGAACCAAGTCAGACCTTACCTAGGAGGAGCACCAAATAAAACCCCATATACACATTAGAGCACACATTTAACCCAAAGAAATCAGTCTTTCAAGTGTAGAGTCCAATGTGTATATAAACTCTTACTTAACCCAATAATCTTTCTGATGTGTGACTTCGAACTCACACGCAGACATGACACGAGTTATACTTGTCAAAGCCATTTTTGTATCTCGGTACACCTAACATTTTTTAGCTTGACATGTCACTTAAAGTTTATATTTTGCACCCAAATATCTAATCCGTTTTAAATCACCTGATACAAAAGTAGTTTTGACATGTGTACGACTATCCTGCAAAGTGGCCATCAATACAACGTGGTGGTCTCAGTGTTTATAAATTCAGTTCAATGCCTGATTAGAAACGTAGTCATGTATGTACATGAATGTAGCTAGTCCAGTCTCACGCGTGAGAAGGTGAGACCATGCATACTTTGTTATATTATATGTGTCATGCGAATATATATTTATCGTGTGTAGATGGACAAGGCTTCAATTCTTGGAGACGCAGCCAAGTACATGAAGCAACTTCAAGAACGCGTAAGAGTTCTCGAGGAACAGACCAAGAAGACGACGGTGGAATCCGTAGTGTTACTCGACAAGTCCGACGAAGCATTGCCGGAAATCGAAGCAAGAGTTTCGGACAAGGATGTGCTGATCAGAGTCCACTGCAAGAATGAGCAGAAAGTGATTGTGGCGAAGATGATAAGCGAAATGGAAAGCTTCAATCTCTCCGTGGAAAACACCATTGTCTTGCCATTTGGTAGATTCAATCTTGATGCCACTATTGTTGCTCAGGTGATTATCATATATTCTTACTTACCTATAATTAATAGTGAGTTGTTAATTAGAGTTTAGTTGCCGTGAATTTATTTCATGTTGAGTCCCACATACGACGATTAAAGGGCTACTCTTTTAGGTTAGGTGATGCTTAAAAATCTTGTCATGAAAAATTTACTTGTGTTGAGAAGATTCTAGCTTTCCCTAGGAAGAGTACTTAGAGAAAGAAATATGCATACATTGGAGTCCATCTTTAACCGAAAAGACTAGTATATTCGGTCTAGGGTCCAATGTGTATGTAAACCATTTTTATACCTTGTAATATTTCGATATGGGACTTCGAACTCAAATGTGTACCTAACAAATCTTTCAAAAAAATAGTATCAAGTCTGTTTTTACAGAATATTAGTAATAACAGAGCGAGTAATTAATTCTATGACTCGATAACACGTGAAATCATAGGACTGAGTGACCTATGAGAAAATCAAGCAAAAATTTGGGTTTAGGAGTAGTGCACTAGTATGGTCTACCTCAAGACTAGTATAAATATATATGTGTATCTTGGTATCATTAAAATCAAGCTGAATATTCACAATATTTCAGTTCTATAAATTTGAGGTGTCGGGTAAATTTATTTTGTGCTAGGTAAATATACCCGACGTTTTATGCGTCGGGAATTATATAGCATAACCGACACACCTTAATTACGTCGGTTAGGATTTATCATCCCAAAGTACGCAAATTACGTGTGTCAGGAATAAACGATTTTTGGATAGTGATGGTTCAATGTCCTGGAGGTTCAGTGTAGAAGAGGAGACTGTGGTATTCACATGAGTTGTGAATTCTAAATATCGAAGAATCGTGAGGTTAAGAAGGCTAATTTCTAGATCAATGTAGCGTCTAATTTTATCATATGATTCGTGTGCCATTGATAATTTAGGCCTCGCACCCCTAAAAATCGTGTTCATCATATAACTATTTAATAAACTTCTTCATTCTAAAACATGCATAAATTAAATTGAGTTTTAAATAAATTGAGCTTTAATATTTATGGTTAAATTTACTTTTTCCTAATTTTTGTTGTTGCAGATGGATGATGAATTCAACATGACATTGAAGGAATTAGTGACGAAGCTGAGACTAGCTTTATTGAAGCTCCTGTGATCGCAAGCTTAGCTCATGAAATCATCAAATGCTGTGTTCTCTAGAGATTTTTGGCAAAAAGATTATTTAGTTCATGTGTATAATTAAGTGGCTGATTCACTAAACTAATTACGTTCAATTATAGATTTTTGATTGGTTATTTTTCGAAGATAATTTATAGCTAATTAGACACAAGCTAGGCGACGTAATTAACTAGAAATATTATGTTAGTTATTGTTGTTATGGACATGCATATAATTAGTTAGTCAATTCAGTAATTTAGATCATTACTAAACCAGTATTATGTAATATTTGTTTTTATCTGTAGAAAGAGAAAAGAAAAGAAAATTAAATTAAATTTTTCTTTGTTTTGTTCGTTCCACTTAGTAAGTTTATCGTTGAGCGCGCAATAGGAAGCAACTAAAATCCTAAAGGAACGAATTGAATAATTGATCGATCGATTGATATACTTTCTATTCACAGCATGTTCTTGTTTTATTTTACCTCTACTGTATATCTCCATGTACATATATCAAATCAATATTATGACATTATGTAGTTAATTAACTAATATTGTTATCGATAAAATTAGATGATAATATACAAGACGTTAAAAGTCAGTACATATTTTAACAAATGTTTAGTGTAAATAACACTCAACAAAGCAATCACTAATTACACGAGGAAGTATAATTTTGTCCAATAAATTTTACGAGATTGAAATTCTTGGGTGCGAGAGTACTATTAGAAGTATAAAGACGTTATTGGGTAAGAGATTTTTAGAAGTAAGTTTTGCTTCTCCAACAAGTTAAGTCTGTTAATTATTATTTATTTATCTGGATCACATATTTATTGATAATACACATATAATAACTGATTAAAAATAGAAAATAACGTGATCATTTCTTTCAACAATGACAAGAATATATATTTATATTTAATTCCTCAACAAAATAAGAATGGATATTTATAATAATTTAGATGATGTGTTGCTTGTCATGTTGGTATATGACAATCATAAGTTTTGTTTTATCATTACGTATACAAGATATATAACACTATACTTAGCTAAATCTTTGGAATCAAAATATTTCTGAAAGATTGTTAAAATGAAATTTTTTTCTTTACATGCATAATGATTTTTTATCTATGCATTTTCAACAGATTATTCATTTCAATATAAGATAATAATTGATATTTATGAAGTATTTTTTATAAAAACTAGATCGATATTATATTTTGGGTTAAATTCATATGTTCCCTCAACGAATTATCCATAAACACACAATTCCCTATCATTTGTTTCTCATCATATACATACTCGTACTTTTAAAATATTTACACATTCCTTAATCATTTTTTCACTTTGTAGCCTTTTGTGCAAGACTTTGGCTCAAGCGTAAAATTACAACATGGGATAATGACACTTTGTTACACCTAATTACAGTGAAATGACACTTTCATATCTTAATTATTTTTTTCTCCTTTTAGTACCTTAACAATTTTTTGTGACAACTTACCACTAAAATGTCTAATATACCTAAAATACCTCTGGTTCAATTGAAAAAAAATCGAATTGAATTAATAGTGAAATTAAATTAGTTTAAATTGGGCTGATTCAAATCAAATTCATTTACCCAATCAGGGGTATTTTAAGTATATTAGACATTTTAAAGAAATTGTGTCACAAAAAATTGTAGAGAAAAACATAATTAAAATATGAATGAGTCATTTCACTGTAACTAATGTAACAAAGTGTTATTATTCCTTACAACATATATATTATAAAACCATTATTCAGTCTGTCCTCAACAGTAAATAATGGAAACACATTAATTCTCACCTTCACATGCCATCCATGACAAGCTGTAACTCTATTAGGTTCCTAATTTGTTTTAATAAATGCTAAAACCCATGTTAGTGAAAGCTACTTTGCCCATTCCAAACATAATTAACAGTTTATCTTACAAATTCTATTTTAGCACATGTGCTTAAATAAGTCAATGCTAATACATAAGTGGTATATTTCTTTTTTATACTTAAAAGGTCTGATTATTGCTACTATTTTAATCCAAATTATATGAAATTCATCAAAAGTTACTGCTAGAGGACAAATTAATCGCATCACAATGTCAACATATTAATACAAACGTGCTTATTATATATCAATATACAAATATAGATTCATTGAAAAAACAAAATTTAAGAACTCATGATTCAATTCCAAATTATATTATTATTTTAACTTAAGTTGCCTATTCATGACTAAAGATGATATAAGTATACAACGTCGTGTTTACCCACCAATCTGTCCCAGTCGATACATACCTATTTTGACGATAACTTGATATTGATTAATTAGTTGATTTAAGTAACAATAAAAATATTAATATTAATATATTAAAAATTGCAACTATCATAATATAAAACTGATGGTTTGTTATTTTTACGGTGAGCCACAAAAACCGAATGGTTTGTACAAAAAATATTTAAATATATATACAACATAAACTATCATATAAATTTAAATGTAAAAAATCAGCATCTATATTTAAAAAAATTACATAAACTTTGCGACTATTGTCACGAATACCCAAATAATTTGTACCCAAAATATTCATTATATAAACTGTCATATCAATTTGTATGTAAGAAAATCGCCATTTAGTTTATCTTAAATAACATACTTATCGTATTTAAGCATTGATGGACTGATTGTTGCTTGCTTCATAATTTACTGAGAGATGCTTTGTTTTGTCGTATGTTTCAATATATATACAATAATGTTCCCATTCAAGAATTTTTCTATCTGAAATTAAAATTTAAGGTTTATTTATGTCATATGATGGATACACATTGTTTTACTCGAAAGTAATATGTAGCTGTATCGATCAGTATTATGTTACAGCGAACCGAAAATTATATAATTCGACGACAATACATTAATAAAGTAAGAGAATCACATATGAGTCAAAAAATTTATAATTCGACGACAGTGCGTTAATAAAATAAAAACATCTCAAGAATGAGTACGGCCAATCAAAAAGTCAAGCTCAAGTTGATTTAGTTAACTTTTGTAACATACGATTTTAGCAATTAAGATATTTTAGTTAATTTTAGTAATATCTCTAAACTCTAATCAAAGATAATTTTTTCGATGACGTATACAATTTTATTATATCATGCTGAAGCCAATCATAAATTTCTCTTTAAAAAAACGATTTTATACATGTTCAGTCATGTTCTGTAAAATACATAGGAAATATCAATAAACATTCTGGTATAGTTATTGCATACAATAATTTAGGAAATAAGAAGTTGAATTTGGTATTCTGGATATCGATAACATGTAAATTTATACTCTCAGTTAAATATATTGGTTCAGAATTCATAATTGAAATGCCAACTTCATTTAATCTTTTTTATATACATATTCTTACTTGGATTTACACTTCACCACTCACCGTAATATATTTTTTTATGAGCGAAGTTATTTTTAATCGAAAGTATTATTATGATCTAACTTTATAAAGTCCTCTTAAATTTTATTTTAATTTAAAAGACTAGAGGTAATAAATAGTAAGATTGGGAACATGCTTATCATGAGTACACTGCTCATTGTCACCATTATTAGACTCAACTATAAATTATAATTGTTTAATTAAGAAGCTTCTTCACCCTTTCAACATAATCAATGACCAAATTGCGACACTAAGCAATACATTATAAATTACATTTTCCAATTGGGTAAGAAAATGAAAGCTCCGTTTAATTAAACAATTTTTTAATTTCCATTTTAATTTGATCGTTTTTTATGACTATAATTCCTAAACAAAGTTAACGATGAGAAAACTTCCTATGAACTTTTCATCATCAAGTTGCATCCAAATAGAAAGGACAACAATGTTGCACAAGATTTTCAAAATATATTTTTTTTATCTTAATAAAAAGCTAATACACTGTAAATTTTACGTGGAAGTGATTAAAAAAGTCTGATCATATACAGGACGCACACTCAATTTATATACATCCTTTAAATTTTGACAATCGTTTTTGTGACTGTTGTGTAAAAGAAGCGTACCTAATCAATATATGATACCACAAACTTAGGTATTGTTGGACAAAAGTGTCTAAAATGGTAAAGTTAAAAGTATGTCTAAATTTATGACTGGGTCAAATTCAGCCGTGATTATGGAACGCTTAGACTCGGCCTAGAGTGACGTGAAATACATTTACATAGTCTAGGATATTCTATTTCATTTGTTTGTATGGTTCAATCATATTTATTATTGCATTATTGAATATATGTTTTTGTTTATGAATTTGAGTTTATGGAATAACCCCGATATCTAACAGATACCGTGTACACATGGTTCGTACATTACACTTAACTCAATTTCTGAAATATATATATTCTCATTGCCAAAGTGTGTTATGTTTGATGCTTTGGAGAGAAATTTGTGTGATAATAGATTTGGAGTGATAAAATATTGTGGGAGGGTAAAAATCAATATTAATTAGTAATCGAACGCAAAAATCATACCGCTTTTGCCTATTCTAAACTATGTTCTATATAAATGTTATTTTTTTTCAGAATGTAACAACATTTAATTTGTCTTGTTTTTGTACGATATGTCATAGAGTAGTCTCCTTGAATGTGAGTAAGTGTTTCGTATCATTCAGTAGTATAATTAATCTGAACAAGCTGTTATTCTTATGTGATCTTATATTAATTAATATTTATGAATGGTGTATTTGGCCTGGATAGATTCAGGTGTTTGTGCATGAGATGTTGTAATATTCATGTTCATGATAGGAATACCATTTGCACTCTCTTATTAAATAAAAAATTTATGAGATTGTGACTTGCTTTAGCGTCTCACAATTTCTCCACTCCTTATGTTTGCTACTCACGACTTCAATAGTCACGACAGGGTATCGTGACTTCAGTCGTCGCGAGTCTCCCCTGCTGCTCCTTTTTAACTCCACTTTGTCTCGGCTTGATCTCGGGTCTTCTCCAGTACTCGTTTTTGCTCAATTATGCCCTTAAATAACACAGCTTCATGCAAATAATAAAAATCCTTAATGTGTATAATAGTACTTAGAGTACTCCAAAATGTCCTCAAATCGGGGCAAGATCGAGTTAATTTTGAGGAAATTTGGCTGAGTGAAGGTGCAAAATTCACTCTCATCAGTGGTCATAACATCTTTTAGGCTCCTCTTGAATAATGTCATAGACCCTTATCACGGTCCATGGCAAGGTTTGTGAAAATATTTTGTAGTTTCATTTTGCCCTATCGCCCTTGTTCGCTTCCCATCCCGAGTCTATTCTTAAACTCTTAAATCTTAAATCTGCCCCTACAATCAATTCACCACAAACCAGAGGCATCAAAAGACACAAATGCTTTATAAATTCAAATATAAATGCATGTCAGAAGTGTCCATTGAAAACCGGATGGATCCACATTACCAGGCTTTTATGCTAAGGACATCTCGTGTATGCACATTGTTCCAACTGGAGCTCCTCTAGGTTTTACCCATATAATTTCAAAACCCATAATTTTTTTTTAATGCACATTGCCTCAGTGAAAATGAACAACATTGTTTGGTTGCCATTGCATAGGCAACGTATAGTACCTCGTATGTTACCCACATAATAACAACATATAGAGTAATAAGTGCGCTGCCATTGTAGTGGAAGCGTAATGTCACTATTAATTATGTGAGCAGTGCACGGGTTAATGTACGTTGTCTATAATGACAGTGGCTCATGTGCGTTGCTTTTAAATAACTGCCGCCATTTAAAGGTACCATCACACGTACGGGGTCGCTATTTTCCTCCTTGTGGCCGTGTGCCAGGTCCGCTGCCTAAAGAAAATATGCCAGCATTGTCTCCTATTAATTAAGTAAAATATTTTGGACTGAATAAGGTGTTTCTATGTCCCAACTTGTGTTACTTTGAAAATGAAAACAAAATGTATATTTCGTGTGGTCCAATTTTTCTATATAAGTAATTAAATAACTACATTTATCATAAAAACTAACTACATTTTCTTCTTCATTACACATTTTACATATATATGATTTGCATTACAAGTAACAAATATTAATAAGTACTGGCCAATTATCTTAAAGCCACACAGCATAGAAAATACATCTAAGTTTCATAGTAATTAAGAAGAATATATATGTTATTTGGACTACTTGATCGGGATTGATGCTTGCGCATGAAGGCTGTAAATAACAGTTAATTAATAAGAGAAGATAGCACTACCACCAAGTAATTTATAAAAAAAATTAAGATAGGGACTAACCATACAAAACAAATTTTATTAATTAAATAACAACTAACTCGGCACTAAGTCAAACAACTGAAGCTAAAGATGGTGTGACAATCCCCTAATCAGTTAGTGAAGGCAAAACATGCTAATTTGGTGAGTCATTTGATTACACGTTCCAATTGTGGTCAGTATACAATCTTGTTCGCAGATTTCTTCAAAGTTGTTCAGCTTGACCCGGGTAGCATCATACATTGTCACGGCCTTATAAAATTTAGGTTACTTAAATTTTTGCAACCCATAAATTTCTAAAAGATTGATAATGGTATACATGTACATATTCGTCTTATTCTCAAGAATTATGCAAACAGTATATATAACTGACTACTCTAGTATTGTCAGTCTTCACAAAAAAAATGATTCATAAAATAAATAAATTTTTAAATATTGAATCCCATAACATACTTATACTCCACTAGGAATTTAGATAAAAATGAGTAGAAGCCAAACTATTAATCAAATATAGAATAGGTTAATCAAAGTGAATAATTAATTAATCAATCAAATAAAAATAATAGTGGAATGTATTTAAAATTTAGGAATAGATATGATAAGAACTAATACCAAGATCTCATAAAGATAATGGCACCATCATGTCCATCTAATTAGTCTCAAAAGTATATAAAAAAGCAAATAAATAAATGGATAATTTAGATGGTGGAGTGTGGACATCAAGTCTCCAAATAAAGCAAGGAGCATAAAATCTTTAAATCAAGATCGTCCAATCTGTTTAATTGAATTTTATATTCTGCGCACATATGCACAATAAAAATAAAATAATATTTAAACCCTAATTAATTAGTGAGTAATTGTCGTTATGTGCGGGAGATTAGGAAGAAAATTATAGGGTTACAGCGTGTCGGTGTCGTATGGTGATGATGATGAGTTTGACTAGTCCGAGGAACAAAAGAACATGAACTCAACCAAACTTGCCATTTTCAGAAACTATAAGGCTGCAAGCAACTTCCTCGTACCTTCCTACAACAATTTTAATGCTCTTTACCTTTATTTATTTTACATGTGTATTTTAATTTATTCAACAACAATTTATTTGGAATTAATTTCTTTTTAGCAAAGAAGAGAAGGTTGGGATTTATTATTCACGTGTAAAAATAGATGGTAAAGTAATGACCTCTCTTTTTAAAAAAATATATAACTCAAATTGTTGAAGTGTCATTTTATTTATTATTATAAATTAATTAATTAATTTTATTTAATGAAAAATACGTACAATATAACATACATTGTTTTGATGGGATTTATTTTTATTTATTGCTTTCTATGCCCCCAAGCCTCTTGTATTTTTTGGGGTATATTAACCCTCATTGAAAAATCAATTCCTTTTTCTAATTAACTTATGTCTTCTTTGCCATCAACTTTTTTAAGATTAAAATTAGCATACAAAGTATTTCACATGTATTAGAGTGGATTTAATTAAAATAATTTTTTTTTGCTCAACAAAAATGTATTAATGAACTAGCAAGAAGCTATATACGTTACAATACAAAAGGTGAAAAATATTGAGAAAGGCTGAGTGATAAAAAAAATAAAACTAAATTATTTGCTGCATTATATGCGGGTTTATAATACATGCATGTATTATATAAATTTTATAGTTATGCGCGGTCAATTCAAAAGGTTATGCTTTAAGGAAAATAGGTTCCAAATGTTGACAATTTTGCAATTAATCAACACATCTTTGACAATAACATGGTCGGTACATAAGGGTGATCCATTTTCAACAAATGTTATATGAACATAGAAACAGTAGAACTATAGATTCTTGTCAACTTTTAATTTTGTATCTTCATTACTAGAAATCAAACATTACTCATGATTAAGAGATATAAGATCACATAGGAGCAGTGTTATGGATATCGAGAGATCGCGACAAGATCGCAGCGAAATCGCAGAAATTTTCATATATTCGTGACGATACGGTAAAAATCTCCCCAAATACCAGTCAACTATGGTCAAACTGAATAATTTCAAATTAATTCTTGTTTAATCCGGTTTAAATCAATTAATTCGGATCTAATTTGATTTAAATCAATTAATTCCGATCTAATTCGATTGAAATCAATTAATTTCGATTCAAACCAATTAATTCATATCTAATTTAATTAATTTCGGTCTAATTCGATCGGTTTTGTTCCAATACACTTAATCTAGTTTGACATTTATGTTATAAATTATAAATAATACATATCTTTAATTTTTCATATAAATTATAAACTAAATATCATTCATTTAGGTTATGCATATGTCTAATGCATTTAAAAATGATTAAATATCATTTATTTTGTTTTTAATAACTAATAAATATGAATATTTATTTATTTATTACAAAACGCATTCTACCGCAATTTTCCTGTGATCTTCGCACGATCTCCCCGAGTTTGCTAAATTTCCTTTTTTTCATTTGACCGATATATCCCCGCGAACCGATGTCTATAACAATGCATAAAAGCATTCCAAAATATGTGTAAACACGCTTATATTATGCAAATAGAACTACTTTTGACATTCAAATTAAACCACTTTTTTTAGATAAAACATATCTGTGATCATAAGTGTTCCAACTTCATTTAATTTCTTATACTCATGCATGGTTACATGAGGGTATTTAAAAATTTAATTTTTTAATTTAAGTTTTTTTCTTAATTTTGTCGATGAATTGTTCAACTTTATAATCATCTCAGAAAATTTGAGAACGTTGATTCCGAACTTAGTGCAAATAGATCACTACAAGCTTCATATTTTCTGAAACTAAATTCAATTTATAAATCTATACGTACGATACATAATTTATTAATTTTACATAAATGGGATATAATAGATTGAATTAGGATTACGAGTTTTTTATTCCACTTTGCTCATATACGTTGCAATTCTTCAACACATTAGAATGTGAATTTACATCTAATGTTTGAAATAGAATTGAGAAATATACACTATTTTCTCATTTTGATTAAATAATAAATTTCAATAGTATGTCTTAATCGTTTTATACTCAATTATCAGATGCTTCACATGATTATAACTAACTAATTAGTTTTTAGCATATGCAGTTTCCCAAATTTATGTTTTTCACTTTACTACACATGATTAAATTATTTTGCTCTTTCATTTTTTTTTAAAAATACCCTCACTCTAATATTTGATATTTAATAACTAATAATTTATTATTTAAAATAATAATAATTTATTAATTAATAGTTATAAAAAATAATTTTAAAATTTTATGTTTATAAATTTATAATGATAATAATTGATAATTTTTATTAAATATATAATTCATTCAATAATAATTACAAAATCAAAAAATTTATGGAAGCTTCTTCGTTTGGTTTGGACTTCGACGAACCAAGCCACTGTCTCCGGCGAATTCACCAAAAGGACATTGTCATCCTCTTTTACGTATGGTCAACCATCATTGAGGCTCGATCCAGCTCAATCTCTCTAGCCCCAATCCCTCCATTACCGTCAATGGTACCAGAAGAAGCTCGAGACCTCTGTGGAGCCCATAACTCTCCCTTGCCTCAGATTCGCCTCTGTTTTCGGCATCTCCGTGACGTCGTTTCGCCAGAATTAAAGCGAGAGGTTGGTGAGAGGAACATGTTCGCTACTCCGCTCAAATTTCGCCGTTTCATTCTAATTACCAAAAAATAGTTCGTCTTCTCTAGATTGAACTCGATATCCTAATTTGTCCTCATATTATATTTAAATAAATATCTAAATGAGGGTAAGAGAGTTATTTGCAATTCAAAAAAGTTTTTGGCTATAAAAAAGCAAATTTGTTCTATAATTTTAGATTAGTTTACGTATTTTTTATAAATGGTATTTTTGTCATATTTTAAAACTATTAACGGAATAAGCTAAAATTTTGAAAAAAAATTATTGATTGAAAGAAACTAATATAATATTTCACATGTCCAAAAGTAAAAGAGATATTTTCAAGTAAAATGGCTGATAGGCATATAAAACTGATATTTCCCTATAAGTAATGATGACAATAATTAAGATCTTAACTTGACCACATTTCTGCAAAGAAAATGAGGTGAAATTATTAGGGATTCAACGTGAAGGAAAGCACTTCGTATATAACATTTTCACACGTGAATAAATTGGAAACAAATTTAGTGATTATTAGCTAATTTAGTCTTATCGACAAACAAATTAATATAAGTGTGGGTCCCGAAGCCCTTCAACCTTATTATATAATACACCATTGTTGCCTTGTTTGTTTGGCCAGCCAGAAAATTAGAAAGAAAGCAAAAGAAAAAGCTTCATAAGAGCTCACTCTCTCTTCCTCTCAAGATCCCAAATTTCTTGAAACAAATTTAATTAACTCCAATGGAAATCATGTCATCAGCAAAATGGCTGTCTGAACTGGTAAGATACACTCAATTATTTCCCAATTACTTAAATAGATTTGCTTCATTTTTATCTAAGTAGTTGAAGATTTTCATGTATACTAAAATTAATGGGTTTTCTTTCTTTTTCTTGAAAAATCATAAGCTTTTTTTTCGTTTATGTTGTGAGTATGAGAAATCTTCGAGATGAGATTATTATTTAATGTGATGGGTTTGTATAGGATATTTCATGTACTAATTAGATTTTCTTTGTTGATTTCTTGAAATATATATAGGAAATGCAAGATCCATCATCGTTTCTCCATGATTACTCCATTGATGAACTCGAATTCGAGTCTCTATCGCCGGAGAGCTACTCTTCACACCCTAATCATCCCCATCTTCCTCCCAAGACCAACATCATGACAAGCTTTGAAGCTTCTCAAAGTCCCATTCAAAGGCCATTGAAGCAGCTCAAGACCAATCCTAAGAATAAGGCCTCTCCTTCCTCCTCGCAGCTCATCTCCTTCAAGAGCGCGTCGGGCTCTCCTCTGGCCGCCTCCCCCCACCGCTTCTCCGGCACCTTCAAGACTCCCAAGGTCGAGGTGGGATCTAATAGTGGAAACGTCGTGGACAACTTATTCAATGGAGTACTTCCCATGATGTTCCAAGATTGTTCCTATGAAGTGAAACATGGTGGACAAGGTTGTAATAAGAGGAGTGTTGCTCCTACTAGGAGCCCTCTCCATGCTCAAGATCATGTCCTCGCCGAGAGGAAGCGGAGGGAGAAGCTCAGCGAACGCTTCATAGCTCTCTCGGCCGTTGTTCCTGGCCTCAAAAAGGTACCACAATTAATTTTTACTCGTTAAAATCATACAACTGATAGATTTAAATTCCAAAAACATATAAACTGAGGATGAGATTCTTGTCTTTTCAATATACGACTATAGCAATACGTATTTATTCTCATCAGCAAGCTCGATCGCTAAAATCAGTAAATACTAACTTAGGTTAACTAATAACCAATTTGCTATGTTGTAATTGTTTCCAGAGAAGAGAAAATTTTACTAAATTTTATAGTTGTTTCGCACTTTGTTATCTCAATTATTTTTAACTTACATTTTATTTTTGGATTATATTTAATATAAAATTGTCCCAAAATACAAGTTATGGTACTAAAATAATATGATGGGAAATGATCAAAATTAGGTATAATAAAGTGATTTTTGGTGTAGTAATGTGTGAGCAGCTTAATTGGATCCTTTATCATGCAATCAATTAATTGATTTCAACCTCTTCGTTAACCTAATTTAATGTTATTTGTAGATGGATAAGGCTTCGGTTCTTGAAGATGCTATTAAGTACATGAAAGAGCTTCAAGAACGTGTAAAGACACTAGAAGAACAAACCGCGACCAGAAAAGTGGAATCGGCCATTTTCGTGAAGAGGTCTCAAATTTGTTCGGATGATGAAACATGCTCAAGTGATGAGAGCTTCACTAGCCATTTGAGCCAATCGCTGCCTGAAATTGAAGCTAGAGTTTCCGACCAAGATGTGCTCATTCGGATCCATTGCGAGAAGCAAAAAGGTTGTACGGTGAAAATACTTGAAGAAGTAGAGAAACTCAATCTTGTCGTCATCAATAGCACCGTCTTTCCTTTCGGGAAATCCACTTTCGATGTAACCATCATTGCTAAGGTACAGTTCTACACATTCTCGTATCACAAAGTTCAAGTTAACATGTAGGTCCACCCTTGTTATAACACGTCAGTCGAAATAAAACAGATGAACGGGAGTGTAAGGATATTATAAGTCGCCCTCCGATCCAAGGACCTTAAGCCTAAAACATGTGACGTATGAATGTCACGTCCAAAACAGACCAAACTATGGAACATGTCGGAAGCCTAACTCACCTAAAAATTCAAGCTAATAGGTGGAGGTTTATGTTATTTAAACTGCAGAACAGATTCACATATCTCAGATGTGATGCTTTAACACTCTCACATATATATGTGGGATAAAAAATATCTGACCCTTTTATCCGGTAACAAAATGTGAAAGATCCAATCACTTCAAGTATATGTCTGATGCAAAAAAAAAAATCAATGTTACCCGTGGATTGTGGGATTTAAACACGAATTAGGATGTAACAGGTAGAGATCATGTATAGATGAGAGACCCGTCTCACCTACAAATTTAAACTAATTGGTAGACGGTTATATTTAATAAATCTAATCCGATTACTTGATTCACAAATTTTTAATAGAAAACAATGATGATACTCTTTAACATGTATGAGATATGAAAGATCTGATATAATTTTAACTCGAATAAGAACACGACAGAAAATTGCATGTGATACACAAAATAAGATTTAATATCCTATTAACAATTAAAATCAAGATTTTTTATTTTAAATCGATACGTAATTATCACATCATACTAGCTTATCCCCTTCATTAAAGTTTTGAGCTGTAGTTTCCATTTACTTATAATTACACCAATTGGTAACAAAAATGTTGTGATAATTTCTTGCAGATGGATGATGGAAAGTGCATGCAAGCTAAGGATCTGGCAAGAAACCTACGATCAACTCTACTAAAGTTCATGTAATTATGACCCCGACATGAACCTAGGATTGTTCATAGACTACTAAAATCGTCCCACCCATGCATGCCTAAGAATTCCAAATAATTATGCAGGTGGGTTTTGTTATTACAGTAACTTTGTTTTGCGTGGCCGACCCATTGACCACGTTAATTTCCCACGTGTTTTTATTGGAACCAGCAGCTTTCAAATTAAGGGGATTTTTTATATTTTATTTTTTTTATCGACAGCTTAGTCACTATCTGTAATTAAATTTTAACATTTTAATTTTCCCATCCCGATGATTTGGTCTTCTTGATGTCATTATGTTTTGTCCTCATTGCTTTGGTACTTAAAAATTTGAAATTATTGTATAAAAATAAATGTTATTCTATTTCGTACTTGCCGCCCATTATTTTAATTATTAATTAACTATTAACATCCCAACGTGATTTATTTATATATGTATGTTTTTATAATCTGTTTGCATCTAAGATGCTGACACGTATTAACGAGTTTCGCACATGGAGTTACTGTAGTTACACCTGTTGACAAATAAATTATTATTACTGTAATTAGGGTTTTGGAGGAGTATTAAACTAAATAATGCGGTCATGTGGGAGATTAATTAATTAAGATTATTATTGTTGTTGAGTTCTGAACACAAACCTTAGTCCCCGCAAAGATCGTATGATTAGATCTGCTTTGATTAATTTATATATTTTTATTCTATCTATATCTCAAGTAATTATTATGAAATTGGTGATATATGTATTCAGTACTGTTGGATTTGGTTGGGAAATAACAAAAATATCAAAATACTATCTAATTAATTTGGTGTTAGGTTAAAGAGTGTTTAGAAACACCAAAAATTAATTAAAAAAACCAACAAGTTGAGCCCTGAAATTTCTTGCATGATGACATATCGATGTTGATGTCCCAACAAAACTGAAAGAAAGCTTTATTTTATTTTCTTCATGATTTCAAAAATTGAGGAAGAATAAGAGTACGTAGTTGGTGTAGTCAATCGTTGGTTGTTGTTCTTCGCTAATTTTTGGTTCCGAACTAATAAAAATGGTGTTAAACTCATGATTTCTTTTATATATTCTATCGAATTGAAATTTATTAATTCGACAAGAGTTTTGTTGAGTATAGAAAATTATAAATCAAGATTTCAAAGATCTTTCCATATGATAAGCATCGCATGTTGAACCCATTTACACTTCTCTTAATTAAGCCCTACCATGTAATAGAAGTAAAAAATTCTTTCTTAATGTATTCTGATTTTTATAATGTTCGACCACCAGATAGGTAGAGTTTTTTTTGTACCACTTGTATAGTTAAAAATGAGTATTTATATTTATATATTCTTTGATATATGTTTGTATGATTTTTAATAAGTTTGTATCTTAAATGCTGACACCTATTAATGGAAAGGAGTTATGTAGTAACACACAAGTGGAAAAAATAAATCGTTACGGATATATCATATATAGTTAAGGATTTTTGGAGGAGAGATTCTAATTTCAAGGGAAATGAAAATATACTGTATTTTAATATACATAATTCATATATTCACTCTTATTTAATATTTTAACTATCGGTTTAAGATATTTATTAACTCAATTAACATAAATTTTAAATGACTAAACTACTCCTATTTAGCATTTGAATTTTCAAAAATATTTCATTGAGACCTTTTTTTTCCTCTTTCTCCTGCTCTCCTTCTAACAATACAGAGTATGAGGTTATTTGGCTGCCATCAATTTACATCGCCAACGACCGATTCGAACCCTTCTCGTCTCTAATTTGTGGCCGACCCCATAAAAGCCCCAGTCGATCTACAATATAGAGTGGCCGAAGACTAAACTAAACCCACCTTACTAGCGGCCAAACCAAACCCGTCTCGCCTCTAATTTCCACATAAAACCTAGTAGATCTGCCACTAACTTATGATCTAACTCCGCAAAATTCAAGTACTCAATATCTACAAAACCAAAAACATATCCGCACTTCACAACTAGGAGAGCTTGCTTGAGAAGACAACCTCGTATTTCTTTGATTTTTGGGTTTTTTTACAGCAGAGGTATATTTAGTATTACAATTAGTGAAATTATTACGTGTAGGCACCACGTGACTCATTTTTTGCCGTTAATTCTAACGAAATGCTAACGTTTGTCCCTAACTAATAGCTAGAGTACTAAAATGATCTTAAGAAAAATGGTCGGTGTCAAAGTATGAAACATGTATAATTAAGTGTTCATCATAACATAATCAATATTAAATCTTGATACCCAACTTGCCGATTAAAAATATATATTTATTTTCTCTTAATTTAATTATTGAATTCCTTTGGCCTCAACCCATCATATGATATAGTTTACATAGATACAAATTTTGCTGTATTTATTATTTGGTATACATTTATATGGATTTTATATGTATAAAAAGTAGGGATCGTACGAGAGATGTAAGATTTATACTCATCTCATATATACATTATAAAAGAAACTAGGGCGGTGCCCCGCGCGATACGCGGGGCTACTTTTGAGAACACGATTTTAAACATTGTAGTGAAAATAACATAAAACAAACACAACAATTCAAGTTAAGAGAATACTTACACACGTTCAGAATATATAATAGAATTGACATCGATTTATACACAACGTTCATTGACGCAACTGAAATGTTACGCATGAACATGGCATACAAAATTGAAAATGAAATCGACGTAATACAATACATTTAGCAGCGTGCAAGAATGTCTGTCACGCCAAATAATAACTAACAATCAGTCGCGCTAAACGTATCCATTCTACACATGTAGACAATGAACAAACTTCATCCCTTACGGAAACGTGTGTCACCTCATAATAATAAAATACCAATTCCGCTTATGAAGCACGTGAACTCGATGTCTGGAAAAATATATAAATTAATTATAAGGTTAAATACACGAATAAACAACAAATACTTGAAGACGACAACACATCAAACAACTAATATATGCCCATCACCGCTAGTTGGATTGATGTTTCTAAAAATTTCGTGACACACAACATTTTTTTATTATGTACCGTCGTGCACGTCTTCATCGGCATTCATTATCGTTATCCCATTGCGTGATGTAACTCGCGAAATAGGGACATACAACTAACCATGTGCGAACGCCTTGCAAGAATAGGCATTTAACAAGACATGTATGTTAACGCTAAACAATCAAGAAAATAAATAACCCAAAAAAAATTGCGACGCCAAAACTTACTTGACTCGGCAAGTAGACACTGACATGATCAAGAGAATGGTCTTGACTATTATTGCAAAACACGGGATTATTGACAGTTGCCTCTGACAGTTATAGATGCGCCACTTCACATCATTCGGCGACATGATAATTTTAGAGATGGTAACATTTTTTCTTTTGTAACTCCCCGTCATTATATCTCCGCGAATAGACCATTTCTCGATCATCGTTATCACGAGTTTGGTCTCATTGCACAATCAAACATAGTATCAAATTTGCATGGGTAATTCAATCACGGAAACATACAAGACCAAAATTAGTTATATGAGTTGAACACTAAACTTACCAACATGCATAAGTTGAATATAATTCATTTTCAAGTAGTAACACTAACATATGATTCACCTGGGTGTCCATAAGAATCAATGTTGTCGAGCCAGCTGGGCGAGTCGATGAGATTGGTTCCGTGTGTTGAGAGGCCTTGTGTGTTCTTTTCCGCTCAGGCAGTGGGAGTGCCAAGCCTTCGCGTGTCTGCATTGGAAAGTCAAATTAGTGAAAACTCTATCAATTAGTTTTCCCTTTTAATTTGAAACTAAACTTCGGTTATTCTTGGATGTTTTGATGTGGCAAGCTTCATGCGAGACCTTTTCCCGCTTTCTATTTTTTCATCCATGCCTTGGATAATAGCCCAAATTTTTAGTGTACATTTATTTATATATTCACCAACCCAAGATAGAGTAAGTGCAAATACTTCTAATTGATTGAAAGATTAATTACCAAAATCAACCCCTCATTCACCATATGGGTTGTAGAGTAATGCCAAGAAAGATCTTCTAGCTCCCAAATCAATATTTGCACTCATGAAACCATGCAGCATCAATGCATAAACCTTATTCGTGAGTGCTATATATTTTGCACGCCAAATTCAAATATCATATGCTTCTACAATCATGTCTGAACTCGAACAAAATATATCCATCTCTTTGCATATATTTTTATGCAAGCAATTTTATCCATTTTCCATTTAATGAATTCTAAGGTTTCAAATAGTCACGAAAAATGCTACTTCACTTGGTTAAACTCTAAGAGGATAAAGTGTATAAATGTGTTCAATCAGAATTTTGTAAATGATCTTCCACGACTTTGACCGACTTAATGAACTAGGTTTTATGGAAGGCATTAGATCAATGATTCAATAACACAACCTCCAACCACTAATTTAGTCGTCAACCTACATAAAGGAAGTACCAACCAAACACAGGTAAAACATTTTAATTTTTATGCTCGTCGCCTACTCAACTTAGTGAAAGCTGATATTAGTCATTACCTAAATCCCATATTATTCCTTCGCTGATATACATAATATCACAACTTGAACCCAAATCTAAGGACTTCTGTGTCGTCCAAATTACAAATAGTAACAGAAATAGCAAAAGGACAATTCATCATGAACAATCCCATTAACCAGCAAAAGTGGAGGGCCTCGTTGTGTTCTCAGTTCTTCAGCACCATAAGACACGTGTTGGAGAGCCAGTGAGTACCCATCATTCATTCGAGCCTAATAGAAAGACAACATAATCCTCCCTCAATTTGAAAATAAGAATAAACCAAATTTACAAAATCAAAACCCAAAGTCTCCAACCTGTCCAAGTTATCCATCACAAGAAACAACCCAAAATTTAATTTTACTTCCATTAACCACAAGAACCTTGTTTGGATACCAAGAAAACTGAATAAACAAACCAAATATCCCCACTCTAAGGCGAAATAAGTAGATACAAATATTGTACCGAAATCATTCATTTCTTTCATAATACTATAAATCCAATTTCATATTACTTTTGGAGAAATTTTATCCTCATCCTCTCAAACTAACAAACTACGTGTTTAAGAAGTTGATAAACAATACATGATTATAAATATGAACCTAGAGATAGATTGTCAAAGTTAAGATTCATGTAATCACGACTAAGTATATATTTTCCCACCAAAAAAATTAAAAATCTAAGTATACTAAGCACATGCTTCTTGTTCCCCAAACCCGAATCATCATGTCAAAGATTAGAAGTATATATGAATCCCAAATTTATCAAAGATGGAATCGTTTTCAGCTTACAGAACAAAAGCCAGCACAACGTATATGGATTTTGCAAGAGAATCACAAAGTTGATTTCCTCAAATCGATGAAACAAACTAAACCTTTAGAAATGTTGTATGTTGAGATATTGCAATGAAAAGGGTGTAACAAATAATTGGTTTAAATCCATAGAAGGCACTTGTAGTTCCACCAATAGTTGAACCAATCTAACAAAAAGAGGCCGAGAGAAGAGCATAAGGCTCAAAGGGTTGCAAAATTGGATAAGAAATTAGAACGCATGGCAAATTACGTAGAAGACAACTAATTTCTTCAATCCATTTGAATGATACTAAAATTTATCAAAAACCTTTTCCCCGGTACTATAACGGCAAGTCATAAAATGAGAGCATAATTACCCAATTAGATACCACAAATCACTTGAGATCCCAACTAATTCTTAAATTTCTCAACAAAATCAATATTAATTCATGTATGAAAAATTATTTCCAAAGACTGTCAACATCTGAAAACTGGTTGAGTCTATTTGAGGACTCATCAACCTACACAGGAATAGAGGAAACATACAAGAAATATAACACGATTTTATCAAACACCTACGATGCAACAAATGAAGTGATAAGGGACCATTGTGATTATCTGTATATATACCACTTGGACCAAAAAGATACATCAATAGCATAACTGATTATACTATAAATTGTACAGCTAAAATTAATTAACATAAACTATAAATTTCAAAACTTGTAGAAAACAATACAACCGAAGACACCAACAGTCAATAGTTCTTCATGCAGTATAACTTGCAATTTTGAGAATATTTGGATCCCAATCATAATCCTACAACGATGAAAAAAAACAAGAGGTTTTCAATTGTATTACTGAATTAAAAGATTGATTCACAATATTCTAATACAAACACATAGTGAAATTAAGAGTAGAGACATTTAGAAGCACATACGTCTTGTCTAAGAAAAGTATCACATCATCTGAATATTCTAGCTTGAAGAATGCTTTAAATATATAAAATAGTTCCAAAGTTAGACAAGTTATAAATATATAAAATTTATTCAATCCTTCCATTTCTCCAATAAAAGGAAGAAAACATTGAAACAGTTAATAGAATCAGAAAATTAGTGTATACTTCTGATGCCATGACATACTGATCTATGGTTACCATATTCATGTATGTATGATATTGTTATCATCTCATAATCATAAAATACATTTATTTAGTTAAAAAACTCTCATAAATTGAAAGTGAAAATCTGAAGGAAGAGCAAGACAATACACTGATTCATACCATAGGCCAGGACACACGGTTCCATAGAAACCTGAAGGAGGCTTTTTATGGTTACAGTGCCACTACAATTATATCAGCAACAGAGAAAATTAAAAAGAGATTTAGCACCTTTGCATAACATGTAAGAGAAGTCTAGCATCAAGATGTCCATTAAGCTACTATCTGTTGTCCTGATGAGATGGGTTAGAAGCATCAGGTTAGATTAAGTGTATACCTTTTACTGTAAATGCCTCAAGCAATTCCTAGAAAATGGGTCAAAGCATATATAAACTATGAGATGTTAAAATGGAGAGGATAAAATACATATGTACAACAACTTATAGGATTGAACAACCCAACTTCAAACTTCACAATGCACTAATTTTGCAAATCAGGGAATTCAATATCCATTCACAACATCTATAGAAAAAAAGGATAAATGAAGGCAAAAAGGGAGTGGAAACGAAAAGGTGAGGAAGGAGAGCAGGTGCTATCGGTTACGGAGTGAAGGGTCGGATAAATTGGAGCTATCGATACATGTAACGCACCACAAAAGAGGATTGTGAAGCATGCCACGTCAAAACTCTTGGGTATTGGGTTTATAGATATAATAGATTATGTAAAGAGATAATATTTTTCCAAACAAATATACAACAGGATTGTGCTCATATCTCACCTTTAATCGAAAACATAGGTGTCGATTACGTGTCTGTTGGATCAAAACTTCTGCAAAACAATTTAATGGGGCCAAAAAATAATTGCAAAAAACAGAGAGAGACTTTACAATGATTGTTAAAAGAAACTTTACAATGCACACACATCATTACATTTACATTATTAATTATGACGAAAACTCAAACGAAACACAAATTATGAACTGGAAAATAGACAGGTGTTTACTGATTGTTGGCTATGTCATTATTAGAGAGAGTATTAGAACTTTTATGAAGAAAAACAATGGAAGCAACACTCTTAAGTTATTGTTTCAAAACATAGAAGTCATGCAGCAAAACAATAAGCTTATTTCTTCTTTTTTTACCAGCAATAATTTGAGAAATCCTACTCTACATCCTAATTGGCTTAAGTTTATTTCTGATACCGCATTACTGCTTAAAAGGCTAGAACCATCATATTCAAAGTTTAATAAACATTCTCAACCCACAAGATTTTCAAAATATGCTCACTGCCATCTCCAAAACCATAAATGCATCACATATCTAAAGCAGTGTAAGTGAGCTTCTTCAAATTCATTTGACTCGATAAGTGGCTGAACCAACCAAGCAATATAAATCCACAGGGACCTTACATAACTCACAAATTTCAAACAAACAAAACATAATAGATTATATTATTACAAAATAGACATGTTTACTTTGTCTCTTTATTTTTTATTAGCAATAAGTTATTAATTACTGAGGTCATATCACTTCGGGTTTATGAAAAAGAAGTTTGAGTATATATGTTAGATTATATTATGTTTCCTATATTTAGTTTCTTATGTTTATGTTTCCTTTCTCAGATATATTAAGGTTTTCTATTCTATTCTTATTGCCTCTATAAATAGATGTCTCTTGTAATTCACAATACACACATCAATAATAAATCTCTCTCTTATTTCTATCAATATACTTACAGTTAAGCTAGTGACCTATTTTAATATATGTTTATGACTTTGGTTTTGTTAAAAATATTGTTGTTTTAAAATGTGATGGTTATATAATACAGTTCTGACCTCAAGTAATCAACTTAAAATATGTTTATACCAAATTACCAATCCATCTCAAACAAGTTTCACAAAATATTTAAAATTATTATTTTAGATCAAATTTATTTATTTTTAAATTGATTTAATAAATATACAAATATATTAGTTGTGTTAAGGAAATTCGGGTCTTACTTGGAAGGAATACCAAAAAAAGTTTATATATACAATAAGGCACATATTAACCTAAAATTAAAGATTAACCTATTGCGTTTAGGATTTAATGTGTATATAAATACTCATTGTACTTTTTCATCTTCCGATTTTGGATTTTGAACTCACATGTGAAATTAACAATTTCTCCTTACATAATAAGTCTCATCACATCGAGATGGCTCTCCATAAGCCCCAAACTTCTTACCTTAGTCTACTCTCACACAAGGGTCATTTTCATTCTATCTGGGCCTCACCATAAGAGGAGCTGATCATGGTCCTGGTCTTACCAACCATAGGAGTATCCAACTCACTTTATCAAGAGGGTCTAGCGAAACAAGCCACTGATACCACTGTTAAGGAGATTCGGGCCTTACCTATGAAAAACACCCAAGAAAACTCATATACACATTAGAACCCATATTTGACCCAAAATACTAGTCTATTGAGTTTAGGGTCTAATGTGTATGTAACCACTTTTTATACTTTGTCATCTTCAGATGTATAACTTTAAACTCACATGTGGACCTAACCATTTGTATATTAGGGACATGTCTGGACAAGCTATGACCACCCGATATGACTGTACAATTTGGTTTTGAGTTGGTTCAGTTTGATTTTAAATCAAACCGATAAGTTCAATTATAAGAAAATAAAAATTGAAACTAAACCGATAAAAATGGTTTAGTTTTAAACATGCCACTTTTCAGTTCCGTTCGGTTCAGTTTGTTATGAATCGAATTTCATGAAATTCCACCTTTTAGACAATTTTGACTTATCGGTTTTTATTAGATTTACCATAAACAGATTTTATGAAACTCTCACATTTTGACTTATTAATTGTCTTGTTTTTTGTTGGTTCAATATTTTTAGACCAAATTAATAAGAATTGATGACTTAAAATGAGTCACGTATTCAAATCGATCGGTTTTCAGTTTGATTCGATTTTTATCGGTTCTCATGTTATAAACCAAAATCAAATCAAGAAATTTCGGTTCAATTCAATTTTAAACAAAATCAAATCCATTTATTTTGATTTGATTATTTTTCGGCTCGATTCGAGTCGGTAGGACTCGATTCGATTCAGTCGGTTCAGTTATTTTTTAACACCCTACCATCAGACCCAACCCTAATCGGAAATTTTGATCTTCATGCTAAGGCGTGATGATTGGATAGGGAGCATATCAGAATTGTTTTTCGTGGGCTTAGTGTTGGGAAACTTCTTACACTTTGGGTTAAAGACTCTGGGCCACACCACTATCAATTTTAAGAGAATGGGCCTGGTATTGTGAGTTGGGCCTTATATACGACATTAGCTACTATAATACCAAAAGCAAAATGGGTTATTTTGTTAGTTTCGAGTTATTTAAAAGCTCAACACGTTAGACGGAGACCTATACTCAGTATAGGAAATAGTGAATGTATTTATATTTGATAGATGTGAAATTTTAACACTCACTTACTTGCATATATGTAAAAGATATGACGTGAGAAGATGCACGTAGGCCACTGATCTTTTGCTCGGAATCTGATATCAACATCTGTTAATATATACAAATCTTACTCACTTAAAACTCAAACTAATGAATAGTTAAATTTATAAATTAACTGGTAAGTGAGTTCACGGTGTTTTTGCGGATACTTTTAACACATTGTAATGATTCATTTAATTATTCTTCTTTTGAAATTGAGTAAAAACAAAACTTGGGCCACAAGTGATGATGAAGCTACCATATTAACTAGACAAGCATGTGGTGAGCAAAGTATTTTTGGACATTAATATTGGTTTGTTACAATGTTGTTAATGGTTCCATTCAACACATAATCCTTGGTAAGGCAAGTGTGTCGGTATATCAATTATAAACCCAAAGAGAAGGAAGGATATGCCAATTTGGTCCCCCTAAACAACCACCCCTATCCTTCCCATTTCTTCATGGACCACCCTACATATGTACATGTCATTCTTCTTGCATATCTCAATTTGGGTTTGTGTGAATCCCTAGAATTCATTTGTGTCATTCACATGCTTTTGTATAATTTTGCTTTGGTTGTATACAAATGTACATCTCTAACAATATGTATGTCTTGTATTTATTTAGGTATGTATAGTAAGTATCAAATACAAACTAGAGGAAATTGTTCAAACGTCCAAATTGTATAATATGCAATGTAATGTTGTATAATTATGTAGTGTAATCTAGTATAACATGTTGGACATATGCAAAATTGAAGCAATGTATAACATGTAGTGCAATTTTGTATACCTGCCACGTGTCGCAATTTAAGATAACACGTCTCAGATCCGACAGTTATACATTGGTTTGGACGTTTGGACATTTTGGGTGAATGTGTATTGGAGTGCATATATATCAACGTTTGGACACGCCTCACGTTATATGTTAGTTACATTGGAAAAGTATGTAGTATAATTAGAGTTAATATACACATTGAATCCAAGACTTAATAGACTAGTCTTTTGAGTCAAATGTGGTATTTAATGTACATTTGTGCATTCTTATGGTGTGCTCCTCCTTCGTAAAACCAAGTTTTTCTCGACAAGTGGTATCAGAGTCTAAGTCTGGACATATCTCATCAGGTTGGTAGACTAATGGATCTAATTGGTAGATCGAGTCAGGTGACCAGTAGGATTTTAAATAATAATCGATCATGTCAGAATTGCCAGATGAGCCAGTGTGTGAGAGAACAAAACGATTTAGGCTTAAAAGTGAGTCTAAATCCCACATCAGAAGATTAAAAGCATGAGAAGAGTTAATATACACATTAGAGCCAATACCTAATAGGCTAGTCTCTTAGGATTTAATATGTGTATGTGATTTCTTGTGTTTTGCTACTACTTGGTAAGATTCGGTTATAACACTAAAAATAAATTCATATACACATTAGAGTCCACCACTAACTCAAAATCTTAATTAGTTAGGTCTTGGTTCGAATGTACATTAACTCTCATTATATCGACTCTCACTCGCTTTCTCATCTAACAATCTTGACCTGATGATTGCAGTTTCAAATCTTACTAATCTAACTAACTCGACCCAGTATGTGATTCTCTAACATATCGACTTGTAATTAATTTTTTTTGTTTGTTTAAAATGGTAAAGAGAGAAGTATGAGATTTGATATGTATTCTCGGTCCTTATATTGACGCATATTCCCTCTCTTGGTCCCTGAAATATTATTTTTTTGCATTTAATTTCTCGTCTCGATTAGTTACGAAGAATTTACATTTTGGAATTATATTCTAAATTTAAAATATATATTTAGTTTTCTCGTCTCGATTAGTTACGAAGAATTTACATTTTGGAATCATATTCTAAATTTAAAATGTATATTTAGTTTTACATATTAAATATATAAGAGTTTGTGATTGTCGACCTAGCCAAAGCTTTTCAAGTTTGTGATTGTCGACCTAGCCAAAGCTTTTCAATTTGTATAACACATTTTCATCTTCAAATATATTTGTCACACCAATTCCTTATATGTGTATGAAACTATCGAATCTCTATTATATTTAAGTGTGGTATACTTTTGTTCCAAGTATAGAAAAGGTTTATTTTGCGAAAAGAAGAAGAAAGTTGCGTTTTTGCGTATGATTGGTAAAATTGGACACCCATTTCATAAAGCTGAGAATAGATAATTACCAAACACATAATTAACAACTGCTTGAACATTGACTTCTCATCTATTAAACTTTATTTCATCACAGAACAATCAATATGTCTTAAGTGGGTATTAATGAAGGATAAAATGTAATGATTCATATGATCAAATATGAACATCAATGCAGTGTTATGACATGAAAAGTTCCTAGAAGGAAGTGAAAACCAATTACATGTTCTTTTTCAGGCTTTGTGATGCTTATTGGTGCTTGTAATCATTAGGATATGTAAATATATTTTGTTACATTATTGTAAATCTCCATAACATTAGCATATTAAAAGAACAAATTGAAACATGAAACGATGTAATAAATTAGGGTAATGATTCAGACAACATGTTTAAAGGGATGATTCAGCTTTGGGCTCAGTGCTTTAACCTTGGAGTCCCGTGTTTTTCTAGTTCTTTGTGAAATGGTCTATTTGTTTACTATTTTCACAGAGAATTGGAATTTGACTACATGATGAATTATGTGTTTTTTTAAAATTTAATTGTGACATCAAATTTAACACTTTTCAAATTAAAACAAGTTAGATAGTATGGATATTGATGATGTCCAATTTATAAAAGTAAACATAAAATCGTAGATATTTTGAGAACGACAACAAAAACAACAGTACGTTTTAAGATTAACGGTAAAATCATCAACTCGTCTAGTGGTCGACGGTGAAAATTACCACTGACACAGTTGGTTCAGGCCGGGTCGGAAACGGTTTGGACTGGGTCTAGGTCGTTTTGATTCGATTCGAGCCAAACTAATTTTAGAAAGTAGAATTTGATATATAAATATCTTTATGAAGTTTATGAATATGGGATGCACTCCCTTTTATGTTTCAAATACAAATCTACAAACTATCGATTAAACTTCTATTTTACCATACAAATAATTCAATTAAATATACAAAGAACATATTAGTCAATAGATTTGATGATTTCAACTGAAATTATTAATTTTAATTTATTGAAACACGTTTTATTTTTTTGAAACATGTTTCACTTTTTAGCAATGTAACGAGATGTTTAACCGATTGAAACGAGGGAAGAGGTGTAATGAGTATTTTGGGTTCCATATTATAACCAATGGGTGAACCCTATTGGAAGAGAGATGTAACGAAGGTCCTGGGTCAAAACACCAAAATAAAATCTCCGCCTAAATGCCCTATCGTGTGGCCTAAAGTTAGTTTGTAAGTTCTATTTGAAGCATAGTTTATACATGATTACCACCCTATGAATATAACATGAATAAAAAATAATTTCACTATTTTAGGGTTAATTGTTTTTAACTTAGTTATGGTATCATATTTCAAATTGTTAATTTAGTTTATCAATCTTGACTTGCTAATTTGGTTATAGTGTTATGAAAAAATTACACATAATCCCTTTTAACACCTTTTAACATGACCGAGTTTCACTTAACTCCCTTAACTTATTGGGTTTCTTAAGTTTGAAAAAGTTATACACTTTTCCGCTAATTTTTTTAAAATTCTGTTAATTTTTTATGGAACAACGAAAATTCTCTGATATTAAAAAATTAAAATAAGCTGAATGTTCTTGAGTTGTTAATTTAATTTATTAATCTTGACCAATTGATTATTAGCTTTAGTAATTACTGTGCTATATCTGTAAGGACTTTGAAGAAATATTGATTTTCTTTATAGGCATGATATTTATTTTTATTAAAATGTACAAAAATTGAAATCCTCGTCAATCCCGTAAGTCCGATCCAATTTAATAGCGTCTTCCTCTTGCAATCTCCTTAAAATCGCTATCATCTTCACATTTTATTGCACTAATCTGAAATGCAAGACAGCGAGAGAGGCTCTGCTCTGCTCTGCTGCTATCTTCTGGTTCTGGCAACAAGACAAAACACCATTGATGCACACAGACTTGAAACTTGTACTATTATTAGTAGTACATACGAATTTACCGGATTGCCCTTGATAACCCACATGACCTGTTTTTGTGATCTTGATAGGGACACTACACTACCTTGTGTTTGTTATTAACCTACTACTCCCCAGTAGATGAGGGTATTTTAGTCATCTTGCCAAGAACCACTGTTGTTTGTTGTTCCTGGATGGGATGGGCCTGCTTGAGGGTGTATTTGTAATTTTGGAAAGAGAAATGGGTGGGGACTGTTGCAATTATGGGTAATGTAAAGGATAGTTAGACAAATAGATGAGTTTTTGAGAAGAACACTATTATAGTGTTTTCACTTGCCAGTCAACTTAATTTGACCAGCTTTTTGTCTTACCAACGCCAAAGTTATTTTATTGCTTTAATAATTATGTATTTGGAACACTATCATTTTTATATCATAATTTTACATGGATCCGCCTTTTAACATACTTCTATTTTAAAATATGTTATACACACACAAATATAAAAACATGTAATGTAAAATAAATTTGACTTATTTTAATAAGGATCTCGATGGTCATTAAACTAGTCATTTGCGCCTAATATTGATCATGGAGCTGTTGGAGCCATATTCAAATTATACACAATGATAATTGAGATTCACAAACACAATGAGAGCAGAGACACTTGAAAAAGAGGTGAAAACTCATGGCACAAAACAAATGCTAAAACCGTGAAAATAAGGTAGAATTTGGTGTCATGGCATGCCTTTGCATCTTTAGGTCACACTGAATCAATGGTCCCATTTCCCTCATTTATGTTGTGTGCCTCAACATTGCATCACACACTCCTCATTTCTGTTTCTTTCATGCCTTTGCATTAGTTACTTGGTGTTCACAAGTAGAACCTAACTACTCTTCTTGAACCAGTCTAGTCGGAGTTGTTTAAATGTCCTATGACGATAGTTTGGTTGTGTTAGGTTAAATTTACAGTGTCAGTGTCATGTATCAAAAATATATGAATGTTTTGCGATGATCGTTCAGTTTCAACATTCAGATTTACGAATTGAATTTATAATGGTAGTATCATGTAATAAAACTATATGTGGATGTCGGATGATTTTATTTCAAATTCATAGGAGTTGTATATATAGTGTCATGTTTTGAAAATAAGTGTATCATATTATTAATTACTCGATAAACATTTCGAAATCTTCGCTTACGAGTTTGATCCGAATTCTGGTGGGTCACATGTAGGAATTTGTGCTCTAGTCCAATACTATTTATGTCTAAGTTTATGTAATCATTCATTGGAAATGAATAAAAGCGGCATTTTATTACTAACGTGTTGTAGTTATAAGTTAATCATAATTCGATCTATATCATTGAGTGTATAATCACTAATAGTAGAATTGTAGATCTGCTTGAATTATACTTAACGGGTCCCTGATCAACTAAACTTCATAAGAAGTGACTAGAGTGCGGATGATTCTTTAATGATCACGCTCTATTGATCATTGGCAATGTGATTGACGAAATCAGATCATAGATGCCATTTGGGAATGGATGTAGGGCCGAAACGTGTCGTGCAAAACGTCACGTCTCGGATAGGTTCCCTCGCGCAAGCGTACACGATCACAAGTAATACATTTAGACCGGTAAGTAATCGGGTCGATCCGCAGGGACTAATGAGGGTTTTAAGTCGAATGTGTGATTGTGTTAAGGAACTCGAGGCTACGACTACTGTTTTTGATATTTTCCAATTATCGAATTAAACAAGAAATTATGTTGATGATTAATAATTAATAAAAGCACATGGGGTGCTAGACGTGCAATTCGTGGATTACTACAATGACTCTAGAGTAATTAGGTGATATAAGTGTGACCTAAGTCTTAATTGACAACTCCGCCTCTCGGCATTGGGGTTGTCCTAATCTCGAGTCACTGCTCGCGCTCTCGGGTTCGTAGTCACTCGGGATTGCATTCCTCCGACAATAGTTGGTCAAGTGTTAATTCGGGGAGTCTCCGCTCGGCGTCGAACCCCTAACACTCGGTGGTGACTAGGTCCGGGACTATCCGTCTCTCTCGAGATCGACGTAGCCCCTAAACACACATACTACTTAGGCTAAGTGTTACGTCGGGGTAGCGAAACACGATTTCGAGCCCCTCACACTTAATGTCGACTAAGATCGAAAACCCTAGCATACATTCTAATAGGCCTATCTAGCAAGCACGAATGAAAACAAGAACACTCACACACATCTCATATCATCCTAAAACTCATTCATCAAATATCATTCATCCACAAATTACAATGTCTAGCACCCATGGCTAGGGGGTTTAGCCCTCAACCATGGTGCTCAAATCAAATATCATCATACAAATCGTGTGCATAAATTCAAGGAAACTAGAAATGAAAACAAGTTTGCACAAATTTAAAGCAAGAGAGAAATAGAAATGCTCATGTGTCTTCCACTTTGCTACAATCCCACACTTGAGTGATATCCTCTTCACACTTCAAGTTGAGAAGGTAGATTCATCAACTCTTTACTCCAAATCTTCAAGCTTCTTGGCTCTCCAATGGTAGCCAAGGCTAGGAGCTAGATGGAGGCAAGGTAGGAACTTGGTTGGTGAAGTGATGGAGTGTAGGGTCCTTCCAAAAATGAGCTAGGGTTTCCTTTTGTCTGATTTTGAACTCCAATCCGCTAGGCAATCCGGTCCGGATTGCCTAGTGGAGTGCACTTCTCATTGCTCAGGTCCTCTAGGCAATCCGGCATGGATTGCCTGAAGGACCTGAGACAAATGTCTCATGCTTCACTCCTCTAGGCAATCCAGGCCGGATTTCCTAGAGGAGTTGCTCTCTGCCCGCTTCCTTTCCTCGCTTGCTCAACTCCGAAATGCCTCATCGCTCGATCTCTTCGAATTCCGATTATCGTCCGACAATTTCCCTTTCCTGCATATGTTCCTCAAACCACGACCAAGCATCAAATCGTCCTATTTGACTCCCTATAGCCACTACGAGGCAAATAAGCACCTAATTATGAGGTTGTGCGGGCTCAAACAGAGACCATTCGACCCCACAACAATGACATTGTACGCCCCGACCTAAATATGCGATATAGATATTATCATGAGCAAATCCAGTTGTCGTAGTTTGTTATTGTATTCTTACACCGAGGAATCTTTGTGATCACAATATAGTCAATATTCGAGTTTGACCTAAACCTGACATTATATGTGATAGGGTAACCATAACAGTTATGATTGGCTTGGGGACGGGTCATATGGGTGATACGAAAGACGGCTAAAGGATTTGTCCCTCATACTGTGGTATGGGAACGATATCAGTTTGGGCCACTTGATGAGAATAACTGAAAGAAAATGCATGGCCATGATACTGATACGGGGTATCATTCTCAGTCATCTCTAGATCAAGAAACGGTGATTGATTAAATAAATATGACGGGTTTATGCCTTGTGATCAATCTAGATATCTAGTGACATAGACGTCAAGAGGTAAAGTTGAATCATTCGTTCATCATGGTCATTGAATAATCAAAATGTCTTGCTAGAGACCACTTATGATGGATTTAGTGAAACGAGGTTTCGCGTCCATCTGCCAACTGAGTCATGAGCCTACACGGTCACACACAAACGGTGCAACCCGAAGCTAGTGGAAGAATAAGGTGAAAGAAGAGGGCCATGGACCGTGGAAGTGGCCACGTGTTTGTGGCTAGGTGAACCACGGGATCGTGACCAAAAGATTGGCCACGGGCCCGTGGTGGAACCAAACAAATGGCCACGGGCCGTGGCGGGGCTATGGTGCGACAGAGGTTTGGACACGGACCCGTGGTGGGGCCACAGTGCGGTAGAGATTTTACCACGGCGCCGTGGTGGGGTCTGTGGCGAGTCAACGTGCCATGTTTTTTCGCAGAAACGATCTCCGCAGCTGCTTGCCATATTCTAAATCAGATATAACGTCTGCTTCAGTTTTTCAGAATAGATTCGACACAAATTTGTTTTTCTTGAAAAATTCCCTCTCAAAACCTCACAGAGAAGAAAATTATTCTAGCAGGTGATTTTCTTCTTAACTTTGAAGCAAGGTGTATCGGTGTGGATACCAGTAGAGGACAGGTAACATCTGCGTAATTGCTGATTCAATCGAAAAGCCAGATCTGCAAAGGTAAATCCCAAATCTCAATTTAGTAATTTGCTAGATCGTATAAAAGAACGAGTTTATATTTATTGCTTCCGTTGCATGATCTGGACTGGATCCCTTGTTCCCACCGTCACATTCTTTAAATGAGTGGGTAAGGGTAGGGATAACTTTTAGTAACCCTTTAGAATTGTATACAATAAACATACAAAAATTCATGATTTAGGATTATAGATGAACACTATGACTCATTTTTGTGATTGATTACATGAAATGGCCTTAAGAGCTTTGTAGCTGTGTCTATGGGTGGAAAATGATGTCCAACACAAGTCAAATTGTGGATCAGTCCCTTTGACCATATTGAATTGAAAGCCTCTGCGAAACTGGACCCGATCTCTCCATAAAAAAATGATGAATTTCAAATGTAAATACAATTAAAATAATAAAATAATGGAAAATGATTAAAGGATCCGAGGGAGGCTAAATGTTAAATAATTTACTTTGTTAGGGTTAATATCATATTCTACTATTTCTTGGGATGAGCACTTGATCATTTTGAAACAAATGGTTGATTAGCATCTAATCACATATCAGTCTTAATTCAAATCTTTCATTTTTTTTCCAGCAAACATGACATGAATAAGATAATTAGGTTTCATAACCATAATAAATTTTTAGAATCCATTGACATGATACATTTACTACAATTTCTCAACCTCTCAACATAAACAAAAAGGCCAAAATGGTAACTACAAATAATGCATGCAATTCAAAACTTTCATAAAAAATTAAACCCCACAAACAAAAACATGCTACAAATATCCACAAAAACTCTTGTCCATTTCCGAAAAAGAAATAACATTATCATTACATTATATTCTCGTAAAAGAAAAAACAATAAAATCACTCCTCCCCAAACCCTCCACTCCACTCCTCATGTAAATCTCTCACTGCACTCACCTCTCTCTCTCTCTCTCCGTCGCCGTCGCCAGAGACCCAAACCCCACCGGAAAAATGCGGCTCCTCCTTATACTCGTGTTCCTCATCCTCCACTCCTCCGCCGCGCACCTGCCGGAGTACCTGGCGCTCCTGTCGGTCAAATCCGCCATCTCCGACGACCCATCCTCGGCGCTGGCCGACTGGGACGCCTCCACCAGCCACTGCCTCTGGTCGGGCGTGACCTGCGACCACCTCCGCCACGTGTCCGGTCTCGACCTCTCCGGCCTCAACCTCTCCGGGACGCTCTCCCCCGACGTGTCCCACCTCCGCTCCCTCCTCAACCTCTCCGCCGCCGCCAACCAGCTCTCCGGCCCCATCCCGCCGGAGATCTCCTCCCTCTCCTCCCTCCGCCTCCTCAACCTCTCCAACAACGTCTTCAACGGGTCCTTCCCTCCCCAGATGGGTCTCCTCGGGAGCCTCCAGGTCCTGGATCTGTACAACAACAACATGACCGGCGACCTTCCGGTGGAGGTCGCCGGAATGGCGAGCCTCAGGCACCTTCATCTGGGTGGGAACTTCTTCTCCGGTGGCATTCCGAGGGAGTACGGCCGGTGGGGGGTTATTGAGTACCTGGCGGTCTCCGGCAACGCGCTGGAGGGGAAGATCCCGCCGGAGATCGGGAACCTGACGAGCCTGAGGGAGCTATATCTGGGTTACTACAACAGCTTCGAGGGTGGCTTGCCGGCGGAGATCGGGAACCTCACGAGCCTCGTGAGGCTCGACGCGGCGAGCTGCGGCTTGACCGGCGAGGTCCCGCCGGAGATCGGGAGGCTGCAGAACCTTGATACTCTGTTTCTGCAAGTAAATGGGCTTTCTGGGTCGCTGACGCCTGAGCTAGGGGTCTTGAAGAGCTTGAAATCCATGGATTTGTCGAATAACGCCTTTACAGGAGAGATTCCGGTGGCCTTCTCTGAGCTGAAGAACCTGACCCTTTTGAATCTGTTCAGGAACAAGCTTCACGGCGCTATTCCTGACTTTATCGGTGACTTGCCGGAGCTAGAGGTGCTTCAGCTCTGGGAGAACAATTTCACCGGAATCATCCCTCAGAAGCTCGGAAGAAATGGGAAGCTGGTGCTTCTCGATCTCTCCTCCAACAAGCTCACCGGAACTCTCCCGCCGGACCTGTGCTCCGGCGACCGCCTTCAAACCCTAATCACTCTCGGGAACTTCTTATTCGGGTCGATCCCTGATTCCCTCGGGAAGTGCAGGTCGCTGAGCAGGATTCGAATGGGGGAGAATTTCTTCAATGGGTCGATCCCAGATGGGCTTTTCGGGCTGCCGGAGCTGACCCAGGTCGAGCTTCAGGACAACCTCCTCGCCGGAGAGTTTCCGGCGACCGCTTCGGTCGCCTTGAATCTTGGTCAGATCAGCCTCTCCAACAACAAGCTCAGTGGGTCTCTGCCTCCGACAATCGGCAACTTCTCCGGTGTCCAGAAGTTCCTCCTGGACGGCAATAACTTCTCCGGTCCAATCCCGCCTGAGATCGGGAGGCTGCAGCAGCTCTCGAAGATCGATTTCAGCCACAATAAGTTCTCAGGCCCGATCGCACCTGAGATCAGCCATTGCAAGCTCTTGACCTTCATTGACCTCAGCCGGAACGAGCTCGCAGGAGAGATCCCGAAGCAGATCACTAGTATGAGGATACTGAACTACCTCAATCTATCGAGAAACCACCTGGTCGGTAACATTCCCCCATCGATATCCACAATGCAGAGCTTAACATCTGTTGATTTTTCCTATAACAATCTGTCTGGTTTAGTCCCTGGCACTGGTCAGTTTAGCTACTTCAATTCCACTTCGTTTCTTGGCAACCCAAATCTCTGTGGCCCTTACTTGGGTTCTTGCAAGGACAATGATGCCAATGGTGGTCATCAAGGTCATGTCAAGGGGAAGCTCTCGGCCTCTATGAAGCTACTGCTGGTTATAGGATTGCTTGTTTGCTCAATTGCGTTTGCAGTCGCAGCAATAATCAAGGCTCGGTCCTTGAAGAAGGCTCATGATGCCCGAGCTTGGAAGCTAACTGCCTTCCAACGCTTGGACTTCACTTGCGACGATGTTCTTGATTCCTTGAAGGAGGACAACATTATAGGGAAAGGAGGCGCTGGTATTGTGTACAAAGGCTCGATGCCTAGTGGCGATCAGGTTGCGGTCAAGAGGCTCCCGGTCATGAGCCGTGGGTCCTCCCATGACCACGGGTTCAACGCCGAGATACAGACCCTTGGTAGGATTAGGCACCGTCACATTGTTAGGCTGCTTGGTTTCTGCTCAAACCATGAGACGAATCTTTTGGTGTACGAGTACATGCCTAATGGGAGCTTGGGGGAGGTGCTTCATGGCAAGAAGGGAGGCCACTTGCACTGGGACACGAGGTACAAGATCGCCGTGGAGGCTGCAAAGGGACTCTGCTATCTCCACCATGATTGCTCGCCTTTGATTGTCCATCGTGATGTAAAATCAAATAACATCCTTCTCGACTCCAATTTTGAAGCCCATGTCGCTGATTTTGGCCTGGCCAAGTTCTTGCAAGACTCTGGCACTTCAGAGTGCATGTCTGCTATTGCTGGCTCTTACGGATACATAGCTCCAGGTATGATCCAAGATATAAATTTTCTGTTATGTTATGCTATAGAATTTGAATTTAAATGTTTTGCATGTGACTTATGTTGTAGGTTAGATTGAAAATTCATTTTCATGTCTTGATGAAGCTAGAACAATTAGAGAGTTTGAAACTGTAATGACTTAGTACTAACTAGACCTTATCACATTTGTTACATAGCATACAAATAGATAAATCCTTACTATACCAAAGATTAGTTGGAGTATTTCATGTCGTGCTGAGGTTCTTTGGGCTTTCAACTGAGATATAAATTCATTTCCGCAGAATATGCATACACATTAAAGGTCGATGAAAAGAGCGATGTGTACAGCTTCGGGGTGGTCCTCCTGGAGCTCGTTAGTGGGAGGAAACCAGTCGGGGAATTTGGGGATGGAGTGGACATAGTCCAGTGGGTCAGGAAGATGACGGACTCAAACAAGGAAGGAGTCCTCAAAATCCTCGACCCAAGGCTTCCCTCTGTTCCCCTCCACGAGGTGATGCACGTGTTCTACGTTGCATTGCTCTGCGTTGAAGAGCAGGCAGTGGAGCGCCCAACGATGAGGGAGGTTGTTCAAATCCTAACTGAGCTTCCCAAATCAGCAACCGCAAAACAAGGAGAGTCTGGGATCACAGAGTCTTCACCAACACGCTCAACTGGGATAGAGTCTCCATCTCCAAATGTTGTCTGAGTAAAACATAAGTACTATTTGTGTTAGCTTTATTAATGTTAATGTGTCTGTTGCATTGTGTTCTTGGGAGGGTTTGCTCTAACTTTTAAGGTTGTTTATGTTTGGAGTTGTTTTTAGTGTTCCTTAACTTTGGTTTGTACAGGAGGATTGGTGGGGGAGGGTATTTTGAATTTGTTGACTATTTTGAAGTTGTTTATGAAACTTTTGTCTTGTTCATTATTTGTACTCTCTCTGGCTCTCTGCTTCCTTTGACCCTCTGTAGTCTGTGCTTACTGTGTATTAATGGCACAGCTTGTACTGGGTCCTCTGTCTGAAACATTAAAGAGAAGCAAGTCAGTGTTTTTAAGGACTCTGTAATGACTCTGAAAGTGAAGGGTCTCATTGACACCACCCAAATGTGTTATTCTAGTAGGGATGGTAAAATAGTCTACAACCACCGTATTCTAAATCAAATTCAACAGGAATTTGATATCTTCTTTCAAAATGGAGACGAGGATTGCAAAATATATCACCTCTTCTTTTATTAAAAAAGTGCCAAATAACTATATAATGTTTTGATGTAGAATGTAACATTATTCGTCAAATCAGAATCCAAATTTGTCACATGACTTTTAATTCATGGAGATACAATTGAATGTAAAGTTTTTATGTCATACAATTTTATTACCGACATGTAAACTGTCTCTGATCTCTCCCAAACCAATGTGATATGAATATGTGATTTTTAATGTGAAGTTTGAACATTTGGGTGTTTCATCAAAGATTATGATATTATTTGGAACGTGTGAGATTTTTGTCCAACCGACTTTGTAACTCATAATCAAATTGGACTTGTGGAATAAATTAGCAAACAATAAATACAAATATAGGGTATTTGTATGTGACGACAAGATTCATAAGTTTAATGAGGTAAAGAGATTGTCGTTTTAGGTTGTTGGGCAGTGAAGCATTAATTTGGAGATTCTTATATGTGACCCTTATCCACACATGTTGTCCTGATTCAAGGCTATTGGTAATTAATGTGGAAATCATTTTGGCATCATCAACCTTTAGGGTTGGTGAAGCATTCAGTGTTGGAAAAGGACATGGATGGCTCCATTTCCATTTTCATCAGGCAATGAAGCAACTTGTTGGCTTGCCCCTTATATGGTTGGTTCCAATTAATAATGATGGAAATTAAATTGAAATGTAAATATTGCAAATACCTGGGTGATCTTATCGACATGGGTTTTAGATCAACCGAGTTTAAACAGGATGTTGAAACTCAGTCTATGTTCATAATGTGCCTTCATATTAACTTATTTTACGTGCGAGAATTCGTTTGATCTGATATTATGATTCATATTTTCGACGTATGCCTCTATAGTATGAAAAGCGCATACATTTTTCAGCGTGCAAAGTCTCGAGTAATATAGATTCGTTTAAATTGGCATGCACGATCCACGACATACATGTATCCCTACGACCGAAAAAGTCATTTGTTTTTTCATGTGACAAAATCTCATATAACTTGGATTTGCTCAATTTGATATGTATAGTCTATCTTCGAATTCGATCACCACCCTAACATTTATGGTCCGTCTTTGTTATATATGTTTATGAGTAAATATGCATACAATTATTGATTATTTCGTGCGTGACATGTAATTGATTGGGTTCATGTGTGACAGTGTATGTGGGGTTGTACGGTACACATAATTGTATGAAGATGTCGGTGGGAGATTCTGAAATGACGAAGGAGAAGAGGAAGATTGATTGATTGAGGCACTGATGCAGAGTGTGTGGCCATTGCCGTGAAAATGAATGAAGCATCTCCATCTTTTTCTTCACGCCAATCCATCATCTACCATATGGCTTTATTCGCATCACCTTTGATCACTCATGTGTCACATTTCATTCACAGAGATGCGTTTTGGTTTTTAGGGCATTTGGTTGATTGATAGAAAAGATCCATCAAATCTAGGGTTCATACAAATTAAACATATAATCATTTGATGATTATAAATGGTCAAATTATGCAAAGTTGTTCTAGGTGTAGCTAAAATAATCTAGATTCTTTTTTACATAGATATTTTTTTTATGTATTATTTTACATTCAAAGTATCATGTAACGTGAATTTTGTGATTTTTTTATCAGCAAATCATGAAAATCACTTGTTCTTGACAAATCTTTGAGAAACCATGTTATCGATTTTAATCCATTTGTCAGAATCTGAAAAAAAAAAACTCACATGTATTAATATTTGAACTCATGAACTCACATATGTTAGTATGTGAGATTTTAGTTGTAAACCTGATTTCCGCAACATGATAAACAATGTACAGATGTAAAACCCGGTACAACTTAATTGGTAAATATGTCTAGATCTTTGTCTAGCTGTTTAGATTGAGCCATTCGGAGTTAAGCTCCAAGTGATGAGTGAGTGGATACAAGAAAGCAAAATAGAGAAGAGGACAGACAAGTTGATAAATATATGTAGCTATAGGTTCCTTCATTCCTAGGTTACTATAATATAAATGTGCACAAGTAATGAGGATGAGAGAAGAGACACATGAATGATCCAACCTAATCCACACCTACCCACACCTCAAGCTACAAAATAATATTCATTTTCTTGAAAATAATATCCTATACCCAATAGCAATGCCCTTCCTTTAATATTGATGAATATGCAAGATCCATGCCTAGAATTAACCCAAAGAGAAAAGAAGCATAGATCAAGGAAAAGGATTTGAATTATTGAAAAAGGTGTGTGAAAGATGACAAACTACTTTTGAAGATGAATCAAACATTTAGACTTGGAATATGGTTTCATTGGGAGTAGGTTTCTTTGTCTTCCCAAATCAACCTCTCTTTTTCCCATCACTGCAATTATTATATATATATCCATTAACCATTATTATATAGTCAACAGTTAAGCACTCATTTTTCAATTTAAAACTACATAAATTTAGTATAATATTTATGAACTAAAAATAGTTTTTTTGCTACATTAGTATAATATATATATATAAAATAAAATAATTATTTTTTGATTGTTAATTTAGTTCTGATAATGGATATAATATTTGAATGGAAATCCTTGCAAATTGCAATGGATTAATAGAAGCAATGTCTCTTTCATAGCCGACAAATTTAATGTTATTTATTGGCCTCAGAAAAAAAACACAGGAATTTATTGGTGTCATCTCATATTTCTAATTCTTTGACTTCCTTTAAGGCTGTGAGCCTAAAAGAAAGGTGCATTAATTGGATTTGAATTAAATTTATTACACTTTTCTATTCTTTAGGAAATATATTGTGTTTTCCCTTAATATAAGAATTAGTTATACTTGTTGGTGCACATATCTACAGAACTGAACTCTAGCAATTAATTAACACATCATTCCAAGATTGCTCTAAACAAATGGCAATGCATGCATGTGCCTGTGTTCAATTTTAGATTTTATAGGTAATCTAAATCTTCTTATATATAATATATGTAGTGTCAAATAAAATCTATAGGGAAGAGAATATTTGGGTATAAGATAAAATCAAAAACAATTCTAACCACCATTTCAGCTTTAATTGAAGTGTATATTTTGGTAAAAAAAGCCCCAAGTGTAGATTGGTGAGGTTTATTTATAGATTTGATATGGACGAATTTGCCCCTCGTGTAATGGAACATATATATTATTAATACGTTTTATTTTTGCAATGACATTTATTTTTGGTGGTTCTTCCAAATACATTCCTTATAAATGTAATTATTCGGAACGTGAAGGAATCTCAAGAATTAAAAACTTTTTTGTAAATCAAACAAACAATTCATAATAATGGATGATTTTATTTATTACTACTATTTTGTATTTGAAAGATAAATTAAATGTTAGTCAAAAAATGGAATTACAATTCACTCGTCCCTCTCCTTTTCCAACTTGGATTTGGTGTTGTGATGCTATCACGAAATTGGAATTTTTCATTTTTTGTGTGATCAATATTCTGTAAAACATTCAGGTGCCAAGTTGAGATTATTTTTTTTTGGAGGTGTTTAAATGATTGTCTTGCCGGTCGGGGAGTAATTTTAGTTACCTCCTGTATTTTTTTGTGGTGCAGATTCAGAATCTCTTTCTCATTTATTATGTGCTTGTCCAATCCTCGCTTCTTTATGGATTAATTTAGGCGTAGTCCTGGTGGGAGACAGACCTCTGTCAGATCAGTTTCAGGCGTTGTCCACTACTTTAAGTAATGATAAGTTGAGCAGGTTAGTTATGGTGTGGTGTTGGGTTTGGAAGGTCAGGAACGACATTGTTTGGCGAGATAAACAGATCCCTATTAATTCCATTCTAATATTGGCAGAGAAGACTCACAGAGACTGGGAAGGCAGCAACATCTTCCTTCCTCCTCGGGGTCAGCGTTTGAACCGCCCTTCTTGGAGCCCCCCGAAAACGGGTTGGATAAAAGTTAACTCAGATGGTGGTCTGGATGTCCCTAAAAGAGTTGGAGGTCTTGGGATTGTTATTCGAGACAGTGGTGGTGCCTGTTTGGTGCTAAAGGCCTCTCAGTTCGAGGCATCTCCGATCCCCTTCTCGCAGAAAGTCATGCTTTACTTGAAGGAATAAAATGGGTCAGGTCGTTGGGCTATTTCATGATTATCTTCGAGATGGATTGTCTCGTGTTAGTGGAGAGCGTGAACTAGTCAAGACCTCTTAGATCAATTATTGGGTAGATTTTGCAAAATTGTGTATCTCTTCTCACATCTCATTGTAATTTTTTATTTAACTTTATAAAGCGATCAGGTAATTGTGCAACGCATTATATGGCGTTTGTTGCCTGTGCAGGGAGTTTTTCTTAGAAAATTATCCGGAGGACTAATAAAATTGATGATCTTTTCCCTAAAAAAAAATAGTGTAAATTTTGAATATATAATTTTCTTATTCTTTAGGAAATATATTGTCTTTTCCCCTCATTTGGTGCCTATGATCTAGATAACTCTAGCAATGAATTAACACATCATTCCAAGGTTGCTATGCATATATGTGCCTTTGTGTCTACTCAATCTTCTTTAAGTATAATGACAAATAAAATCAAAAAACAATTCTAATCACAACCTCAGCTTCCTTCTTCCAACAATGGAAGACAGTAGTATTGAAATTACAGTGTTTTCTGTTAGCTTAATCAGTGGTAAGAAAAATTCAAGAAATTAGTTCTTTAAAATTTAAGGATTGAGTTGTCTTAATCATCAATGATTTTCAATAAAAATTAATTTTGAATATAACATAATAGTTTAAAAATAACATATATGTATCTCGTGATCCCCTGTAGAATGCTTTAATCAAGCATTCATGATAATTCTGGAGACCAATCGACTTTGATAGAAATAGTGTAGAGAATATTATTGATATAATTGATAGTTGTGTGTTGTGTTGATAGTTGTATATTGTGTGTTGTGTTAAATACAATAGAAGAGAGCCCTTTATATAAGCTAGGAATTAAGGTAATTAGGAAATACTAATGACAATAGGAAAACCTAGATATTAGGTAATAAACTAATATATAATAGGAATAGAAAATATTTAATATTATATTTTAACAGACTTGAACCAGTTAACATCAAATAGAGTCACGACTTTCACCTCATTCAGATGGAGACGCTCCCAAATTAATACGTGACTGTTGATGCTCCGAAATTAAATTTACCTTCCTTATTTATTTGAGTAAGCATATATATTTAATGGCTATAATTTTAGTGAGTTTTTGGATGATAGAGACCTTCTAACTACACAACCAAACTTTATTAGAATCCAATAATACGATAGTTCACGTGAGACTCTGTTTTCATAGAAACTAAAAAAATAATTCATGTAAATATGAGTTAAGCAGTTGATGATAAAATTTGTCCTAAAATAATACTATATGGTGAATGTCCTCAAATTTTCTAAATCTCATGTACTTACAGAAAATTAAAAAATGTTTGTCATGAACTTTTATTATTTTATAAAAAATTATATGTAAACTTTATATTTTGTAAAAGTCAGATGTGAACTTTTCTTTTGCAAAATGTGTGCGTTTGTCAAAATATATTTTTAAAATTATTATTTTATGTAAATTAAACATTAAATGACACATATAAATTGAATTTGACCGCATCAAATATAAATATCACTATTCTATTAAAATTGAAGTTTTCAAGCTTGAGCTGAATGATTCATATCAAATCGAGTTTAGAGCTTACGCTTTCAAATTAGATTCAGTCTAATTTCGATATGAAATATACCAATTTTTGTCCATAAATGCTAATAATTTCTTCTCCGACTATACTCTCGATCGTTGTCACTCCCTCTGATTATTTACATAAATTTCAAATTAATTTAAATAATACAATTATTACTGAATTTGAAAAAAAAAACCCCTCATCAATTCAACCTGATAAATGAAATGAGCCCATAATAACTCAAGATGGTGACTAAGTTGTGCAAGTGTGTGAAGCTTTGTGTTTCCATTGCAAAATCTGTCAGTTTTAATTACACCCACCCACTCTTATTATTCACCAATAATTGCTATAAACAAAATAAAAGTCAAGAGATGGGAGAAAGCTATATACATTACACAGCCTGTAACTTCACATCGATGCTATCGCACACAGAGTTGAAAATTTTCATTTTTAGTGTGATCAAGATTGTGTAAATTTTGAATTAAATTTACCATACTTCTCTATTCTTTAGGAAATATATTGGTGCCTATCTAGAGAACTCTAGCAATTAATTAACACATATCATTCCAAAGTTGCTCTAAAGAAATGATAATTCCTTTTTATTCCAACTTTCAATACCTTTTTTATTTCCCACATTCTTGCATAGGTTAGGTGCAATGTAATATACTGACATGAATAAAACAACTAAAAATTTGGACACCAAATTGAATACTTCTGAAATATTTCAAAGAAACTGTGGAGTACATGAAACTCATTAGGGTCCCATGAAAGCACTGCCCATATTATTCAAGGAATCCTCTGGCTTTTAGTGCAACAAAAAGACCCAGCTACTGCTAATGCTACACTACAATCTTATTTTTCAGAAACTATAATCTATCTACCTATCATGAAATATAACAAGATATATCATCGCCTTTTTATTTGTTCACAAAAGAAACACCCTTCTGAATGCTTCCGGCCAACTCTTTCTTTGCCTTTTCCAAGCCTGCCCTGTCGATCACCAGAAACCATGTCAGAGAAATTTAAATATAGAATTTGATCGTCAGTTCATCACCACAAACCTCTCGTATTCATTCAGGAGACCTAGAGGGCGTATTTCCTCGGCCCCAGTACGGCCAAGCCGTACCTTGGATGCAAAGAATGGAAGTTCAGTAACCTATACAAGGGCATGCGTCAGTTTTCATACACAGTGTGTTTTATAGAAAATTTGGATTGAGAAATCAAGAGAACGATTTTGGATGACGAACCTGAGAAGACACATAGGCGCATTCAATGATACCAGCATCTCCTCTCATTCCCCGCAGGCACGCATCTGCAAATTTAACAGCAGCGTATGCCTGTACATATTTTTGCCAAGTCAGTTCAGCCAGCTATGAGATCGAGCTCGGAGGGAAATAGGAGAAAGAACAATTTATGTCTTACCATTGATAGTGTGGCCGAGCCAGCTCCAGCTTTTGCCTGCAAAAGACACCAACATTTTCAGTTTACATAACGTGTAAGAGTGTAAGCAAAAACAAGACAGAAATCCGTGAGAAGCTTTTGTAGAGTACTATTACAAGTAACATTTGCAATGTTTCCATGTCAATATGCATGAAAAAGAAATAGGATGATGATTTTAGAGTTTGACGCAGAGATGCGCAATGATTTTTCACAGCTCGAAATCAGACATACAGCATGGGGCATAGAAATGTGTTCCAAATACTTGTCCCAAAAATCATGTGTTAGTTGGCACCCGAGGTTTAGGCTTTGGGGTCTGATGAACGTGTTACACTATCTCCATGAGAACCAAGTTTAGGCTTTGGCATATTTCCTTATGGTAGTTATCATTGCTTATTTATTTCATGTCATTTCTTATCCAGTGAAATCACGAATACACGATGGAAGACATAGTTGACAAGGTATGGATCTCTGGATAATCTTAGCTCAACGGGTTTATAATTTCAATTAGTGGCACAATATGAGTCCAGTCCCAAAGAAAGTTTGAATAACATCTAACCATATTAGCAGATGAACAATTGAATTAAATTTGTCTGAGTTGGCCTTCAAATCAGATACGAAGAACGGCCCAAGATCATTTACCTCGACAACTTCTGTTCCACCATTTTGAATACGATTAGTCAAGTAGTCGATTTCTTCTGGGGTGAAAGAACAAGAAGGTTTTACCTGTATGAAAGGAGCAATTTTCAATTGACAAGACAGGTTTGAATCCTCTATTAAGCCCAAGTAATCTGAAGTATTCACGTACAAGTATTAAAATATATATCAACTTTTAGAAATACCTGGGACAGAAGGGGTAAAATCGTAACACCTGCATGCCCTCCAACAACTGGAACATCAACATCCCTAGGATCAAGACCCAAAGTTTCTGCCTGAAAGAAACCCAAAGGAGGGTAAGTGGCAACTGGAAGCCAAAAAATGAAACACACAGAAAAGCATATGTAGCTCTTTTCAAGGCATTTTATATATTCCACCCCTAAATTTAGACAAGTAGAATGTCTATACCATTTGATAGATTATGTTATATCACCGTAGTTCATATATAATACGAGTAATATAAATGTTATCCTAGCAATGTAATTGTGTTTCTTTTTTTTTCTTTGAAGAATAGTAATTGTGTTTTTATCCTTCATAATTGACAGTGAAGGATAGTCAAGCAATAATGCTTCAGCAGCAAGACCATATCATAGCATATACAGTCTAAACCCATAACTGTCAGCATTTAAGACGAACTAAGTATTTCTACTTCCTAGAATAAAGAATATGATTGAATGGTGGAGTTATAGGTACGTACCACAAAAGTATTGGCTCGCACGACATCAAGCATCGTGACACCCAAAAGTCGCTTAGGATCAAAGGTGCCAGCTTTCTTAAAAACTTCTGCGGCAATCGGAACAGTCGAGTTCACGGGATTGGAAATCACATTAACTATAGCATTTGGACAGCCCTTGGCAATTCCTTCACAAAGAGTTTTAACAATGCCAGCATTGATGTTGAAAAGATCATCCCTTGTCATTCCTGGTTTCCTGGGAACACCAGCAGGAATAATTACTAGGTCCATGCCAGTAAGCGCATTCTCTAGTTGCTGTTGGCCTAAAAATCCACGTACCTGAAAAGTCAACAATATTATTCAGTTCTACCTAGAAAGCCGTAAAAGATACTATAAACATGATTGGAGCTTAACTATATATATAATCATTTTGAAATTGGTTCTTTATTGTTTACTTTTAAATTCATAATCCTTATTTCTATTAAGAAGCAAAGTAAGACGTCCTCTTATTCGTCTGTACACTATCAAAACATATTCAATCTACACAATTCAATTGGTTATGAAGTTGGATTTGATTTAGTGGTTCAACAATTATAAAATCTCATTCCTGAAAATTCTACCAACAAAGCCTGAAAAGATGATAAACACGCTACAACTAATAATTTAGGACAGCCATTTCTGTTATTGGTTCTTCACTATTCATTCACCTTGAAATTCATAATCCTAATTTCTCGTAAGAAGCAGAGTAAGCCATCCTCCTAGTTGTTGCTCACTATCAAAACATGGCCAAGCCACACAATTCAACTGGTACTGAAGTTGAACTTTATTCACTGTTTCAATGATTGACTATAAAAGACCAAATAAACATCAACACAACAGATATAAAGTGCAAATTCAGTGGCTTAAAGTGCCAAGCCAATAACCCAACAATGAAACAAAAACAGTTTTAGATTCTTATAATTCTAAGGAAAATACAACAAACAAATGAACTAACCACAGCACCAGTGTCCATGTGACTGATATCAGCAGTGACACCAGGAGTGTTGACAACATCATAGAGATGAAGAACCGACACCAACGGATTCATCTTCATCAACATGGCCAGAGGCTGTCCAATTCCTCCAGCAGCTCCCAAAATCGCAACTTTAAATCCAGGCGCTGCCCCTTTCGCCCTGCAAATCTCTCGTCCCAGAACCAAACCCAAACCCTCCTCCACCTTCCAGTTCATAATTCACAAAACCAAACCCATCAAAAATCGATCAATCAAAACGAGACCCAATACACCACATAAATCACAAAACTAAAGTACCCATCAACGATTCACCCCGGATCAGCAAAACCCAGTAATTTTATTCAACTAATAACATAAATTTGCGGGGTAAAGGTAAGAACCTGGAGATTGGGAGGTTGAAGATGAGCAGAGATTCTAGCAATGCGTTGACTTGCTTGCAAGGAGGACTCCATCTTGTACCGGTCGTTGCTCTACAGAAATTTGAGGATGATCAAGAGACTGAGTAGGAGGTTTACACCGATTTGAATTATATAAATACACAGAGAGAAAGATCCAAAAGTAGATGAAAATGGAGGTGACGATGACGTGAAGCTTTCAATGATATTTAGGAAATAAATTGGGAAGCGTGGAAAGTGAGAACAAATCTTATCCAGTATGGGCCTTCCTCTTGTTTTGTCCGTTTCTTCTGTTGGGCTTTCCCTTACTATTGGGCCACATATTGACTCTTGAAGGCCCATGTCAAATTCCACAAGCCCAGGATAGGGGACCGATTCCATTACCCATCACATTGATATACATGAAACCAAATTGTGTATAGTCTTTTGAGCATATGTAATTAAGCTTATAAGAACCAACTTATAAGCTATAAGTATCATTCGACCCAACAAATTAGGTTTCCTGGTTTAGTTATTCAGATTTTTTACAAATAAATAAATAATTATTAATTCATACGAGTTCGGGTCTGATTGAGTCGAGTATATGCATACCCGAACTCGAACAATAACCATAACTTCAGGCTCTAATACCAATCTGTTACGGTCCCAAATTAGGATTGACTTATGAGTCTCGGACGGGGATAGTTTGACATCTCGTTTAACGAGAGAGAAGAACAAAATCAACAAGTTCAAGTTTAAACTTTTATTTTATTATTTATAATTTAATTAATATGATATTTACGTCATTTTAGACAAATATACACATTTTACAAAAAAATTATATATTTATATAAAAGAAAAGTCCTCAAGCTGCCACGTGGCAACCTTTTTGAAGAGATTTATGTCAATCCTATTTTTATTTTTATTTTATTTTTGATTTTTTTTCATTATTTAAATAGTTTATTGTAGTATACTAATACAGTTAAACTCAATTAAAAAACTCTTGGTGTTTTAATTCAATAATTTATCGTAGTATACTAATTCATTTCAAACTAAACTAAAAATTAAAATACTAATATAAAACACATTTAATATTAATTAAGATTCTGTTGGATTACAATTCTTTTTCTAAACTAAATTCAATACATGTCAATCACGTGTCTCTATTTAAGATACGATTTATTAACTAAATCAAACGATCTATGGTTCATTCATTAGATTTCAATGAATTTGTTTTGATACGTTTGGTAATGCAATATTCTGATCCGGCGTGTTGATTTTCAGGGAAAAAATGATGGATTGAAGAAGAAATATCGTTAGAGTTGACTACTTCAGACATATGAAGCAACAAAACAGAGATCGTCATTGATGACAAGAAAGTGAATAATTTTGTAATGTTCAATATAGTGTAGACTATGTAGTAATTTTTTTGAATCCTAACGTGATTTTTTAAGGAAAGAAATAGCAATTAAATTGAGTTGATGGAATCAAAAAGCTACAATAGATTGCATAAAAACGATGCGATATTGGCATGTATATTAATTAATTTTATACAAGTATATGTTTATCATCTACTAATTCTTGATTTCTCAATATCTTAGAATACGTGAGCTTTATTCAATAATTTATTTGAATTGTTCGTTACGTTGTTATTAGAGTATTATTGATATTTATTTATTATAACTTATCGTTTTTTCTGCAATTTTTTATTAATTTAGAATAATTCACTTTTAAAAAATAAATTTGAACATATTAAACAATTTCAGTTATTCATAACACCGCGCATTGCGCGTGGTTACACCCTAATAAATAATAAGTTCACAATCAGTCTTTTATAAATTGAAAAAGTTCACATGCTTTTTACAATTCACCCTTCATATTCAACCAAGTGAAATTACAAAAATATTTAAATTTGATTTTAATAAAAGTATTATTTATATGTTTCAGCAGTTGAGCATCACATTGTTTAGGTTCATATTATAAAGAAAATTGTTAGAGAAATATTATTGACATTTTGTGTGTAAATTACAATAAGTGATATCTTCATAAAATGAGTAGAGCAAATTAAAATAGAAAAACATGATAGGTAATTTAACCAAGACCTTTAACTTAAAATTGTTTAAACTATATTTGTTGTTTATTTAAACATCACCTCAAACTCAATATACTGAAAAGTGAAGACTGAATTGTGTTTGAATTTAAGAATAAATGTGTTCTAGAAGTTCACAATTAACTTCTTCTCCTTCTCCATTGCAAGTAGGGGTCTTTAAATTGATTTCCTTAATATTCTACACTTTCTTCACGTGCTGAATGACAGGTACCTTTTTGCATTACGGATGCACATCTGCGTGAAATAAATGTCATGGAGGAATGATAAAAACCGAGTCTAAAAGTCGGGACAATGCGTGGTTAACAAAACCAAAAATAACATATGAATAGGCTACTATTGAGCTCTTAATTAGAAATGAGTTTATTGGCATACTTCTTCTAATGTGTTGGTGTTCGATACATGAGGATGTACACATTAACCATAGGTGTCGTGCCCAAAATAATGACATAAAGGAAAAAAAATATAATAATTCACGAACATGATTTGCAACACAAACTAATTCAAATAGTTTGGCCTTATAAACACGCTAAGCCTATAGGTTAACGAGTGTGTATAATTCAAAAATTCGAAAGTTTTAACCATTGATCATTAAAGTTAGGGATAATGACAATTTGTTACACCTAACTATAACGAAATGACACTTTCATACCTTGACTTTTTTAGTACCCTGACAATTTTTTGTGTGACAACCTAGCTACCTCTAAAATACCTAAACTACCATTGGTTTAAGAAATCATAAATTGAATTAGTTCAATTTTGTTTATCTCTGGTTCAATTTGATTTATATTTAAGATGCAATTAAAATTATGCCCCAAAATTTAAGATTAAATTTGAATAATTTCAAATATGGGTTGATAAATCAAATTGGACCAATTATATTTTGATTTTTAAATCAGGGGTATTTTAGTCATTTTAGCATACGTTGTCACAAAAAAATTGTCATGGTACTAAAAAAAAGAGACAAATAGTTAAGGTATGAAGTGTCATTTCGCTATAATTAAGTGTAACAAAGTGTCATTATCCCTTAAAGTTATGATACAACCGTAGAAACAGTGTATTCTTTATGTTTGAATTAGAGCTCCTTATACTGAGAACAGACCAAATCAAATGCATTAACTATATTTTCTGTGTATTTTAACACATACGAAATAAAATATAATTCCAACTAAGTGCGCTTATGTTTTATTAACAATTGAAAAATAAAGACCATTATTTTAGTTCATGTCTACACATTTTAAACAAAAGTCTCGATCATGTCGATTTTCAACAAGAATTACATTTCACTCTCACGTATTTTGTTAAATGGATCTCATTAAGCAGATCATATTGATTTTCATGTAAGAATTCCTTAGATATGATGCGTTTATTAGACTCATTCACTGAATTCAAGAAGACTCGATCATCTTTATTGACCTCGACCACTCAAACCAACACATCTTCATACCCACCCTCAAGCCCCAATCACTAGGAGTGTAAACAAGCTAAACCGAGTCTCAATTTGGCAAGCTCGACTCGTGAAAAATGTACTATGCTTGTACTCGGGTCGGGCTCGAACGTGCTTGTGCAACTAAGCTCGAGTTTGGCTCGACAAATCTTAAATAAACTCGATTCACTTAATTTCCAATACAAATATTCATTAAAAATAATATATATATATATAATTTATTAAATACTAAACGAGTCAGCTCGATAATGGCTCGTTGAATTTCATCGTAGATATTCCCTAAAATCTTGAAAATATATTATTAAAAATATGTAACTAATTAAATATTAAACGAGCCGGCTCGCGAGCCCATCGAAGCTTAAAAGTTCATGCTCGAGCTCGGCTCATTTATTAAACGAGCTTAATCTTGATCTTGAACTCGGCTCGACCTCAATTATAACGAATTCAAACCGAATATTTAACGAGTCGAACTCGAACTACTCGTTAAAAGCTTGACTCGTTAACAACCCTACCAATCACCTCACAAATCACCTTAAAAAGGCAGTTATTATTTGCAATTAAATTTCATAATGGTATGCATATCCAAGTGAATAGTTCATCCATATACTTATTTACAAAGTCTGTAATTCACACGAATAATAATTTGTAACAATATTTTTAAAGTGACTCAAAAACTAATTTGTTACGATGATTCAGTGATTCAGACTCTGCAAGGGCCAGAATTGGATCAAACCATATATGTCATTTCTTTGTAGAAAATTGCATATGTATGTCTAAATGGATTGTCTACAGACAAAAAACCCAGTAAATATGTTTTTCATACCCATATGAATTAAAATCATTCACTATTTTAGCATTGTTGAAATTTAAAGTTGAGAAACGAGTTTACTCTTTAAAAAACTTGTCTTCTGCCATTAGGTTTGATGTAGATTCAATTAACAGTGTTGCATTACTTTTGTGACATCTTAATAGTGTTTATTTGGTCTATTATTAAATTGTTAGACAATTATGTGAACTAAAATTATTTGACCAAATTTTGAAAGTTTAAATTACTTTTGGTTGATTTGGATTATTTTTTGTTTATTGTGGCACATATAGAAATGCAAAGCTAAAACTTGATATATATATATATATATATATATATATATATATATATATATATATATATATATATATTATATACTGAAATAGGAGTATGAACAGACTATTTTTTTATTGTTTGTTATGGGTAACAATGAGACCTAATTTTTTAAGTTAATTTGTTTGCTGCCATTAACGAGTTTAATTTATAAAATCTTGTATACTTATATAATACTAGCTTTATTTTTCATTTTTGTTGGATCAAGTTTTGAAATCTCTCACCCCTTTATTAATTTTTACAAGAATCATGGTTTAAGTCACACAAATTTAACAATAAGGTTATTTTGAAAAAATAACATTGATAAGAATACTCTGGACATTATAAAAAAAACTTTAAAATCACAAGAAGACAAATGTAAGATGAAAATTATATTTCCATCATTGTTGCATGATATTACAAGATTCTAATTCACATCAGTATACTTGTGAAAAAACATATTGAATGCATACTTATAAACTATTATAAGCATTTTAGAACTCAATTTGTCATTTGGACCTTATTTCTGAATTTATTATACAATTTATTCACTTTCAAATTTGAATTTATTTCTTGATTTAAATCAAACCCGTGTCAGAAAAAGAAACATTTCATCAAATGCATACTTATGAACAGTGATAAATACACCCAAATTTGAAATCGAAATTTATGCTTTAAACACCATACAATTCATTTTTTTAAATTAATCCCACATTTTAGTTTCTCTGAATAATGTCTGAATCGCAATTCAATGTTTCACCATTACTTATAACCACAGTTAATTCATCATCCATATAGGCCCCAATTTATTAAAATAATATTTTTAAACTGTACGTCTTATAACAAACTAAAAATTCATGAGAGTAGTTTTTACCAGTAACACCTTCAATGCCTTCCATAAAAAAAGACACCAAATTGAAAACCCTCTTTGATCACTAACATCAACACCACCATCACCGTCTCTTCCCCAAATGAGTTCACGGTCACAACTCACAAGGGCCGAGGCCGAGCTCGTAAGGCCCGCTAAGCCCACGCCTCGCAAGCTCAAGCCACTATCCTTCCTCGATAACTGGGAGCCACTTCGCTTGTTGATGCCCACCGTGTGTGTGTGTATCGTTACAATGACTCTACACAGGGGATGAACCCCGCGAGGGTCATTAAACATAATTATTGTAGGTGACACGAATGAAATGCGGTGGTTTGATCCTCGAAATTCATATTGAAAAGAAAAGATTGATTATCCTTGCTTGATTTTATTTTGCTGTAAATCGCTTTATATATACATGAGTAGGAGGTTATAGAAAAGGAAAGTAGATATACAAAATAATTACAATATTTGACGTGTTGTATAATAGGAAAACTTGTGCAAGGATCAAGCAACATGATTTGCTCATATGCTTGATGAAGGGGTAATCACCAATACTCCCCCTCAAGTTGGAGCATGGGGGTTGACAATGCCCAACTTGCCAATTAAGTTGTGAAAGCGGTCTCTTCCAAGTCCCTTTGTGAAGATGTCGGCTAGTTGATGTTTGATGGGGATCGCACGAGGATGTAAGACTGCCGCTTGAAGTTGGTGACGAACAAAGTGACAATCGATCTCAATATGCTTAGTGCGCTCGTGGAAGACTGGATTGGATGCGATATGAATAGATGCTTGATTGTCGCAAAAGAGAGGCACATTGGTTGGTTGTGGAGCTTGAAGATCTTTGAGTAGTTCGCGCACCCAGACGATCTCACGACTGGTGGATGCCATAGCTCGGTACTCGGCTTCAGCGGAGGAACATGAAACCACGCTCTGCTTCTTCGATCGCCAGGAGATTGGCGACCCACCAAGAAAGAGGATGAACCCAGTGGTGGATTTTCGTGTGTCAGGGCAGCCAGCCCAGTCAGCATCGCAATAGGCTTGGAGCGTCAGGGGATTATTTGATGGAAGAAAAATTCCCTAACCGGGGCAGCTTTTCAAGTACCGTAAGACGTGAACAGCTGCATCAATATGAGGTTGTCGAGGATTATGCACAAACTGACTTAATATATGTACCGCGTAACTGATGTCAGGTTGGGTGATTGTGAGATATAGTAGGCGGCCAACGAGTCGTCGATATTGTCCGACATCTGAGCATGGTGGACCAATGTCAACTGAGAGTCGATGTTGTTGTGGAAGTGGAAAAGAGGCTGGTTTACAGCCCGTGAGTCCATTGTCAGCCAGGATGTCTAGTGCGTATTTCCGTTGCGTGAGGATGATGCCATTGGGTGATCTAGCCACTTCTAGTTCCATGAAGTATTTGAGAGTGCCCAAGTCTTTGATGTGGAACTGTTCATCCAAATGAGCTTTAAGACGCTTGATCCGAGAATCATCTGTCCCAGTGATAATGACGTCATCCACATAGATGAGTACGGCTACAAAAGAGTCTGGTTCATAGAAGGTGAACAACAAATGATCCGCCTATGATGGCTGGAATCCGAGGGTCAAAATTGATTCTGTAAACTTTTGATACCAATTACGGGATGCTTGGCGCAAGCCATATAAGGATTTGTGGAGTCAGCAAACTCTTTACTCCCCCTGTTTAGAAAAGCCTTGAGGAACTTTCATGTAAACTTCCTCATGAAGGTCCTCATGCAAAAAGACATTATTGACGTCAAGTTGATGAAGGGGCCAATTCTTAGTAGCAACGACGGCCAAGAGGCATCGAACGGTGACCATCTTGGCAACGGGGGCAAAGGTGTCTGTGAAGTTAATACCCTCAATTTGGGTGTAACCTTTGGCGACTAAGCGAGCTTTATATCGCTCAATGCTCCCGTCTGGGCGATGCTTGACCTTATACACCCATTTGGAATCAATGGCACGCTTGTTAAGCGGTAGACTAGTGAGGCTCCATGTGTTGTTAGCTTCGAGTGCTGCAATCTCTTTAGACATGGCTGCCCTCCAATGCGCATGCTTTACTGCCTGAGAGTAAGTGCGAGGCTCATCACTAGATGAGATGACCGCTACAAATTTCTGGTGAGTGCGCGAAAATTTCTTATACGAAATAGAGTGTGAAAGAGGGTGTACCGTTGAGTTCGCTGAAGGCGTGGGAGTATGCGAGACGGGTGATGATGTCACAAGCGATGGTGGTAAGGTGTAATCGTATCCGCTTAATCGTTTAGAAGTGATGCGTAAACGCTTTCCAGCATGGGCATGATTAGGAGCCTCATCTTGAGTTGGCACTACCTCAGGATTCGGCGCTTCTGGAGGTCGACTAATCGTCTAATTGTGTTGTTGTTAGTGTTCTTCTTGCTCATTATGCTCATATAATGCAAGATGAGGTATTGGTGCTAACTCCAAACATTGAGTGATGGGGAAGATATTCTCCCAAAATTGTACGTCGCGCGAGACAAATATAGTCCTGGTTTCCAAATCATATACTCGATATCCCTTTTGTCCCTTAGGATACCCCAAAAATATTCCAGGACGTGATCGAGGTGAGAATTTGTCACGTGTCTGCTGGTGGACGTAGCAAAGACAACCGAAACTCCTAAGGTGATCATATGTTGGTGGTTTCCCAAAGAGAAGTTCAAATGGAGTTTTGTTGTTGATAACGATAAGCGGTGTTCTGTTGATTAGATAAGTTGCGGTTAAGACACACTCTCCCCAAAACTCAATAGGAAGTTTAGCTTGAAATCGTAGTGCCCGTGATACTTCAAGTAAGTGGCGGTGCTTCCGCTCAACGACTCCATTTTGTTGTGGCGTTCCTGGACAACTGGTTTGAAACTCCATTCCAAACTCGTTGTAGTAGGTTGTCAATTCGTGGTGCTGGAACTCACGCCCTCCATCCGTGCGTAGGCATTTTACCCGAGTGTTAAATTGACCGAATACCCAATTAAGGAATTGTAACAAGTGGTTCTTGGTCTCCGATTTGTGCCTCATTAGAAATACCCAAGTGGCCCTGCTGTAATCATCCACAATAGTCAGGAAGTATTGGCAACCAGAAAGTGATGAAGCGTGATACGAACCCCAGATATCGCAATGTATTAATTCAAAAGCATGCGAAGATTTATTCAGATGAATTGGGAAAGATAAACGTGTCTGTCTCGCTCGACAACATGCACCACATAAAGACGCGCTATGCTTATTTTTAATAGAAGGTAAATTTGGGACCAAAGATAAACGGTTGATCGGAATGTGCCCCAAACGTCGGTGCCATAATTGTACGTCATCGGACCCCCGTGCCATCAATGCCTTCCCTACCATCGTTGGTTCCAAGTGATAAAGACCGTCTCGCATTTTACCCCTGCCAATCAGCGTCCTCGAAAGTAAGTCTTGTATCACACAACCATTTGAATAAAAAAATCAGCGCACAATTTAAATCCCGCGTTATTTGGCTAACAGACATCAAGTTGAAACTGAACTGGGGCACAGCAAAAACTTGTTCCAAGGTCAATTGTTTATCGAGAGTAACTTGCCCTATTGCGTCAATGGGTGCAGTGTTACCATTAGGCATTTCAATGGGTGGGAGTTGTTGATAATAAGTCTCAACATTATGTAATAACTTACGATCACAAGCAACATGATTCGTGGCACCCGAATCTATTATCCAAGAAGAATAAATTTTACCAGAAAATTCTTGTGTTGTACCGTGGTCGGATGCTATGTTGGCAGATGGTCCAACAATATTAGATTTATTTAATAGGCTCAGTAGATGGGACTTCTCAGTGGAGTTGAGGGTTTTAGCAAATCTTTCAAGATTTCCACGGCAAAGTGTGGCAGCAAGTGTTTGAGGAGTAATTGGGCCCAAATATTGTTGCTTAATGGGCTGATGGGTATAATTGGGCCCTCCTAGCTGTTGGGCTGAGACCCTATCACTGAAGCCCATATTGCTTCCTGTGATAGAGCCCTCGGTCTCTTCTCCGAGTCGCGCAGCAGCAGCAAAATGAGTGAAGTTGCGTCCACCTCTGCCCACTCGGCCGCCGCGTCGCCCGCCAGAGCCGTGGCCTCCTCCGGCCGCCGGTTTTTGCCAATGCTCCGGATAGCCGACAAGGGCATAGCACTCCTCGACGCTATGTCCGATTCTCCCACAGTGAGTGCATCGAGCCCGCGCCCTCTTCTTATTCGTCATTGGACTGGCTCCGTCCTGCGAATTGCCAAGGTACTGGGCTGCCATGGCTACGGGGTCAACGATTGGATTGCGTGAGTACATCGCGGTGCGTTGCGATTCTTCTTGAGCCGCCACAGCGCATGCTCTCTGGAGTCCTGGGAGTGGTTGTGTGCTGAGGATTTGAGACCTGACAGTGTTATATTCTTCATCGAGACCCATCAAAAAATCACAAACCTGTTCCTCGTCTCGCATAGCCTGAATTCTTTCATTGATTCCGCATGTACACTTACCACATATGCATCTCGGGATAGGACGAAGCCCTTGGAGTTCATCCCAGGCGCTTTTCAATCTTCCATAAAATATCGAAATTGATTTCCTTCCTTGTTGAAGTAGCGCTATCGCTCGACGCAACGCATAGACTCGTGGAGCGACTCCTTGAGAAAAACGTTGATCAAGGTCCACCCATATTTCGCGAGCCATCCTCGAGTACACAACCCCATTCTGCATATCTTTAGCAAGAGAGTTCACGATCCACGATTTCACCAACGCATTATTTTGAAGCCATAGTTGTAAGTCTGCTGAGTTTTCTTTCGGCTGTGGCAAAGTGTCGTTTACAAAGCCGAGTTTGTTCTTGTACAGCAATGCATCATGGATTTTTTGTTTCCATACGTGATAATTGTCGCCGGAGTCATTTAACAGCTCCGTGACAAAGATCATGCCAGGGTGATCCGCTGGGTATAGGTGGTACGGTGAGTCAGAGTCAATCGGTGTTCGCTTGATTGACACTGGTTCAGTACCTTGTTGACCTACGCCGTCTCCCATGTCGGATTGCTCTGATACCATGAAAAGAAAGGATTGATTATCCTTGCTTGATTTTATTTTGCTGTAAATCGCTTTATATATACATGAGTAGGAGGTTATAGAAAAGGAAAGTAGATATACAAAATAATTACAATATTTGACGTGTTGTATAATAGGAAAACTTGTGCAAGGATCAAGCAACATGATTTGCTCATATGCTTGATGAAAGGGTAATCACCAATACATATTACAATCACGCCATATCCGACGCCGGAGGCATAAGCCAATTTTTAACCGCCGCCGGAGATATAGCTCAAGGCTCACATTCTCCTTCCATCACTCCCGTTGGCGCAGAGACATTTTCGACCCTCCATATCCACATGAACACGAACACAAATTGGAGCCCGCCACACGTTTTATATTTCCAACCATCCCACGTGGCTCCTTGTTCTTCGGACCCTCCGGTCTGTTAGCAATCCGCACGCTCGTGCCCGACCACCTGTGACCCCACTACACAACGTTCGAGATACTAATCGCTTATTTATGGCGATGCAAGGTAGCTGCGTCTCAGCTCGACCACGAACACATAGTGTGCCTATCCGTTACTTGTAGTGTACGTGAAAACAACAACAATAATAATCATGTGATACCAAAAGGGTATTATGGTAACTCGACGGAACAAGGGTTTAGTGAGACGAGTGCAAGAGAACTTTGTGAGAGACCAATGGAATGCAATAGGGTTGGTGAAGAAAGCTAAGGAAGATGAGTTTGAGAAGTTCAGGAATCCGCCCGCGGTCCGGACCCCGACCTTGTTGCCAGTCGGGAAAGAGTTACTTTAATATTTCTGATACAAGGATTCGAGGAAGCTTGGGACCCGCGCGACGGACTTTGGATGGGGAGTGATAGAAATAGTGAGAGATATATTATTGGGGTGTATATTATGATGGACAAGAGACCTCTATTTATAAAAAGATATAAAAACTCTAATACATGCATGTGAGAAAATGAAACATAAATAAAAAAAACCTGACATAATCTAACAAGGAGAATCAATCTTCGTCAGTCCAGTGAAAGTGTCAGAGATGGCTACATTTTACCTGCTGTATAGAAATCGGAACGGAGAGGATGGGGTGTTGGTAATGTCTGGCGACCTTCCAAAATTGTTGAGAGGGTCCAGTTTTAGACAAGAAACATTATAGTTCAAAGATATGTTGCTTACCAATAGTGTTTTCATAACTTTATCAGAATCACCAAATAATAAGAAATAAAGAAAATGATACTATAACAATAAAAACAAATTAGTTTATTACAATCAACTGTGCTACTTCTTTAAGTTATTTTAAATTTCAATTCTCGGTATATGGTCATTTTTTTAAGATCATCCATCCTAAAAAAAGTTAAATTTAATATAAAAAGCATGTATTGCCACTTTTAACCCATTTTAGTTAATTAGTTAACTGTTTAATTAATTAATTCATTGCCAGAGCGGCCAAAAAGAATTAGTAGTCTCCAACCCAACCACCACCCAGTTTTTTAAAAGTCATTAGGCGCTATTCAGTCGAACATGTCCCTCCGAAGATTAGGCAGACGCCTGGACAGATTTCTATTTTTAATTTTTGTCGATATAAATTAATATACTTATTTTAAAAAATAATGCATATATATTATACTACATGAAAATTAAAAGAAAAATGTATAATATATAAGACAAAATGCAACTCTTTATTATTAATTAATTTAATTGTAGGCTTGTAATAATAATTAAAAAACGATTGATACCTAAAAATCAGTAAATAAACACTATTATATAATGATATATTCTTATATATTTAAGATTTTGTTTTATTTAAAAAGATATATTATAGTAATTTAAATTTAAATATATAATTTATATTACAGATACTAACTTAAAAACATGATGAGCAGGAAGATTGGAAAATTAATATTACCATTTTATCTTTCTGTGCTCATCTTAGCATGGTTTCCCTTTCAAATTATAACATGGTGATACAGTCAGGAGTGTACATAATTGAACTGTGAACCGTCCCGCCTGCCCGTCCAAACTGGCCTACTATGGCCCAACTCGCATGTCTATGGGTAGGCCAGTATTTATTAATTTGGACGGTTGAACCGCCCATAAACATCCCTAATGATACTTAGTGAAGTGTTGAAAACACCAATGATATGTAAGTCCCAGATCGATTAAGTTCCAAAAGAGAAACTATTTTTTTTAATCACCCAAAAGTGAGACTATTGAACTCTCTATAAATAGGAAACTGAGCGATTAGGGCCTATTTATGGGCTAAGTTGCTAAATATTAGTTTTGTTTATGATATCCTCGGGGATTTTTTGGGCCTAACTTTGTTAGCCTGGGCCTGAGTTAGCTGTCAAGGCCTGGGTAGGCTATTTTGGCCAGTCTAGTCGTCCAATTCGGCCCGCCTGCTCGGCCCGTCACGATTAGCCATAATTTGAGCAGTGAGGCCCATTTTTCTTCTTTTGAAACCAAATTCCTAATCGCCGACCCATTGCTTTTTTGCAGCTCCTTATCCTGATTTTGTTTTTTTATTCCAATATTTGGATCATTTGTATTGATTTTGAAGGGGAAAATGTAATTGCTAGATGATTGAAATCCCATTTTTTGAGTTATTGTGGTTTTAACTTAAGAACGTCTCTCTGCTTGTGTTGATTTCTGCCATTGCAGTTTTCGATGAAGCTATTTGATTGATACATCCGAGGTTGTTTCGGGGGTGATTACCCTTAACGACCGAGGACAAGAACACCTGAGTGGTAATACGTTAGTCGTTACAATTGTAACGGCATACTGTATAACATATGTCGTTAGTGACGACGTTGACGTTGTTTGTAAATTAACGACATTGTCACATTGTTACGGTCGAGAATACGTCATTACAATTGTATCAGTGTACGGTATAATAGTATTGTAACAACGTATACATGCATATGCGCCGTTATAATACTAACGGTGTAACATGTACATCGTTACACTTTGTAACTACACCAGTGTAAAGACGGATGGTAAATTGGAATTGAACGTTTGTGCTCCGTTAATAACTATAACGACATATTGTTTGCTCTCTAATGGCGCACAAAGTGCGCTTTTACAACGGAAAAAAATGATAGTGGGTGGACATGGTAAAGGACTGGAACCAAACAAGTCAAAATTGACATGAACCAAATACATCAGTTCTCAGTTTATGAGAATCAAATTCGGAACCAAAATATGAAAAACGGTTCAGTTGTGGGTATGTTTCTGGCCGATTCAGGTTCGGTCCAACTCTGTTGAAATCGATTAATTTCAATTTTGAGTTCATACTCAATTTTAAAACTGAATTTGAACTCAATTTATAACAAAAAAAGCATAAATTTTGAAATTATACTAAATAACAACTAAAACCGAATGTTAAAATTTAATTGTTGCAATACTATCATAATATAAAATTTGCAAACAAATTAATAAATAAATAATATATGTGGGTGAGCGAGACGCTGACACATGGTAACGTAAACTAGTTTGGTTCATATTATGTAATATGCAATTCTGAATTTTGAGAACCGAAACAAAATCAAAATTAAATGATTCTCTTAAATTCAAACTCAAAACTAAATTATCATCCACAGTTAATTTTTTAACTTCAACTTCAGGTTCAAATCTAATTTAATTTTTAGTTTCAAATAGATTCAGGTATAAAGTGTTCACCCCTGTATCTACAAAGACGTTACCTTGCATAATCAAATAGTGAAATTCTAGAAAAAGAGATGTGTCGTCCCATGATGGGTGTGTTTGAATGTTGAGATACATTGGCGTTTAAGGCACAACATCAGTGCCTCATTGTCAAATAAGGTGGCTGTCTCATACTTTGTACTTATATTCTCATACTTACCAAATTCAATATGTCATCAACCATGTCATTGAAATCAATCCCTAAAGTTACTAACTATAATAATAATAAATCACTTCTAGATACCATCATTACTTGACATTTTGTCAATGTGAAGGGAAATGACTCGGTATAAATTTGTGTGGACTCGTCGCCACTAAATATATTATATATTTTTTATTTAAAATTGAATTAAATTTTGTAACATTTAATACAAAAATAGAATGTCGTGAATAAATTGTGATTGTTATCATACTAAAAGCAAATTCTGAAGTATAAATCACTCAGTTATATATATGTTAAATGTGTGGAATACATTTCATGAGGTATCACTACCGAACACAAGAAATGTTCTTTCACTCAACACTCCTAATTAGTTGAGGAGTATTAAGAATGAATATTGTGTAATCTTTTATTTAGTGTCTGAAAATTATATTTGTATACACATAGGGATATCATGTGAATAGTTGATATGATTCGATCCATGTGATATTATTAAGAGACATCGACACTCTTGTTTTCCTATAGAACACACAACCGAAAGAGCGGCCAAAATATTTTGACCTTGGAATTGAACCTAACAATAATGTTAGAGTTTTAAAGCCCCATTTATATAACATATCAAACTAATAAATGAAAATTCAAATTTAATATTATTCTTCACTTACAAGTCGTTTGAGAGACCATTAAACTTGATGTTACATAATTAAAATTTAAAGTTGATGGATGAGTGAGATTTTAAAATTATTTATCTCATGGTGAATAAATCAGCATTTTCTCGAAATTCTACCGATTATATGAAGAAAAAAATTTGATATAAGTTTGGCGGAGTTGTGAGTGACAAAAGTATAGTATTGTCACAAGATATGATTAAGGGTTTGAATAAGAAAAGGACAAATAGAAAGAGAGACATGAAGCTGTTGAGTCCATCACCTGAAAAGAGACCAAAGAGAAAGTTGAAAAGTGCTTTTCACCGCCCACACCACACAAAACTTTGCTCTTCTTTATAAGCTTCTCTCTCAGCAGAAACAAGAAACAGGAAGAGAAGTGAGGCATTGCCTGTCTTCAATGGAGGACCTGCACTTCCCATCTCCTTCCTCCAATCTCTACCCATTCCCTGGCTTCAGACACTTACATAGTTGATCAAAGGTCATTTTGGGGCAATTTCTAGTACCATGTAACTGTCTGGTGCAACAGTGAAGAGGCAAACAGGATGGAGCCAGGCAATGGTTTAATTGTAGTAAATTTTATGGTATTTAGTGTTTTGTTTTCCTCTTCTATTCCTGTCCCTTTTCATCATAGATTATAGTTTACTTTAAGTTGTTTAGATTCTAAGGAAGATGAAGAATCAGGTTAATTATGAAGTTTATGAAAAGCATGGGAAAGTTATGTGTGTGTAAGTTGGATTTTTTGTGGTAACAAATATGTGATTGTAGATGCTATGTAGACTCATCTTCTTCTTGGTTCTTGAATTCCAAAGTTCATGTTTTGCACTTACAGTTGTTTTGTGGAAGAAAACTTTGTTCTTGGAGACAACCTTCTATGGACATGGCGTGTATTTTGTTTTTTTTTACATCCCATCAGTCCCTTGAATCTGGTTTTGACTTAACGATTAGTGTAGTATGAGCGCTTATATTGTCTATTAGTGTAGTATGAGCTCTTGCAACGTAGAAGTGTTCAAATTATTAGAAGATGTAAAACTATTGCGTTGAGTTAAATTTTTGAGTTGATGGTGAAATGTTTAAGACGTTTAAACTGATTTGTATAGTGTACTAAATTGTAACCTTAGGTATATATCTGATCTTCTTATGTTGATATTTATTATTTATTAAAGTTGGTTAACTTAAAAGATGAGTAAATGGTAGAGAGTGACCATAAATTATTTAAGTTTTAGTAGTGTAAGATTTGCCGAAAGTGACAAAAATGCATTTTTATTCAAAATTTTAAATAAAAATTTGTTTTTTCAACTTGAGTTTGGTGTTGTTTTCTTTGCACGCACACTAGTGATGCTGTGAAATTTACTTATCATGAAAAAATTATCTTGCACAACAATGAAATTGAATGTAAAATTTGCAAGTTCGAATTGAAAAAAGTTATTTTTATTTTATTCTACAAAAAATATTTAGAGACATTTTTATTGTTCATTAAATTTTATAAGTGGATGTCTTACATGATATAAGGCTATCTAGGGGTGGGCATTTTAGACCCGAAACCGCAAATCAAACTGAGATCTAACCAAAATTGGAACCAAATAATTGAAAACTGTGGGTTAGTGGTTCAGTTTTAGTTATTAAATTGAGAGAACCGATTAATTCTAGTTTGATTCCAATTACTAAAATCAAGAACTGTCATGTAACCGGCAAGAACTAGAACTGTTTCGTTTTATTAAATTATTGAAGTATTTGTAAATGCTGAAACCGATTCGCTAGATAGTATTTTATTTACAAACTTTATCATTTCATTGGGTTGTAGTAATTAAATTTTAACTTATGATTTTTTATTAAACTTTTAATAATTACAAGTTCTAACTTTTGTATACAAATCAGATCAAAATTGTTTAATTTGGACAATAAACTGCATAATTTACCAAATATAAGAGTTGACCGTGACTAATGAGTAGAATCGAGAAACCAAACTGAAGAAACATGTTTCGAATCGAACAGACCTTTTATATAATGGTTTCGAGTTCGATTCTTTAAAATATAAGAACCAATATATTCGGGACGGTCCGATTCTAAACTCGTGCCCACCAAGTAATCCCCTTCTTTTAATACAAGAGTTTTGAGTACCTTTCCTTTTTATATCTCAAGATATCTTAATAAAAACTCTATTACTTAACCTAAATTAAGAATAGACCAACTCTTATATATTAACAACATCTTCCGTAACTCTTTTCTTGTTAATGGTGTGATAGAAAAAATGATATTCCATATTTGTGTCTTGCTTAAATAGGTACACTCATTTCAAAACAATGAAACTCGATCACTCTTCTAAATTCTTGAATCTAGTCATGTGAGGAATGTACTTAATTGATAATTTGCTGATACATCAATCGTCTGAATGTCATTAATTAATTTATAACTAATAAGTCAAAATGATTTGAACTAGAACCTTGTGTATATCAAAATATATATCCATCTAATGGGCCTACAAAGTAATTCACAAAAATCAATATGCATAACTCCAGATTATAATCATTTCACGCCTGGTCATGTACGTCGCTTGATCATCGTCCTTGGAGCAGTCTAATTGCTTTCCATTGACTTTGTTTGAAGTCAAAGAACGTGTCTCCGCTCTGATCACGTTCACTCTCATAATCTACGTGAAATCCTAGCGAGTACACAATATCCTCCCTAGTCCATCCCGCACTTGATAGCACAACACCCAGCCTCCTCACGTCCGTCAACACCCCGGGCCCACTCCTCTCCGGCGCATCTGGACCGTCGATCGCCATCATGTCTCTGACCTCCTCCTCGCTCCACCCTCCATCTCTCAGCTTCCAGAACACTTCCTCCAGACAATCCCCAATTCCCCCTCCCACGCGCCACCACCCGCGCGTCTCCCCACGCGCCACCACCCTCCTCCCCTTCTCCGCCAATTCCGTCCACACATCGACCCTCCTCGCCGCCGTCGCCGCCCAAGCCGGCGGCCGAACGTCCGACAACCTCCTCAGCACCCCCGCCGGTCGGAAACCGACCAATTGCATGAACTCCACCTCCTGGAAGAACCCAACCAGGTCGAAGCTCGACACCCTGACGTCCCCGCCGCGAATGTAGAAAACCGGGTTCCCCGCCGCCGCCGGATAAGCCGGTATGTACAAATCCCGATAAACCGGGATCAGAACCGGCGCGTGAGCCAGAGACTTTCTCGCCCGAGCCACCGAATCGCCCCACGAATCGGACCGAAACCTCCCGGCGGCGACCTCCTTGAGGAGGCCCTGAACGGGGAGGTTGATCAGAATGTGGAGCTGCTGAGGAGAAGACGATCTCCAATTGGGGAACCCGTGAGAAATCGGCAGTCCGGCCTGAAGCACCGACCGGAGGTCCGGCGGGAAGGTAAAAGAGAAATCGGACTCGATTTGGGAAAATTCGGCGTCGGAGAGGCCGGCGGCGACCGGAATGTTGCAGGACTTGAGATGGGCGATGAGGGTTTTCGCGTACGCAGCGAAGGAGAAGCACACGAGCTTCCTTTTCGTTGCTCTGGTTTCAGTTACAGTCTCTGTTTCTGTGACCGCCATGGAAGCTGGACGAGAAAGAGGTTTTTTTTCAACTAAAAATTGTATTTTGAGAATTGGGTTTTGGGCATTTTGAGAAATAAGGAATTGGGTTTTGATTGGAGATCGGAGAGAATGGTTTCGTTTTCACGTTAAGGTCTCGTGGATGGAGAAGAAGAAGTGAAGAGAGGGAAATAGAAAGAGTGTTTAGTGGAAAATTGAATTAAGTAAAGGTCAAGTGTGGGGAAGGCACGTGGAGCCTCTCTTTGACATTATGGGTTTTGTGAAAATTATTGTCTTATGATTGTTCTGTCTTATTTGATTGCAATTAATAATTCTTTTCCGAAATTGGTAATTATAAGTAAATATATTTATCCGGATTTCGATGGAGTATTGAAGTAACTGTTGATTACACACAACTATGTCACGTTTCAAATTTAATACCCCAACTTCCAGTTTTTCAAATAACATACCTCAAGTTTAAATAAGCGACACATAGTCCAACGTCTGTTAAATCTAACTGATTTGGTCTGTCAAAAAGTCTAAAATGCCCTCAATGATTTTGGTCTATTAAACTGGTATGATTGATTCAATTGATATGATTATGAAATGACTATTTTACCCCTAATTGAACAACTAACTTAACCAATGGCTTGAGGGCAAATTGGACATTTTAATTACACATTTAATAATCATAATTATTTAATAATTAAATACATAAATTATTATTAATTGATTAATTATATTAAAACTTATTAATAATTCATCATCATTATTATTAATATTAATATTAATTATTAAATCATTGAATATGATAATAAATCGTCTTCTTCAATCCCTCCACCACCGTCACCGCAGCACCTCCGGCAATCACCACTGTCTCCGCCTGCGACTCCGACCGGCGAGGAGCACCACCGTCTCCGGCCGCGACTCCGACCGGCGAGGAGCACCACCGTCTTCGGCCGCGACTCCGACCAGCGAGGAGCACCACCTCGCGTTCCAAATCGAGCCTTCCTCGTGTTGCAGACCCTCGTCTCCGTCTCCGATCTGCCACCAGCTCCTCAACCTTTCACCTATGGCCGCGACTTCTTCACCTCGGCGCCGTTCAGCTCCCTGTCTCCGTCTCCGATCGACGAGTTTGATCTCGCCGCGAGCTCGCCGAAACCCTCGCGGCTCCGGGTCTTCCTCTTCCCCTCGAGGGTTCTCGACGAATCAAGAGCTCCACCATCGAGATTGAGAGCTCCCACCATCGGGAGCTCTCGATCCGTCGAGAACCCTCTGTCGCCATCCACCTCCGTCGCGACGGCCCTCAGATGCCTCCCACCTCCCTCGTGGCGACGGATCTGGGTTCTCGAGAGCTCGCCACCCACCTCCGTCGTGAACCCTCTGTCCCCAACCCTCCGTCCCGAACCCTCAGTTCGCGAACCCCACCTCCGTCGAGAACCCCACCTCCGTCGCGAACCCTCCGTCCCCAACCCTCCGCTCCCAGCGATTCTGCCGCTGCCAGATCTAAGACGAAACCCAAGAGCCTCCGCCTCGTACTCGCTGGCGTCGTCAAGCCCCTCCATCTGGGCCAGAAGAGCGGCGTCAGTCGGAGTCGGGAGAAGGCGGCGGTCGGAGCAGGCGGCCGGAGACGGGAGTGGTGGCGGAGGATTGTTGGTTAATTATGGTTTAATAATAATTAATGATTAATAATATTATATATATATATATATATATATATATATTAAAGAATTATATTTATTATTTGTGTAAGTGAAAAGTCAATTTTTCCCTCAAGCCTTAGTTAAATTAGTTGTTCAATTAGGGGTAAAATAGTCATTTCATAATCATATCAATTGAACCAATCAGACCTGTTTAACATACCAAAACTATTGAGGGGCATTTTAGACTTTTTGACAGATCAAATCAGTTAGATTTAACAGATGTTGAGCTAAGTAGGGCTGTCCATTTGACCCGGAGACCCGATTCACCCGAGTACCCGCCCGACACCCGGCCCAATTCACCCGAGACCCGACGGATTCGGGTTCATAATTGGGCGAGAAATGGGGAACCCGATTAATGGTCGGGCGGGCCTCGGGTGGGAAATGTGAAACCAACGGGCCACCCGACAACCCGAGACCCTTGATAATAAAATGGATCAAATAAATAACAAACCAGGTCAGCCCACTTTCTATGACGAAGCCCACGCACAGCCCTAGTCAGAGCCCAACAAGCCGGCCCAATCCTACTTTGATTGTCCATAACTTCAGTAGTGAGAGTTTATAAACTCTCACACACATTCATTTGTTTCCGATGTGGGATGTGTGATTCTTTATAAACTTATTGGGCAACAGAGCGACGTGGCCAATCATCGACCACTGATCTCAAATTCATGATTCATCTCGACCGTTGATTTCGTCGACGTGTCGCGCTTTGATCCATACACATACACACGACGAGACGATTCAGAGGACATTTTGCATTGAATGCGATTCACCTACCAATCTCTTCCTCGTCTGAAACCCTAGCAGAGCCTCTCGCCTCGCCTCCTCTCTCTCATCTCGCCTCCTCTCTCTCGTCGTCCATCAACAGACACGTCTCTTCTGACTTCTCCATCTACTTTCTATCTCTCCCAAGTCCCAACCCAGTTCAGAATGGATCGATTTCGTACCAGCAAGTGACCGTTGCGAGAATCGATCCGTTGGAGGAGCTTCTCCTCCACGCTTGATCATTATAAATCAAGCGATGGTGGAGAGAGGACCCTCCAACGGATCAATTCTCTAGTGGATACTGGAGATTCAAGCTACATCGGGGTTCGAATTGGGCGACGACATGGCTACAACTCCCGTAGTCACGAACATGGTAAGTAAGGTTTGTTATTGTTAGGGTTTATTTTTATCTCTTCTTCATCTTCAATTTCTGGGTTTGGGGATTGGGGTTCGGATTGAAGATTAGGGTTTGAGGTTCGGGTTCAAATTGGGGATTAGGGTCTCGGGATTGGGGATTGGGTTCTGAATGGGGATTAGGGTTCGAATTGGGGAGTAAGGTTTGTTATTATTAGGATTTATTTTAATCTCTTCTTCATCTTCAATTTCTGGGTTTTGGGATTGGGATTCGGATTGAGGATTAGGGTTTGAGGTTCGGGTTCAAATTGGGGATTAGGGTTTCGGGATTGGGGATTGGGTTGGGTTCTGAATGGGGATTAGGGTTTCGGGATTGGGGATTGGGGATTGGGTTCTGAATGGGGATTAGGGTTCGGATTGGGGAGTAGGGTTTCAGGATTGGGGATTGGGGTTTGGGTTACTGAATTAGGGATTGTACTGTTTTTTGTATATTTTTTTTGTTACAATTAATAATGGGGAATTGGGGATTATTAATTGAAGAATTTTTTTTTATCATCAGGCTATTGCTGGAGAAACATTTGGAGCTGTTGCTGGAGCTGTTGCTGGAGCTGCTACGGCTGGAGTCGCGTCTGGAGCTACACAGGCTGCTGCTCCTCATGTTGTTGAGCAAGGAGCAGCAGCCTCAGGTATGGTTTCCAATCCTCCCTTTAAAAGATCCAAAAAATATAGTGATGCATGGAATGATTTTCACCTGCCTGCCCCCAATGAAAAAGGTGAATTGGTAGCTCGTTGTAAGCACTGTCCTAAGGTGTATATGGCAGATAGTAAAGATTGTGGGACTAACAATTTGAATAAACATATTAAGGTTTGTCCGGGTCATCTTGATAGAAAGTTCACTAATCAATCTATACTGTTATTCACTAATTCTGGCCAGGCTACACAATCTTTGGGTACATGGGTATTTGATCAAGTTGGAAGTAGGGAGGAATTAGTTAGAATGCTTATTACTGATGAGTTGCCCCTTAGCTTTGTCCAACATGAGGGTTTTCAGCGATTTATGAAAAAAGTTCAACCTCTTTTTATAATACCCTGTAGGAGCACTATGACAAGAGACCTATATAAGATGCATTCTACAGAGAGGGAGAAATTTAGGGAGTTCGTGAGAGCTAAGTCCCCTAGGATATCTCTCACTACCGACACGTGGACTAGTAACCAGCTGATAAATTACATGTGCATTACTGCCCACTACATAGATGACAAATGGAAGCTGCATTCTAAGATTATTTCATTTTGCCAGATTAATAGCCATAAGGGGGAGGATATTGAGAAGTCTGTTGAGCAATGTCTTCATGAGATGGGGATAGATAGAATTATGTCCATTACCCTAGATAATGCTAAAAGCAATGATGTAGCGGTTCAATATTTGAGGAGAAAAATGAACATGTTGGGTAAGAGCATTTTAGGTGGGAAGTTCTTGCACATGAGGTGTTGTGCTCACGTTATCAATCTCATAGTCTCCAAAGGTTTGACCTTGCTAGGAAACCCCGTAGAAAAAATTAGGATAGCGGTTAGGTTTTTTAAGCAATCTCCCGCTAGAATGAACAGGTTCAAGGAGTGTGTAGCTGTTGTTGGGATTGAAGGCAAGATAGCACTTTGCCTTGATGTTCCTACTAGGTGGAACTCCACCTATCTTATGTTGAAATCTGCAGTAGCCTTGGAGGCTGCCTTTGAAAGGTATGATGGTGAGAATGCTCTTCTTAGGCATGAGCTAGAGACAAAATGCAAGAAAGGTACAATGGAGCCTTTGGGTATGTTGGAGGAGGAAGATTGGACATATGTCAAGAAATTCATGAAGTTTTTCGAACACTTCTTTATTGTTACTAAGAGGGTATCGGGTTCCAAATATGTCACAGCTCATACTTTATTGGATGAAGTTAGTGACATATTGGAAACAATCAAAGAGGGGCAAGTTGAACATGCTGATTTTAATATAATAGCCATAGCTGAGAAAATGAGGTCAAAATTTGACAAATATTGGGCTACTGTTAAAAACATTAACTTGATGATATTCATTGCATCTATTTTTGATCCAAGAAACAAGTTAATTGTTGTTGAATATGTTGTTGATGCTATGTACCCTCCTGAAGTTGCTGCTACCTTACAAATGGATATAAAGGAAGCTTTGCTAGACTTATTTAATGAGTATGTTTCCAATGCAGCTATAGGTAGTAGTACTACACCTTCCCGTGGAAGTACTAACTCTAGCACACCTATTGCTGCTGTTGTGGTTAAGAAGGAACCTACTAGGAGAACAAATCGAGCTGCATTTCATAAAGATAGATCTACTCAAGAAAGTGTTTCTAAGACCGAACTGGACAAATATTTGAAGGAAGATGTCGAGGGTACTGATGATAAGTTCGATATCTTGGAATGGTGGAGGTGCAATTCCTCTAGATTCCCTCTTCTCTCTACACTAGCTAAGGACATTCTTGGAATACCTATCACATCTGTGTCATCGGAGAGTGCTTTCTCAACGGGTGGTAGGATTCTAAATGACTTCCGAAGCGCCTTACTACCGAACACAGTTGAGGCATTGGTGTGCACTCAAAGCTGGATCAGAGGCACATCTGCTGCTGTTAGTGACTTTGAGGAGATATTGCAAGAGAATGAAGAGGTCGAGCAAGGTAATAATTTATTTTCGCTAAAAATTTTACAAGTCATATTTTATTTCATCAATTTCACTTACTAATCTGTTTTTTTTACCAGATTTAATTGATTATGCTGCTGCTAAGAATTGAGGCTCCCTCTTATCATGGATGTCGGATGATGTATGTTGGTTTTTGGATAGTTTATTGGTGATATTTGAACTTGTTGTTCATTGTTTATCACTTTATTTTGGTACTACTAGACTAGTGATGTCTGATGAACATTTAGTTCATTTTTGTATACTCAATAGTTATAGCTTGCAGAGCAAGTAATGGGCAGATTATATTTTGTTGATGCAATGGTATTAAATTGGATACTTTTAATTTGCAGCAGATTGTGCAATGTGTATATTTCCATTGCAGCAGATTGTGTATGAATTTCAGATTTACATATGTTTTTAAAATTAAATATAATGTTTTTGGGCTTTGATTTTAGATTAGTTATTGGGCCTTTTTTGGAGGCCCATCGGGTGTTGGATTGACCCGATTGGCCCAACCCGAGACCCGACCACTTGAAGTTGGGCAGGGTATTGGGCCTGACTTCCTGGACCCGACTATAGTCGGGTTGGGCCCAACCCGACTCGGGTTCACCCCACCCGGCCCGATGCACAGCCCTAGAGCTAAGTGTCGCTTATTTAATCTTTGGGTATCCCAAATGAAAATCTGGAAGTTGGGGTATTAAATTTGAAACGTGACATAGTTCGGTGTAGTCAACTGTCATTACCCCTAACTTCTAATAAACTTAGAGGATGTCTTTTGTCGTATTTTAAGGGATCGATCCGATTAAAAGAACGAGAACTTAAAAGAGCGAGGACTGAAAAAGATTAATTTTATAAGTAGATAAGTTAATGATATATTCAAAAAAATACATTTTAAAAACTTAATAAAATAATTATTTTTTGAATCTTTGTATTCACCACAAATGTTATGACGGCCTATCCGTAAAATGTTTCATTGAGAAACTCTTATATATATTACATTGATTTAATGAGTCATTGGTTACACCCGTCAATACAAAATTAAACATTTGAGGCATCAAAAACTTAAAAGCATGTGTAATATATGCAATATAAATCAAAATTAAAGTAAATGACATAAATTTCCATCCTTTTCTGGCCTTTTTGCTTAGGCGTTTGTGAAAACTTTCTATGATAAATATTAAGATGACAACAGCTAGCACAAAGAAAATGTCAAAGAAGTCTATTTCTGTTTTGCATTGTAAACTCAAAAATATTATAATTTTATATCACATAAGTGGATGTGAAATGTATCTTCTTTTTATATAGTAAAGACTAAAAATGAAGGTTCTGTGCATGCAATAGTGATGGGAAGAGGAATTATCTTACTATTTTAATCAGTATATATATATATATATATATATATATTTGCCAGCAACAAATGATATTTAATTCTTACTGTCATATTGATCGAAACATGGAGAAGTTGCAATTGAGCCTTCGTGTGATTGGGACTTTTATGGTCTTCTAATATAATATTGCTTTCTTAATAAATAAAATATCCTCCATACTTGAATAAAAAAATAAAACAGAGATTATTATTGGACCACTTTTAGTGGCGGTTGATTTATTGATACTTCTCGCATTTTATTATAAAATGATGTATTTTTATCTGGGAAAATAGTATCGAAAATGAGTTGTTAAAGCTATGTATATTTATAGAGAACTCAAAATTTTAAGTCGAAGAAGTCCTATGATATTTGTTAAATATGAAGGTCCCAAAATATGTATTGAACAATAAATAGTTTTATATATTTCAAATTTGATACATGTCTAATGTATACAGTATACATACGTGTTAGCTCATCCCTTAGGTGTATGACCAATTAAATCTATTTTTGTACGGTACTGAAACAACTATTAGTCATTATATATTTTAGGGAGAAGTACAAATACACACCTAATTTAAGTTGAAAGACACCTAATTACACTCAGAGCAATCGAAAATTAACAATTAGTACCTAACGTTAAATATTTGGATGAAATATGTTAACATTTGAGGTAAAAAACGAAAATGCCCCGGTTACATTTTAAAATTTTAAAACTTTGCATTGTGAGGATTTTGGTTATTTCTTCGATTGACTCAAGTTTTGCTGGCCTCATCTCCGACCCTCTGACCAACTTCGACGGTGGCCTCACCTTCCTCGCCACTTATCAGAGGCTAGCCATGGTCGTCGCCGGAGATGCTCAATATAAAAAACAGGGTTTTTGAAAAGAAAAAATTATGGGTTTCTGAAAATAAAATCAAGATTCGTAACATTCACCGGAGACGACACCGGCGAGCAAGAACATGTTGGTCTTCGAATTCTTTCGATTTAGAGCTCTATGTTTCCAACAAATAACAAAGCAACCTGGTTTTCGTGGATCAACCACTGACCCATGATGTCTTTTGAAGAGAAAAGTCAACCCAATCGATCCGTTGACTTCCACTCCCTCGCCGAAGCCTCAATCTTCGATTTCGGCGATGAAATCTTCTCTGAAGCTTCGAGCTTTGGAGACGTTGATCGGAGTCAATGGGAGAAGAAACAGAGCTCCGGGAGAGAATTGGCGCGATCCAGAAGTGCCTCAAACGAATCAAACCCAGAAAATCGTCAACCAATCCGATCTCGTACTCGTTCTCGTCAATGACGTCGGAAAGAGCAAATCATCCTCGGCGACGGTCGGAATCGAATCTCCAGCGAGAAGAGACGATTCACTGATCCAGTAAAAAGCAAATCCTTAACTTCAATTTTCTGTTTCAGAATCGTCCATGCTTTTGAAGTCAAGCAACGACTCAATCAAATCACTAACAAGTTTAGTGGTGAGAATCTACAATAGCCCAAAAAACCCAAAACTTATGAATCGAAAGGAGTAAAAAAAGCTAAGTTTTTTATGTCATGATTTCTATTTATTTTATTATGAGTCAAAAAACTCAAAACTTACAAATCAAAAGGAAGCCAGTGGTACGAATCTTGATTTTATTTTCAGAAACCTATAATTTTTTTTTCTTTTTTGAAAAGTTTTGTTTCTATATTGAGCATCCAGCGACGACCACATCGAGTCTCCGGTCAGTAGCGAGGAGGGCGAGGCCACCGTCAAAGTTGGCCATAAGGTCAGACACGAGTGCGGCGAAACTTGAGCCATGGTTGATCGGAGAAACAACCCAAATCTCACAATGACATGGTTTTGAAGTAACCAAAAGCATTTTCATCTTTTTACGTCAAATATTAATAAATTTCATCTAAAATTCTAACAATAGGTGCTAACTGTCAAATTTCCGATCGTTGGGTGTAGGTAACTGTCAAGTTTTAAATATGTGTGTAATTATGTGTCTTTTGACCTAAATTAGGTGTGGCTGTATATACTTTTTCCGGTATTTTATTATTATACGATTAAAATCAACTCACTTAAAAATCTAAGTTTATAAATAAATATTTCAAAAGGTTTATTAAATCATGAATCCATCAAATATTCTTTTATACAAAGAATTTTACCAGTTCTTTACTACATAACTTTCAACCCTAACTAAATATATCTTAGAAAAGTGTAAATACTTAAATAGTGGGGTGGGGGCTTTGGTTGGGAGGCTAATATTGGTAGGGTAGGTTGAAAAAAACGAAGCTAAAAGAGAGTCGACACATTCTAATATATAACAAGTGATATATATGATATTACATGAAAGTGATGAAGAAATTGAAGTGATTTTTGTTAATTTAGTTACATGTGAAAGCAATAAAACATGAGCGTGCCCATCAATTCCATGTCTTCTTATGTTAAAGATCGAAAGGTAGACTCATAATGCCCTTTCATTTAGTTCAACTTATTGTCAACAAAGTAGATTTTGTATGGTGTAATTAATCATCAATTTGTGATGAATCATGGCTTAGGCTTGCTCGACATATAGTCACTCTTAATCACCAATCACTTGCTGCTACATATATATTCACAAACTAAACTGATAAAATGACATTTTAATGTGATAAAGATGTTTGAGACAATCACCTGAAAATTTTGTTTAATTAACATGCATGTTTTAGTTCCATTCCATCACTTAATTATCATATTCAAAATTGAATACATTTATGAACAATGCGATTAAGGTAATTTATATAATTGAATACATTTTTTTCAACTAAATATGATTATAAAGATACATGCCGATACAACAGTGTATTTATACTTTCGTGTATAGATATTTTTTCTTAAATAATATGTCATTTTTATCATTTTTTCTATGTCTTTAAATCATCTCCACCCAAATACTTGTTCAGCCTCGCTGAGCTAAGATCAAACTGGTGAATAAGTATAGATATGTTTTAGCTATTCAATTAGGGATGTAAACGAGCCAAATCGAGCCTCATTTTGACAGGGCTCAGGTCGTGAAAAAAATGTTCGGCTCGAGCTTGAGTTCGGGCTCGAATGAGCTTATGCAATCAAACTCGAGTTCGGCTCGATATAAAATAGACAAGCTCGAGTTCGAGCTCGGCTTGATTCGGTTCACTTAAATTTCAATACATATAATCATTAAAAACCAAATGAATAATAAATAATAAATGAGCCAACTTGAGATTGACTCGACTTGATTCGGCTCGTCTAATTCTATTATAAATATTTATTGTAATTTTAAAAATATAATTAACTAAATATTAAACGAGCCGACTCGCGAGCCCTATCGAGCCTTAAAATTTTAGGCTCAAGCTCGGCGAATTTATTAAACGAGCCTAATCTTGAGCTCAAATTCAACTTGAACTCGATTATAACAAGTTCGAATAGAATATTTAACAAGCCAAGTTCGATGAGCTTGTTAGAAGGTCGGCTCGTTTACAGCCATGTATTCGAGGCTTGAATTATTTAAATGGTCTAATACAATAAGATCTCTTCCGACCATTGAAATATTTATTTTAAGGGAAAACTTCACTTTACTCCCCTGAACTATACTCGATTTTCACATAACTCCCCTGAAAGATAAAAGTGGTCTGTGGAGCCCCTGAAGTATACTAAAGTTTCACTTAGCCTCAACGGTGTTAGTTTGATTGTGAAAAGTCCAAAATGCCCTCATAGTATAATCCTCAAATTATATAATTATTTGATTAAATGTTAAATGACAATTTTACCCTTTATTAAATAAAATAATAAACTCATACTTCAGGGGTAAACTTGTCTTTTCAACTTATTTATTTATTTTAATAAATAAAAACATTATAAAAAAAATTTGCAGTCTATCGTCAGCCGCCGTCGTCTCCTCCACCTTCGCCTCCGGTCTCGGCTCTGACCCCGCCTCCAGCCTTGCGAACCTGCATCTAGCCACCGTCAAATTCGAACGTCTTCGGCAACCAGATCTGTCGAGATCCTCGCCGGAGCCCAACCTCGCCAGATCTGTCCAGAGCCCACGCGATTGTGTCCTCGCCGGAGCCCAACGACGGAGACGGTCAATTGGGAGGAGTTCTGGCGTCGCCATCGCCTCCACCGCCTTCCTCTGTCCGCCTCCATAACCGTCCGTTTCCGTACAACACCAAAGCTCGATGGAGGCTGGGATATTTCGGTAAGGGAGGTTGGGCTCCGGCGAGGATCTGGACAGAGCTGCATCGTCCTCTGGCGGCTCTCGCTGATACCAAACCCTCAGGCCGCTGGAAAAAGCTGCATCGTCCTCCTGCAGCTCTCTCCCCCACCGTCCTCACGATCCTGAAGTCGAAGCCGAGGGGATCCTCGCCATTGGAGCCGGAGTCCTCCTCCTCCGCAGCGGTGTTGAGCTAGTCTAGTCTAATTCGTCAGAGAACTGGAGCCATTTCCGGCGAATTGGCGGTGGCGAGAGAAGAGGAAGGAGTTGTAGAAGAGGAAAGGGAGATGGAGATGGGGGTATTTTCGTCATTTTAATAAGAAGAGCACCCATGTGCTAATAATGTGACCAAAAACTAACGGTGTTAGGGTTAAGTGCCAAAGTCGACAACTTTAGGGACTCTACAGACCACTTTTATCTTTTGGGGAGTTAAGTGAAAATCGGGTATAGTATAGGGGAGCTGAGTGAAGTTTTCCCTTATTTTAATATATAAAAGTGTGTAATTTTTTTGTGATTGTAAATAAAAGCCCAGTACTTTGAACTAGGACTGTTCACGGTTAGAAAACCGAACCGAACCGACCATAACCGAACCGAACCGGTTCGGTTATTGTACAATCATAACCGAAAACCGAGCCGATCTGTGTGCGGTTCGGTTCGGTTATAACCGCCCAATTGAGCGGTTCGGTTCGGTCGGTTATGGGTGTAACCGACACCAAAACCAAAAACCCAAAAATTCCTCAGAGGCGGCGAGGGACGGCGGGGAGGCGGCCAGGCCCGGCGAGGAAGGAGACGTCGACGGAGACGCGGGAGAGAGGGGCGGCGGGGAGGCCGCGGGAGAGAGGGGCGGCGGGGAGGACGCGGGAGAGAGGGACGGACGGAGGCGGAGACGGAGACGGAGGAGAGGCGGCGGCGGCAGGAGACGGAGGTGCGGCGGCGGCCTCTGCGCTGCGTGTAGATGGCGAAGAAGACAATCCAACATCTGGAATGAATATGACGAAGAAGACAAAACAAAACCCTAAAATATTGTCTTAAGTTTGTAGATGGGCTGACTTAGTGATGGGCCTCTCCAACATCTGTTTTGGGCCCAAATAAATAGAGAGTCTCTACTGTTGGGCTGGGCTCAACTAAAAAAAAAATAATAATTATAGATTCGGTTATCAGTTCGGTTCGGTTACGGCCGGTTCCCGAAATCTCGTAACCGACAACCGAACCGAGAGACCATCGGTTATGGTACATAACCGAACCGAACGGTTCGGCTACCGATTAGCTCGGTTTCGGCTCGGTTTGGTCGGTTTCCAGTTTTATGCACACCCCTACTATGAACTAAATGGGCTACATTCATAGGGCCCACTAAACACCAAACTATTACGGCGTCGTTTCAGCAGATCGTAATCGTATACGATATATAACCGCCGAGGGCTTGGTTTTGTCTGGTGTGGTTCTCGAGTTCGATCCTTGTTGAAGATAGAACATAAAGCTTCGAGAGAGAAAGAGAAATGGCGATTATGGCGACTCTGCGATCTGGATCTGGTCTTCTCAGAACCGCCGTCCGCGGCGGCTCTCGATCCTCCTCCGCCCCCAAGAGGAGCTTCTCTTCCTCCGGCCAGCACGACGATGCCTGTAAATCTCTCCTTCACCTACCTCTATATGGATTAAAAATCTGATTTTTATTCTTCTCGAAAATTTGATTAGTCGTAGATGGTTCCTTAAAAACGATGCGTTTTCATATCATTGATGGGTTTAGATTGTAATTTCATTTCTGATGTTCGTTTGTTTGGATGTAATTGTTAGATTCCGGAAATGTTTTCTTTTCTTCTTGATTGATTGGGGTTAGATTGTATCTGTTTATGATATGAGCTGTTATAATGTAAATTAATCCTAGTTTTGATCATGTTGATTCCGAAAAAATGTGTTTTTTTTTGCCTTGTTGTTAGGGTTTGGTTTGTAATGTTTGTTTGAAATGAATAATAGAATAATTGCTATGCTAATTAGTCATAGACCCATCTAATTTCCATGTCTCTATTGTAAATATGCATTTCCGAATGATCCAGCTAAGGTAGTAAGAGCCCAAAATGATTCCAAATAGATTTTTTTCAATCATTTGAATTTTGGGTATGATGAAAAGTTGGAATACTATCTAACTCTAAATTGTGATCCATATTACTCATAGAAATCAACAGTTGATGTATTATTTAGACCTTGGTAGAGAGATTTATATCTAAGTATGTTCTCAGTCTTATTTGATTTATTTGACCAGAGAGTACCTTGCTCATGGCTTCCAAGTGGTTAGTATAAATGAATGATCATCTGATTGGTTCAATACATGATGTCGCACTCTAACAGAAATTAGAAAATTGATTGTAGATATAATGATTAGGATTTCAGACTTGACTAATTCCTGTTTATCTGTTAAAGTGAGAGACCTCCGAGTCATCGAATATGGGTTTCTATTTTCTATCCTGATAGCAGGTGAAGGGATTTTACTGAATTCTAATTTGAAGGTTATGTAATTGTAATTATCACCATCACGTATCAGGATCTTCATGCTTAACCTCATATACGCATGATGATGTTTTAATTCCTCCATCCCCATACTATTTAGTATAATAGGCTATTGCCACCGAATGTAGATCCAGCCAATTTGTTTTGTATTATTGACAAGCAGGTCCAATCCTTTTAGAAATCATGATTAACATTAGGATTTAACAAAATGCATGAATTTAATGGGCGTTCTTTATGATTGTTGTTTTGTTCCGTAAATTTAGGAAAATTAAAGGGAAGCAGAATGTGGTGTCTAAACTTGTATACTACTTACTTGAGTAAAGCTGTAGATTTGAAATTTCATTCCATCAGCAGGGAAAAGTATTATGCTATTACGCAGTTCCAACTTTCTATTTATTGATCTCTATGTTTTTTTTTGTGTATCTCATATGACTCATTGATCATTTCAAAATTTTGTAATAATATTTTCAGACGAAACGGCAAAGTGGGAGAAAATAACATATTTAGGTATCATCGCATGCACTGCTTTAGGTGCATACAACCTTTCAAAGGGCCATCCCCATTATGACGAGCCTCCTGTGAGTCTTTCTCTAACTACTAACTGCTTTTGCTTTTACAACTTGTGTTGTTTGTGCCATATTTCATCTGATTATCGTGTCTTGATTTCCTTTTTATTCAGGCATACCCATATATGCACATCCGCAACAAGGAGTTTCCATGGGGTATGTGACGGGCCTTATGATTTCTTACTGACTTCTCTATCAAATATGATCCTTGTTGAAAAAGATTAAAAAATTGTTATTCATGGATTTACTTGTATCTAAAAAGGGTAAGGTTAGTAATGAGGCAATTTGAGCAAGAGTTGTGGTAACCTTATTTAAAGAGAAAATAAGAAGTGTTTAAGGTGGTTTGGGCATGTGCAAGATAAGAGGTTAGTGGCTCCATAAGGAAAAGGTGAAAGAGTTCTCAGGAGAAACTAAAGGGGAAGGTTAGTTAATTTGGGAAGAGTCTTTTGTGAATCCTCTTAATCTGGTATGCACATGAAGTGGCTGTTAGCGTACCACATCAGAAAGATATGAATCGGTTTAGGGCACCTGAATTAGTTTTTGTTGGATTCTTTTACCGCATGTGATACCTTTTTCTAGCATCTAATTTGTCATCACATTATATTGGTTGGCTTTTGTCGAGGTCATAACATATGAAACGTAATGCCTTCTATGCTTTCATATCTATGATTAGTGATATTGTTGTCCTATTTTATTTTAAAGCATTAATTCCTCCCTGTTAGGATTGTGAATCTCATATGATGTAACTTTTGATGATGTGTAGGTCCAGATGGCCTTTTCGAGGTCAAGCACCACTAGGATGATGGTGGCCCATTTGGAAGGCTTCATGTTAAGTTCTGTGTTCTCAATTGTTTATCAAACCCTACACATGCAAGCTCAGTTCTTCATTTCAATTTGTTTCGTATTAATAAGCCGTGAGGCTAGTATAAATTTGGTGAAAATATTGTGATTATTTGTCTGGATTGATTCTTATTGACATGCTTCGTAAAGGAGGGACAAGGCCTCTAAATTATTAGGTGTTGGCATGATAATGTATTCTGTGTCTGCATTTTATGGTCTTTAATTGGAATCTTACCAAGTCAAATTTGGATAATCAAATGAACATTTTTGGTCAATGATTTGAATACTTGGCTGGTGATCATGACTCAAGTCTATTGATGAGCCTCATCTCATGTGATTTTTGTTCATATCACCATTTTCGGTTTTCTTGGCAAGGTCAAGGCACTAGACCTCCCTATGTATAAAATTAGGAGAGCACCAAAATTTTAATTTTTTAAGAAGATTGTTAACCAAGTTAGTTTATAAAATCATTGCTTTTGCTTTTATAATTTAAGTTGATTGTGCCATGATTATGGTTGCCCTTATGATTATAAGGTCTTTTCTATCAAATTCTATCCTTGTCGAAAAAGAAGACAAAAGGTTGTAGCATGATATTGTTCTCTCATGTAAATGGAATTGCAAAACTAAATAGCAGAAGAATTTTATGTACATACTATCCATAATAAAGTCTAAGCCGAAAAAAGAGTGAAAGTGAGAAGTTAAAATGAATTGTAATAATATGCTGATTCCAGGTTTCCAACACCTTAACCTGTAGTGACAATAGAGTACAAACAAAGAACAATTCCTTAATAAGTACACTGATTATCACATAAAAATGACGATAAAAAGAACAAAGACTCAGAACCAAATCAATCCTATCCCCCCATTACCAACTGATCAGAAAAATGTCTCACTTAGCAACTGCTTCTTCCTTGTTACTCCCTTCAGTTATGGAACCTGGTATTGTTTCCAATTCTGTTCTCGCATCTTTTTCTTCCCGAGGAACTGAAGTGTCTGAAGAAGAATTGTTTGTGTCATTTTCTGGGGTTGATGATGATGCTTCCGTGTCTTCTTGGGAGTGTGACTCTCCTTGGCGAGTGTCTGCATTGTCATTTGCATTGTTAAAACTCGTGTTTTCGCCAGAGAATTCATCTTTCTTCTTGATAACTGACGGGTAATCAACCATTTCCTTGAGCTTTTGGACATCATCAGCATTTGTGTTTTCTTCAGAGGTTTCATCTTTCAGTCGGGAAACTGATGAGTGATCAACTTCTTCCTTGACCTTTTGAACTTCATCACCATTGGCGTTTTCATCTTTCTCAACTTCTTCCTTGGGCTTCTGATCATCATCGCCCTTGTCGTTTTCATCTTTCTCAACTTCTTCCTTTGGCTTCTGAACATCATCACCATTGGCGTTTTCATCTTTCTCAACTTCTTCCTTGGGCTTCTGAACATAATCGCCCTTGGCGTTTTCATCTTTCTCAACTTCTTCCTTTGGCTTCTGAACATGATCACCATTGGCGTTTTCATCTTTTTCAACTTCTTCCTTTGGCTTCTGAACATCATCACCATTGGCGATTTCATCATCCACAACTTCTTCCTTCGGCTTCTGAAAAACATCACCATTGGTGTTTTCATCTTTCTCAACTTCTTCCTTTGGCTTCTGGACATCATCCCCATTGGCGTTTTCATCTTTCTCAACTTCTTCCCTGACCTTTTGAACATCACCGCCATTAGCATTTTCATCTTTCTCAACTTCTTCCTTGAGCTTTTGAGCATCACCACCATTGCTGTTTTCATCTTTCTCAACCTCTTCCTTGAGCTTATGACCATCATCTCCATTGGCATTTTCATCTTTCTCAACTTCTTCCTTGAGCTTTTGACCATCACCGCCATCGGAGTTTTCATCTTTCTCAACTTCTTCCTTGAGCTTTTGACCATCACCATCACCATCACCGCCATTGTCATTTTCATCTTTCTCAACTTCTTCCTTGAGCTTTTGACCATCACTGCCATTGTCGTTTTCATCTCTCTTAAGTTCTTCCTTTGGCTTCTGAACATCACCGCCATTGGCAATTTCATCTCTCTCAACTTCTTCCTTGAGATTTTGAACATCATCACCATTGGCGTTTTCATCTTTCCCTTGGGAAGCTTTAGAGCCACCATGTCCCTTTTGGCCAGCACCAGCATTGACGTTTTCGTTGGAGGAATCATCGTTCGCTTCAGAAACTGAAGAATCAACTTGTTTATTTTGAGCCGTGCCCGTAATATTATTTGTGTTTGATGACTCAACATTTTCTTGTGTCCCCTCAACTTGTTCATCATGGACACCACCATCTTCATCTTGGTTCTTGGCTGCATCTTTTCCGGTTTCAGCAGATGAATTGGACTCAACATTTTCTCTTCTCGACATATTATCGCTAGAATTACCCGAAGAATCTGTTGAATAACTGGCTGATGGGTCATCTTTATAGTTTTCCGTTTCTTTCTGATTTGGAGCTGAACTAGATGCTGTGACTGTCGAATTCTGTTGCTGCAGCTCGTCAATATCCTTAGCAATTGTGGAAAAACGATGAGAATTATCCAATTCATTTACATTTCCTTCACTATCACTTTCTTCGTTGTTTGTGGAATCTGTAGAATTATTTCTTTTAACTCTATCAGATGAAACACTGTTATCTTCATCAGTATCACCTTCTTTCATGTTTCGGTCCCTCTCCTCCTGATGGATGTACGCTTCAGTACTATTTGTGTTGCTCCATTCCACAAACTCGTGTTCTTTATTTTCTACTCCGTCTGCTTCATCGTGCTCGTTTCCAATCGTTGCATTATGAGATTCATTGGCTACTGCGCTCGAAGCATCATCTCCTTTGTAATGCATTTCTCTTGCCGCCTCATCATGCGCGCCAATTCCATCAGTCTTGCTTTCATTCTCTTCCGTCGTTCCTTTATCTTCATTTTCTGTCTCGCTTCTTTCTTCTCCTTCATGCTCCTCGCCGCTTTGCTTTGCTTCATTGCTCTCGTGGGTCTCTTCGTTCGCCTTATCTTCACTTTCTGTTTCTTTGTTATGTTCATTCTCCGTCTCCACGTTTTCATGCTCTTTGCTCTCCTCACCCTCCTTGTCTTCATTTTCCTTCACCACCTCGTGTTCTTTTTCCTTGAACTCTTCGGTCTTTCCTTCTGTAACATCCTTGTTCCATCCAAGGTTTGTTTCTCCTCGTAATCTAGCATTTTTGTGTTCACCCTCAACTCCAGTTGTTATTTCGACATTCCCAGTTCCTTGAGGCTTGGAATGATCTACAATCTTGGTTTCGCGTTGATCGATACGAGGAAGGAGGTCCTTCCTCCCTAACTTGATATTCTCCTTGGCAAGCCTTGCAGCTTCTTCGAACTCGGCCCTCTTCTCGCGAGAGTGCTTAACTTGGTAAAGCAGCCATATGGAAACACTAACCAGAAGGAACAGTTGTAAAGCATGCTTCACCTTCACCCCTTGGGATCTATGGCTCCTCCGAGGGGATAGCCTGAACATGGTCAATCTTCGTTCCTCTCACTTCAATTCGACTATGATCTGCACGAAATCACATTGATCATATTACGGGTCAAAAACAACTCACCAGCAGATCGAACAAACACATGAGAATCAAGAGCCTACAATCTATCTACTACACCACATGAATCAATTCACTTTCATTGTATCTTTCCATCCATGATCCTATATAGTATCTTCTAACTCTCTTTCATTGTATCTTTCTGTTCATTGCTGAAACGGGGAAACGCAGATTCTCATAACCCTAAGTAGCTGGAGGCAACAAGGAAGAAAACAACAAACTAAATGAATAATTTGCATTTCCCATTACGTAAAAACACAATTAGGATTCAGATATACTCAAGACTTAAAATTCCATAATTCCCACAGATTCAAATAAATGTTAAATATATTTGTAACAGAGACCAGCAATGTTGATGGCCAATGGGACCAGACAGATCAAAACAGCAAAAGCATTAAAAACCAGAGATCATTTTTAGTATTCTGAGATCAAATAAACAAATCATAAATGCCACCAATTTCTGTAAACCAAAATGGGACAACCAATACACGATTTATAAATTCAAAAACGACATTTCCATTTCCAATTCCACCATCACCGACAACACCAACACGAACCCAGCTGAGAAAATCATGAAAAATCAACAATGCACCAACATAAACACAAAATTGCAGAAGCTTAATAAAATTCAAGCACAATCAGAACCGACCCATATCTGCAAATGCACGAATATACAGAGAAAACACAAAACCCAATGGCGATTGAAGGAAGAGAGAGTTACCCAGAAAAGGAAATTGTGTCGACGGAAACTAGAGAACGATGAGGTCCATAACAGAGATAGTTGTTGAATGGAGAATGGATCTGAGCCTGAGCCTGAGCCTGAGATGTGTTAGTTCAATTCAATTCAATTCAAGGCCACAGATCGATCTTATTGCCAACTTTCTAATTCGGAATGTAACTGAAATAGAAGATGAAGATCAGCGTGCCAAATGCCACTTCAACCCAATTTTCTTATTCTTCTGCTTTAACTCCTGTTTATAAATATATTCAAACTTCTTAATTCTTAATTGATTTTTAATCTATTAAATTATTATGTAACCAAATACATGATTACAAACCATACCAAAATTTAGAAGAAAAGTTCTTTTCAATTTAAAATTTATAAATTAAAACCAATGATTTGACTCTTAACATTGAAATCGGCGAAAATGTATCGGTAATGCACGATCTTATTTCCCACATTGCATGCGAATAAACTAACATTAACATTCCATAATTTAGTTTATAAATAAATCTCAATCTAGTGTAGGCATGTATCCCTATTAGTCATATTTACTATTGACTGACAAAGTAAAATATTCAACCGATATTATTCTCTGTCATTTAATATGGTATCATATAAGTAATTAATATTGTATTAAAACTTTAAAGTTAATTTAATTTACTCATTCGCCGATTTGTGGATATTACAAGTGAACAAGACAATTCAATCGTTTATGCGTTCGAGCATTTTATCTTCTTCATTCCCGCTTTATGGCATTTTTCCCTTTCCAACTAGAAAGTTACTGTAAGTGTGTCGCCTCCTAAATAGTTTCATACCATCCCTTTCATTTGATCCGGTCAGTTTTTCAGCCACGTATTGTTCAGACTTCTCGCTTCGTTTCTTTTTGTTTGAATTTTCATTTCTTACTTGCCTTTGTTTCACACCCCTTTTTCACTTGTTTCAGTCAGTGGTTATGTTTCACGTGTACATTCATATAAAAAAATCACCCCGTAATTCAAAAATCAACACATGAGAAGGAGTGTAGAGTATTATTAAAATTCTTTTGAAGACCTCACATCACAAGAAGAATAAGAGACAATGATAAATTCGTTGACCATATATATTTTTAAATTCAGACTGAATTCGATTCCCACTATACTAACTCGTGAGACTATTACAATAATTAGAGTGGATTACGTTTTAGTGTAGACAAATTTCATGTTCTATTTTATACATATCTTTATTAGACACATATATTTTATATTACTTTAACATAAAACATTTCCCTTTTTATAAGTGAATAAGGAAAATCCTTTGTTTTGGGCCGTTTTTTCGGTGAACCGTGTTATCGGTATTTAAACCTTTTGTTCAGTATCCAAACAAAAAATCCGCAAATAACAAGATTCAAACTCAACCTCACATATGTTAATGTGAGCTTTAGCCGAAAAAGTAAAAACAATCATTCTATCGAGGTTAACTAATTAAGCAGTCAATTAATTGAAATTTTCTCTCATGATCAAGATTTACATCACGATAATGGTATAGAGTTTATCCTTAAATATTAGTAAGGGTGAGTACCTTTGCCAACAGAGTATAGGAATAGTAGAATACAAGGGTTTAGACCTTATCGGTTCAACAAATTTCATCGAACTCTAAATTCTTTCCCTAGCTATTAGTGGTTCCTTCCCCATACTTGTTTTTCTTGTCTCTTCTTAAGGGCGTGCTCCTTTATTCTATAGGCCTCGAAACAAAACAAAAAGAACTCAAACCATGTTGTAACTTTGAAGCCTCCAGAAGTTATAATTATTTGTTTAAGATTTAAACATAAATCAAAATTTGATGTCATGGATAAGTATTCAATAAATTAAATGAACTATTTGAATTTTTGCTTACATTATAAAGCTATAAAATATGTCGCACCTATTCTATATATGTCAAAATATTTTCAAGGTCGACAACATGATGTAAATTTTAGGGTAAATTCTACCTGACCCCCTAATTAATACGCGTGTCTCACATACCCCTCTTAACCACAAAATCAGTATGTGAGGTGCATTAACTATCCAAAAACCCTACTTTAACTTTTTGTATTGACTTTTTTCAAAATTATGTTAAGTTTTTTTGTAAAATGATAAAAATACCATTGTATCTGAAAAATTAAAATAAATAAATAAAAATGATTTTGAACTTCTTTTTTCTATTTTCTTTTACAAAAACAAAGAATAAAAAAATATTTTAGTATTAATTTTTTATTTTTTAAAAATTATTTATAAAAATTAATAAAAATAAAATGATGTTTAAAAATAAAATTTTTTAATTTTTTTTACTATTAATAAAATTATTCTTTATTTTGTACAACGAGAAAATTTGTAAAAAACGTTCAAAATTATTTTTATTTATTTATTTTAATTTTTCAGATACAATGGTATTTTCGTCATTTCACAAAAACTTAACAGAATTTTGAAAAAGTCAACATAAAAGGTAAAGTGAGATTTTTGGATAGTTAATGCACATCACAGATTGATTTTGTAGTTAAGTGGGGCATGTGAGACACGCGTGTAGTTAGGGGGGTCATGTGGAATTTACCCAAAATTCTATGATCCATAAAAAAATATTTAATATTAAGAATCTGAGTCGGGACGAGAAATTCATTCTATCATGTATTATACATATTTTAAAATTTTATATAATACATGAAATATGTTTTGAGTGGAGTTAAAAGACTATATAATCTTTATGTTCCTTTGGTACCGAAAAAAATTAAAATTCCCATGCACTGCGGGTTAGAACACGGGACAAGAAAAACTTGCCCCGCGGGTTGGCATTTTAAAAACCTCCAAGTGATGTAGATGTGATTGTAATTTGTAATCAGTGTGGCATGGTACTCATAAATTGATGGAGACCTCATCTAAAATTTGAAGCCAGGTCACGTGGTTGATTGGAGCAGTCACGTGTGGGCTTCATTGAAAAGAGAATGTTAGTACAAAAGGACAAGACATACGTGTATTGTATATACATGGATTCTGATTCCTCCATGTTTTAACCTTTTTCCAATGCAGAATGCCCTAAATTAACAACACACAGCATACTGCTGACCTCTCTCCATCTCTTCACTGTTCCATAATTTCAGATAAACCAAACCTATAGAATTCGACCCTCAACCACTATAGATTTTAGTAAACGATAAAAACGGTCACATTTACAAACAAACTAACTTGATAAGGTTCATATAATATGTGACTTTACATAAAACCGCTATATGGGTTTTTGACTCATACAGAATGTAAGTCGAAAATGAATCAGATTTTAATTTAATTTCGGGTTTTTCAGGACGGTGACATCTGTCCTTGTATTATATATCCAATGAAAGCAACAAGATGGGTAACAAATTGAAAGAAATGTCCCAATTGTACACAGTAAGAAAATGTGGTACTGAGGCTGATGTTACAAGGAAGCTCCTCTGATGATGATGGCATGTTCTTATTTGCTCTCTCTCTATCTCTCTCCTGATGGGCAGTGTTGTCATTCACACCATCCTCTATGATTGACTGCAAAAATTTGGAGTAGCAATTTCTTGTCAAGTCAGCTTCTGATAGATGAAGACTCTTTCTGTTGCAGGTGAGAGGAGATTGATGACCAAGAGGGAAATTGGCCCATGAAATATCCCATCATTTCCTTTTTATTTGCAACAAACAAAACAACCTCAACACAACAACAATAACAAAAGTCTAATCATTAAACATTGACACACTCCTTAAACCCAAGAAACCAATCCTTAAACCCTCACTTTCTGCTAAATGCTCTGCCCCAAAAATAACACTGCACAACTCTCTTTTTTTCTTATGTTATGATTAGACATAAGTTTTTGGGAGACATATATCATATTGAATGTACTAGAGACGCTTACACAATATTTTGGCTTTAGAATTTAGAAATATATAAGAGACGTTTAATATGATATATAATCTGATTAAGCAACAAGTATATGGGTAAAATTTCGATTTCTCTAACTTTTTGGTCAAGCGAACGGTTCACAAAAACGAGCAATGTTAAAATTATGCACAAAACAGTGTCCAACTCAATTTTGGATGTTATCAAGATTGGCATATTTGTATGGTGTTTTCTGAAAATTTCAGACACACTTTATATTTCCGTAGGTTTTAGCTAACAGTTGGGGCTCAGAGTTATTGTCCAATCTCTTAACCATATCTTTTGGATCATCCTCTGCTCTAGATTCCAACATTTTTCTTCTTTCATTGTACTATGGTGTGCTGTTCTCAACATTACACTATCTTTTATTTATATTTACATAAGGAAGTAATCATGCACAAATCATTTATTGAGACACAAACTTACTAGCATAATCTCATACATACATTTCTTTGAAATATAGTTCATAATGTACAATGACATTTGTTTAATATTTGATTGAATTGTATCAAATTTCCAGGGAATCTGTTATTGGTAGAAGGTGACTATCAAGACAAGAACACACCTTTGATGCAGATAAAAAAACAGAGTACACCTTTGCCACTTTCCAACACAACACATTGTAATAAAACAGTGACTTTTTGTGCAATTATAGTGATATTAGTACACCATAATTGAGCTATTTTGCAAATTAACTAAGCTTTTGAATTTTGGCACTTCACAAGAGGTCTCAACTAAATAAGAAACCCATTTTTGGGGGTGTGAGGGAGGAACTTTAGATTTGCATGGAAATGGAGATACAAAACCTTTCCTCCAAGTGTTTATGCATGCATATTCTTGGGAAAAGTGGCTCTGTCAAACAGGTGTCCATAAGTTTTCACAACTCAATAATAGTTAGACTCTTAAACTCTAATATAAACATCTTTATCCCTAAATCATTTTCTTACAGCTCAATCGTGTATAATGAAATCATCCGAGTGTTGATTTTTTGAGCTTTAATAGAAATGAGGATATTCGTTACTCATTATAGTACAATTTTACAAACCTCAAGAAGCATAAAATCAATGGCTTGATTGATTACTATTTAGTACAAGGAAATGGGATTCAAGGGTTGAAGATGAAATTGCCACACTTGCACTTCCAACTCATGGGCTTGTAATTGGATTCATCATCTCCTCTGGCATATGCAACATTGGCCATTGCTGGAGAGCTTGTCTTCCCATTCTGTGCTTGAGGATTGGTTGGGACTTGAATGGCCTCACAATGGCCACACCAGCTGCACCTTCTCTCACACCTTGGTGGCCTTGACCCAATCTGAGCCCTCAATATCATCTTGCTCTCTTCTTCAATGCCCAATCTCTGTCAATTTCAAAACAAAAATTCAAAACAAAAAAACAATGCAAATATATGCATATACATAGAGTGAGGTTAATTCTGACCCTGGAAAAGTCAACATGCCTGAGATGTGCCCTGCCTGCACAAACACATCAAGAAACAGTGTTAAATTGCTCTGCTATGAAATTGGATACACCATGAACATTGGCATGAAAAAGCTTGAAGCTTTCTCTATCTTTTGCAAAATCTGACTCTTACCCACTTACCCTGAGCCATGAAGCTATGTTGGGTGATGCCCAAAATCATGAGAAAGATAAAAGGGAGGATTTTGAGACCCATCTCCAAGAACAGAACAGTCTATTTGTTGGTTGGTGATGAAGGAGAGTGAGGGTGGAATTGAGAAGGGGCATAAATAATGGCAATGTGGAAATGGATGGCACTCAAATTCTCAGAAGAAACAAAGAAATGAGAAAGATGGAACATGGGACAAAGAGTAAGGCACAAGGCTAAAAAGAAAGATGGAAAGCAACCCAGAAAGGGGAAGGAGCAAAGCTGAGCTGAGCTGAGCCTCGTTTCATGAGCCAATAACAAATCACATAATAGAAGAGAGAGAGACGCCCAAAACAGTAAAAACCCGCAACAAGACATGGATTCACAGCTGTGGGTTTGGGGGGTTTCGCTTTCATTCCTTTCCCCAAATCCTCCTAATTTGGTGCTTCAATGTGCGATAATTCCATATGCCATTAAAATAATATTATTTTATAATATATATTTTTAAAATATCGGGTACGGGCATGGCTGTCACTAGGGTTGTTCATTTTACCTGGTAACTCGACACCCGACTCAACTCACCCGACACCCGACTCGACTAACCCGAGACCCGACTGACCCGATACCCGACTCGACTAACTCGAGACCCGACTGACCCGATACCCGACTCGACTAACCCGACACCCGACTGACCCGATACCCGACCACCCGACAAGCCAACCGAGTCGAGTATTGGGTCCAATTCTATAATCCGTTGGGTACCCGACAACCCGACAATATATATAAAAGTATAATTTGTTAACCGCCCCCAGCCCAACAACTTCAAACTTCAGCCCAATGAAGCCCAGCACGGCCCATTTCCATTTGTGCTCTGCTTTGTGACAAAAACGTTTATATACAACAAAACTTGTTCATGCGTTTCCGATGTGGGATGCTTAATACAAAAGAAGCTGCTGAAGATGAAGCGGCGACGTGGTGTCTTCTCCACCTTCAATCTCCGTCGGCTGAATTAATCTTGTCCATTGGTTTTGAGCGACGTGTCACTCCTCTCTCCACACACATAATCGAGTCGACGACCTTACTTTAACCCTCGTTCTCTCTCTCGTCTCTCTCTCTCTCTCTCTCTCTCTCTCTCTCTCTCTCTCTCTCGCCCCTCTCATCTCGTATCCGATCTCCCTGAAAAACCTAACATCTCCGTTCGTCCGTCTGCCTCACCTCTCCTTTCTCATCGTCTGAGGCAGTCAACTCGTGTCCTCTCTCCTCCATCTCACAACATATCTTTTCACAAAGTTATTATTGTGAATCGATCCGTTGGTGATTCTCATCTCCACCATTATAAATCAAGAAATGGTGGAGAGGAGGCTCATCAACGGTTCGATTCGCCACTGGAACTGGAGATTGAAGCTTCACCGTCAAACAACGCCGGCGTCAAAGGTTTGAAATTTTCTTCTCCGTTTCCATTTTTGGGGTTTAGGGTTCAAGACTTCAAATTTCTTTCAATTTTTATTTGAATCTGTGTTCTCAATTGGGAAAACCTAGTCAATTTGGTTATTAGGGTTTCAATTTGGGGATTATTAGAGTTTTCAATGCAAAATTCGATTTTAATTTAATTGTAAGTTATCAATTGTAGGTTTTTAATATGAATTGGGGAAACCCTAATCAATTTGGGGATTAGGGTTTTGAATCGAATATTTGGGGATTGTTAGGGTTTTCAATTTGTGGATTTAGGTTTCTGTTTTGAATTGGGGGTTAATTTTAGGGGTTTGGTTTGGATTACGAATTTAGGAATTTAGGGTTAGGGTTAGTGTTTCGAATTGGGTTTGAATACAAATTGGGAATTTTGTGTCGGGTGTCTTGGGTATACCCGACTCACCCGACACCCGAGTCTACCCAAACCCGACTACCCGACTCCTTAACCGAGTCGAGTATCGGTTATGAGTTTTGGTACCCAACTCAAACCGAGTCGGGTACGAGCCGAGCCGAGCCTACCCAACCCGACTCGATGGACAACCCTAGCTGTCACGGTGGCATCGTGAAGCCGAAAACCACACTGCCGCAACGAAATTCTCAACCGTGGCGTTTTGATCGGTTTAAATTGGTTTTGAACCGATTTATCCCGATCTGTCCAGTTCAAGCCAAACTAATTAATATTTTTTTCAAAATAAATGAAAATATTATAACTTGTTAACTATATAAATATCTATATAAACATGAATGTGGCTAGGGATGTTAGAAAAACCGAACCGAAAAATGGTCGGTTTTGGTCGGTTCGGTTCTGGTCGGTTTTGCTCTTGGTCGGTTCGGTTTTGGTTCAATAAACCAAAACTAATCAAAAACTGAACCGACCGACTCCGGTTCAAATTATAATGAATTCTCCGGTTTATGCTTCAATTTAGGGTGTTTTTCAATTGAATTTTTCTTTTTGGGCTTTATTAACGTTTTATTTTAGTTCGTGTAAAATTATTATACATAATTCCTCTAAAAACCGATCGAAATCTAATCATTTTTTGCTTGATTTATGATTTTTTTTTGGTTTTCTGGTTGATTTTCAGTTCAAACCGAAAGCCGACCGAACCGGTCGGTTCAGTTTGACAAACCGACCAAATTTTTTCGGTTAAATTCGGTTTGATTTCTTCAAGAACCGAACCGATCGGTTCGGTTCAAAAACCGAACCGTGAACACCCCTAAATGTGGCTTGATTACAAAATTATTTTATTATTTTAGAGATAATCGTTTTCTTCACTTGTTAATTTGGTTACAATGATCACGTTCTTGACTTGTTAATTCAATTTATCAATGTTAATTTAGTTTATCATTCTTCGTTTGTTGATTAATTATGAGTTCTCCTAATTACAATATGAGTTTTGTTACATCTGTAAGTATTTTGAAATAAGACATTCGAGAAATATTAAATATTTAAATATTTTTTAGTTTTTAGTTTTATACAGCTTAATATATATTTTTATCACATGTATATAAATTAATTTGTGTTGGAAAAATAAAAATTACAAAAGTAAAAATTCGCCATGCTCCAAAGGTTCTTGTCCGCTACATCCTAGATTCCAACACACTCTAAAAGTAGTTGCAATAAATTAAAATCTTAATATATTAACAAAATTAATTAATGAATTAAAGCTAATAAACAATTGTCATCTTTATATTTAACCAATGAGATAAAAACTATTGCCAAGGAAACAACAAAAATGATATGTTAAAACTAAATAGTGGACTAAATTAAGATTAGGGGTGAAGTAATATTGATCTTATGGGATAATCATGTCAACTGTATTATTTTTTAAAACTAGTGTGGGGCCCGCGCGATGCGCGTGCTACCCGTAAAATCTTGGTAAACTATAATTTGATGTTCATATTTTTTTTCATCTAAATGTTGGTAATTCAAACTATAATTATGTGTACAACGTTGTATAATGTACGACATTGTTGTTGGACAAAAGTTAAAATGACAAAGTTAGAATATGTTTTAACTTATGTCTGGGTCAAACTGAACAGTGATTATAGAACACTTAGACTCGGCCTAAAGTAACGTGAAACCTGTTCATATAACCCGTAAGAAGAAAATAGGGATTGATTAATTTCTTCATGTAAAAGAGAGGCTTGAACAGGACCCTAGAATTGCTGCTCCTACTACGCTCCATCTATTCGTCACCACCGTCGCCGACAGGACATATGGCAAGAGAAAGTTGTTGCCACTGCCATATGATATCCACGGTTGAAGATGCTAAGCTCGGAGGAGGATACTGTAATTTCGGCGAAAATAATAACGGAGGGTAATGGAGAGAATGTACCAAAGTCGAGTCCGATAGATTACATATTACATTATTATTGGAAAACATTTCACAATTTAATGAATCTTCTACCTATTTGGGGTAGTTAAGACTTAAAAAATTTTATGTGATATATTGTTCGTAACTTATCAATAGGGCTCATTAGTATGAATAGTTTATTAATTTGAGCATGAATATTTTTATTTGGACATCTTGTTTGTCTGATGAATTTATTAGATCTTTTAGAAATCGAGGGACGGCCAAAATTTTAAGACAACATCGAGAATTCATTGGCAGTGACTCTCTCTCTCTCACTTAAAAGTAAGATATGAATTTGCTAAGAGAGATATTTGCATCACCAAATGATTATTTACATATTTTTACTTGGCAGCGAATTGAATCTTATGATACTTCTCCCTCCCCGTCCCCAACGATTTGTTTCCATGAAGAGAAACAATAACTTTTATGATACACCTCCATTTCTCTCCCTTCCTGCCTAAAATAGGGTATATAAAACAATAATAATATATAATTAGCATATGCATGGTCACTCATTGCTTCGGCACATAGAATTAGAAAAATTTAGAGTATATGAGTTATAAATGAGAGAGAAAGATTCAAAAGAATAAAATGTGATTATGTCATATTTTTCCTTCCTCCCTCCCTCTCTCTCTCCTCCCTCCCTCTCTCTTATCTAAAAATGAGATATATGTTTGCTGAGAGTGTGATCTTCATCACCAAATGATTATTCACATATTTTTATGATGAAAACGATATGTTTTAATGAAGAGAAAAAAATTGATCCTTATGATTCTCCTCTCTCTCTCTCTCTCTCTCTCTCAATTGCTCGGAAAAAAAGACAAGGTAAAATGGCAGAACCCCCAAATGAGTCTGGTTTGAGTCAAAGAAGAATGAGCCAGAAAGAGGCAGAACTAACCCATAATTCAAAATAAAATGTTAATAAACTCATGCACAACTTGTGACAATGAATTTATCTATTCAAACTAAAATAACTTATTCAAAGTTAATATGTCTATTTACATAGTTGAACTGGGGCAACGATCTATTTTAATGAAGAGAAATAAAATCTCTCTCTCTCTCTCTCTCTCTCTCTCTCTCTCTCTCGCGCGCGCGCACACACATGCATACACACACCCTCCCTTTGTCTCTATTTTTCTCTCCCTCCCTGACATAAGGTACATAATACAATAATAATGTATATATTAGTGAGAGGTAAATAACGAAAGACTAATTTATACATCTCTTCACTTCATATTAGAGATAATTTGATACTAATTATGAATACATTAATTTCATTTTTTAAAAGAATGATTATAATGTTCTGTTATAAATATACAAATAAAATCTCGAGCAATATGAGAAATGATGATTGTATTGTACGGATTATGGTGTCAATTTGTCATGTTACGTTGTCCACCAAGGATAGTACTTGTTATCAAGTACTTAGTATACTTAGCATATGCATGATTATCCATTATTTTTCACACATAGAATTAGAAGGGTTTGAAATATATGAGTCATAAATGAGAGATAGATTTAAAAGAATAAATTGTGATTATGTCATCTTCTTCCCACCCCCCATACTTTCTCTCCCTCCCGCCCTCCTCACTACTTTCTCAATCTCATCTCTCACTCCCTCACTTGGACCTTAAATTGAGATATGAGTTTGCTGTGAAAGAGATTTTCATCACCAAATGACCGCTTACATATTTTTACCGGGCACCAATTTTTTTAAATGAATAGAAAAAAAGACTCTTATAATATTCCTCCCTCCCCCCTCAACCACCCTGACAAAGCCAAATAGCTAGAATGAAAAATGGAAAGATGAGTTTTGATATGTACATTGAAAATGTATAAATTATTGTACTTCAAAATGTCATAGTAATTATTTTTGTAAATTCTTCTACTTATATGTGGATCTTTGGTCAACACTCTTTAATTCCAAAAACTTATGCCCAAATTGAAAAAATTTCTTTTAGCGATTTGAGTAGGAAATAAAACCCACATTTAACTCTTTCCAGTTCAAACATATACAAATATTTTCTATTCATCACTTGCATCCAATGTTATCAAAATCAAGAAAAAATACGTTATAATTGTGAATGTCATTGTATCAATCTCTCAACCGGGCTAAAATATAGATACGTTATAACCCTTCCTCTTCCTCACTCCCTCCTCTCTCTCCTCCCTCCCCCATCCCTCACTTTATCTCTCCTCAAAATGAATTATGAGTTGCCTAAAAGAGATTGTCATTACCAAATGATTGTTTGTATATTTTACTGGAGCAACGATATATTTCAGTGAAAAGAAAAAAAATTGACGCTTATGATGTCACTCCATCCGTCCCCCTTTCTCTTTGTTTCTCTCTCTCCTCCCTCTCTCTGCATCTTTCTCTCTCCACCCCTCCCACACGACATGTTTCAATGAAGAGAGAGAAAAAATGACTATTATAATACTTCTCTCTCTCTCTCTCAATTGCCCAGAAAAAAGATAAGGTAAAATGGCAGAACCCCCAAATGAGTCTGATGTGAGTCAAATAAGAATGATCAGACATAGCCAGAACTGACCCATAATTCAAAATAAATTTTTAATAAACTCATGCTCAACTTGCGATAATTAATTTAACTTATTCAAAGTTAATATGTTTGGTTACATATCTTAACTGAGACAATGATCTCCCGCCCTCTCTCTGTCTCTATCTTTCTCTCCCTCCCCTAAATAGGGTACATAGTATAATAATAATGTATATATTAGTGAGAGGTAAATAACGGAAGACTAATTTATACATCTTTTCAATTCATATTAGAGATAATTGTAGGCTAATGATGAATACATTAATATCATTTTTTAAAAGAATAATTTTAATTTTATGTTATATATACACAAATAAAATCTCGAGCAATATGAGAAATGATGACTGTATTGCATGGATTATATTGTCAATCTGTCATGTTACGTTGTCCTCTAAGGATAGTACTTGTTATCAAGTACTTACTATACTTAGCATATGCCTGATCACCTATTGTTTTCACACAAAGAATTAGAAGGGTTTGAAATATATGAGTTATAAATGAGAGAGAGATTTAAAAGAATAAAATGTGATTATGTCATCTTCCCCTACCCTCTCTCTCTCCCTCCCTCCCTCTCAGTCCCCCCCCCCCCCCCCCCCCCCCCGCTCTCCTCACTACTTTCTCAATCTCATCTCTCGCTTGCACCTCAAATTGAGATATGAGTTTGCTGAGAGAGAGATTTTCATCACCAATGACCGCATACATATTTTACCGAGCACCAATTTTTTTCAATGAAGAAAAAAAAGACACTTATAATATTCCTCCCTCCCCCTCCCCTTCCCCCTCCACCTCCCTAACAAAGCCAAATAGCTAGAATGAATAATGAAAATATGAGTTCTTATATGTAAATTAAAAATGTATAAATTATTGTACTTGAAAATATCGTAGTAATTAATTTTGTAAATTCCTCCACTTATATGTGCATCTTCTGTCAGCACTCTTTAATTTCAAAAACTTAAACCCGGATTGAAAAATTTTCATTTAATTTGAGTCAGGAAATAAAATCCAGATTAAACTCTTTCCAGTTCATGAAACATATACAAATATTTTCTATACATCAACTGCATCCAATGTTATCAAAATTAACAAAAAAAATTACATTATAATTGTGAATTTCGTTATATCAATCTCTCAACCAGGCTAAAATGTAGATATGTTATTAGGGAGTTTCCTCAAACCGTAGAGCACACCTCCCCCTTTCTCTTCCTCGTTCTAATAACAGAGGGGGAGGTGTGTGAGAGATAAAAGAAATACATACCACAACGACGAAGCCGTATAGATCAGCGAGACCGTCCGCATCTTTCCATTCCGACCTTCTGGCACACACTCCGACTCGGCTCCGCTGTTAACTTCCAACTCTTTTATTGTTTGGATCGGACTCTTCAGCGACGGTGGTGAGGGAGTGAGCGCACAAGTCTCGGTCTATTGATTGATGATGCTGGGAATGAGTGCCCACTCAATTTTGACCTCTAATCGCTTTACATAAGAGCGAAGAAGATGAATAGAAATATTAAAACTATAAATCTGAATTGAAACTTTAACAAAAAAAACTTATTTACACAAAAATGAGCATACTCTTGGAAATAAATTAGTAATTTGGGACATACACATGTGTGCGTATAATTCATTCCTGGCATCCAAATAATATTTTTAATTCATTACATAGAGAAGGAGGACAAGCATTTCTAGCAAAGGGTAAATTTATGATCCAAAATGATGATAATGCGTGATTAATAACACTTCGCAATTCATAAGAAAATGAACTTATACTGTGAAATTAGAAAGTATTATAAGTATAAATAAAAACTTACCCTTTCGCACACCTGGTTGATCCAAGAATGGACTTGATTGTTGAAACAAATATGCCACAAGTTCTGAAAAATCCAACGGTAGCACTTCCTATATTAGATACAAGGTGAAAAGGGACAGATTCAATATACTGTGTTCTTCAAGAGAACTTTCCAAATTTATTCCTTTTTTTTTTTGCATTTTTAGATCTACCCTCACCAATTAAAGCACAATTGCAAAACAAGAAATTCAAGAAAATAATTAGATGTCTACCTACTGTGCATCTTGGGTCGAGTTTCAAAGTTAGCAACACAGAAAAGAACAAAGTAAGAAATTTGATGTCTAACCTGTGAATCTTGAGGGTCCTTGCACATAGTTTTCTGAAAAAGAAATACAATTAGACACTATGGAATAAATAAAATTGCTTTCTCGCCAGTTCCGAGATTCCCGTCGACGAGTCCTCCAAAGATCCGGCGACCTTCTGGCCGAACGCCGACATCGTAAAGGAACTCATTAGGCCCATAGATCTACTCCGAGGACTTGCGCTTCATTCTTCTGCGTGAAACCAGAGCCAAACATGCATAGAAAATAAAAATTCAAAACCACCGAACAGATGAGACATCGAAGATTGTGGATGGAAATGAAGAAATACAATCCTTCAGTTGATAAACAAAGCCCCAATTTATTTACCATTAGTATTTAAAATTAACACACAGAGGCGGTTTTGAACGGTTACAAGGAAGGGAAGCGACATATAGACTATACAATGACACGTGTCATGCTCTCTAACATATTATACATTGAACCCCAGGTGTCAGCCCCACAAAAACCCAACATAATCATATACTAAAACATATACATAATCATATCTCAAATATCAAACTCTAAATAAGCCACATATCAACAATACAAGCATTCCCAACCCTTCCCTATTCCCATTATAAAATTTGAATGAGATAGATTGCTTCAAATTCAAATTGAGTATTAGTAATTGAAGTTAGATCAAATAGCGGCTGGAAAAGAGGATACTTTTCAAAAATAGAAAAATAATTCGCTATGTTCAATTTCTTTTGTTTTGTATTGTACAAGAAAGGAATTCCATTTCCATTTGTGTATGTGTTCCCGGTAAACATATGGTACTAATAGTTCAAGGGTAATTATGTCATTTTTGAAAAATAGTTATGCCATGTGAACCACTTTTTGTCTTTATCTCAACTAACATGAAAAACTTATCTCAACTAAGATGAAAAACTTCTTAAATACCATCATAAGAATAAACTGATTTTATACACAACTATGAAGAACATGGTCATAAAAAAGCCTTTTTTGGGAGCCTTCATTCTCATGTTAATATGTTAGCTGAAATATAAATAATTTATTTGTAATTCAGGATATATGATATAGAAGCAATAAATCGTATTTTACATTGATTATAATTAGGCAAAACATAAATATAAAGCAAAACTCCCAATGAAGCATTGATACTCTTGCCACTTCTTAGACCATTTCTCATGCTAAATTAAATCATGCACATTTTTGCTCAAATATGCTCGTGTGTCACAAATCATGATAAAATTTGGAAGAAAAATAATCTTTGATAAATAAACTGTCAAAAGCTACCAACATTATCAAGGTTTGGGAGATAAACAGGCAATGGTAAAATAACATTTCGCAACATACTCGAAATAATTTAACCATGTATTCCAAAGATAACCATGAATACTATGACTTATATAATTGACACTCAGCTTCAGCTGCAAAGGTTTGTTTTCCAAAATAATGACTAATGAATATCGAAAATTCGGTAAGCTCCATAGCTTATTCCATACACTTTCATGAGGCTTTTGCAATTCCATTTATTTCTTGGCTTCTGAGCATGAAGATGCAGACACATAATCAAGCAATGGTTTCAACAATATTTTCCCAATTAACTGTCAATTCTAAGTAATTGATCAATTACCTGTCAATTTCCATCTCCTTTGTTGTATTTACTTATCAATTGATCCAAAAAAAACTTCACAGATTGACGACTCGTACCAGGATTTTTTTTTTCCCGTGCATTTGCGAATCACATCAAGTATTTTAGAATTGCCATTTAGTAGAGATAACATATATGATGATTCCATATGATTTTTCTCAAGATGCCACCCATTCAAAATTTAATATCAAACAAAGGAAATTTTGGATATCATTAGTGCATGCATTGGAGAAGAGAAAATTTCAATCCAGAGATGTAAGAATAAAAATCACATATTACCCAGCTAAATGCAAATGGAAGGTTGTTTCCAGTTCCCAAAGGCACTGTTGCTATCGGAGGTGGCTGAGGTAATTTTAGTTCACAAACAATTCCAAGAAGCTAGCCAATAATATAAAAAAATGAATTTGGGATCGTCCACCAAGATGAAACCCCCAATAGAACAACTAAAGAGACCCAAATTTTAGAAATAATGAAATATAAGAAAATGGAATGACAATGGAAAGTAAACGAACTGACCTTCAAAAAAAAAAAAATGTATAAACCGATAAAATTCAAAATCGGCGTTTAGGAGAATTTAGGGGAAAATGTACCCTTTGCATCGAAAATTCAAGATTACTTGGGGATAGAAACTGATTGATCAGGATAACAAAAAATGTATAGTACACCGAAATTATCCACAAAGAATCATCAATCTCAATCACCAAAATTACCGAGAATAAGAAAATGTTCCGATCAAGCCTATTGTAATCCCAGACCAGGCAAGATTGATCGGGCAAGACTTCTTCGAATACAATCTAGATTACGTTGTCTTGTCACAGTCAAGCCACATTGCATGCACGTCACAAGAAATCCAACCTTTTATTTTTGGACAAAGCACATAGGAGTTCAATTTTACTTAATTCGTGAAATGGTGGAAGAAGAGAGTATATAAATATGCAGATAATTTACACTAAAAGAGCATAACAAATGCATTGACAGAACTTTTAAATGCTGACAAGTTCAAATGATACATATCCTCATATTTTATTCACAGTTACAAGTATGAATATAAACATGTTGTGTTTGTGTATGTCTTATCCTTCAACATGGCAGAAACACAACATGCTCGCATGTATTGATACATTTTACATTCGAGGTCAGGAAAGTACATATTTCCAAGTAGCTATGAAGAATAAGATTAAAAACAAAAATTGAAGTAGCATGACTTGTATTAACATAGCAGTGGTAACAAATTTAGAAGCAATACACAGATCACTGATCAGATTAATTAATTATTGCTAAAATTATATAGGTAGATGGTTAAATTCTCAATTATCATTACTCATAAGCAAAAACAAAAACAAAAAAATAATCAGGAAACTCATATTTTCAGTACCAAAGAAACCAATTCACCAAAACCTTTCAAAAAAACCTATTGCCAATATCAAACACTCAAGCTTGAACCAATCAATCACTCCCGACTACAATAAACACAATCCATAGTATATTCCCCACAAATCAAGAAGCAGAATTACCAACCAAATCAGACACCTCCTGATCGCCATCACCATTCACACAATCTAAATAACATCATCGGCATACAAAAACAAAACAAAATTGACTACAATTATATCACATGGGACCAAAATCGAAATGGTCTTCGATCAATCACATATCGATTGAAAAAACTGAAGTGTGTGAGAGATAATAGAAATACATACCACAACGACGAAGCCATATAGATCAGCGAGACCGTCCGTATCGTTCCATTCTGACCTTCTGGCACACACTCCGACTCGGCTCCGCTGTTAACTTCCCTCTCTTTTATTGCTTGGATCGGACTCTTCAGCGACGGTGGTGAGGGAGTGAGCGCACAAGTCTCGGTATATTGATTGATGACGCTGGGAATGAGTGCCCACTCAATCTTGACCTCTAATCGCTTTACATAAGAGCGAAGAAGATGAATAGAAATATTAAAACTATAAATCCGAATTGAAACTTTAACAAAAAAAAACATATTTACACAAAAATGAGCATACTCTTGGAAATAAATTAGTAATTTGGGACATACACATGTGTGCGTATAATTCATTCCTGGCATCCAAATAATATTTTTAATTCATTACATAGAGAAGGAGGACAAGCATTTCTAGCAAAGGGTAAATTTATGATCTAAAATGATGATAATGCGTGATTAATAACACTTGACAATTCATAAGAAAATGAACTTATACTATGAAATTATAAAGTATTATAAGTATAAATAAAAGCTTACCCTTTCGCACACCTGGTTGATCCAAGAATGGACTTGATTGTTGAAACAAATATGCCACAAGTTCTGAAAAATCCAACTGTAGCACTTCCTATATTAGATACAAGGTGAAAAGGGACAGATTCAATATACTATGTTCTTCAAGAGAACTTTCCAAATTTATTCTCTTTTTTTTTTGCATTTTTAGATCTACCCCCACCAATTAAAGCACAATTGCAAAACAAGAAATTTAAGAAAATAATTAGATGTCTACCTACTGTGCATCTTGGGTCGAGTTTCAAAGTTAGCAACACAGAAAAGAACAAAGTAAGAAATTTGATGTCTAACCTGTGAATCTTGAGGGTCCTTGCACATAGCTTTCTGAAAAAGAAATACAATTAGACACTATGGAATAAATAAAATTGCTTTCTCGCCAGTTTCGAGATTCCCGTCAACGAGTCCTCCAAAGATCCGGCGACCTTCTGGCCGAACGCCGACATCGTAAAGGAACTCATTAGGCCCATAGATCTACTCCGAGGACTTGCGCTTCATTCTTCTGCGTGAAACCAGAGCCAAACATGCATAGAAAATAAAAATTCAAAACCACCGAACAGAGGAGACATCGAAGATTGTGGATGGAAATGAAGAAATACAATCCTTCAGTTGATAAACAAAGCCCCAATTTATTTACCATTGGTATTTAAAATTAACACACAGATGCGGTTTTGAACGGTTACAAGGAAGGGAAGCGACATATAGACTATACAATGACACGTGTCATGCTCTCTAACATATTATACATTGAACCACAGGCGTCAACCCCACAAAAGCCCAACATAATCATATACTAAAACATATATATAATCATATCTTTAATATCAAACTCTAAATAAGTCACATGTCAACAATACAAGCATTCCCAACCCTTCCCTATTCCCATTATATATAAGTTAGATTAGTTTAGAAAAAATACTAAGAAAATCTTTAGATGAGAGAGAGAGAGTTCCATTATATATGTCACAATGGGCCTCTTAAGCAAAACAAAATAAGCTCATTTCCAACTCAAAGCCCAAACCTGTAGCCCACAGAACATGTCCCATTATCTGATTCCCACACTGTAAGCCCACAACTTTATATTCTAGTTTATGATTTCATCCTTACCAAAAATATAAAAGTAAAAAGTACATATAAAATACTGAAGCATAACATAAAAAAAGAAGTTAATATTCTATTTACTCATTTTGGACACAATGTGGGCAGAGGAATTAAAGTCCTTGTGGTGAATTATTTGATATAAAAACATGAAACCCCATGCAAGTTGCATCAAATCAATGGCCTTAATATATGAACCATCGTTTTCTCAACTTTGAATCTTACATATTATAGACGTTGATGTCACACCAATTATCGTATTTACCCATACACGTGGACTCGGGCCCTTAGTTACTATCAATTACTATATCTATCAACTTGATCCAAGTTTTAAAGACGTTGGGAGTTAAATTATATGAATTAGAAGGCTACTATCATGTTACAGTTGATTTCATAGAATATATGAAGAAGTAGATAGTAAATTTATATTTGCTTACACTACTCGACTTTTCAGATTTAAATTTTTTTTATTTTTATATATTATAGAATAACTAAAATAAAGTTATTTAGCATTTAAAATTGTGTTATTACTGCTTTCAAAACCAAGAGAAGTAATTTGTTTTCTCGAACATGACAACTTTAAGTGCTATTGAGATCTTCATAAAAACAATGTTTTACACAATTTAGCGGTTATTTAGCCAATCAAAAGTTAAGTTGAAGTTGATGGCGTTGACAACAACTTTCTAAGCCGGCTACATATTCCCAAATATATGTTTCGTTAGGGTTAGAATCGATTAAATAATTTCATATTTTATAATGGTTTTGACGATTTAACACGAGTAATTTGGACTGTGGCCTGCACTTTACCCCTATATTGTTCATATTTGTTATATATATAAAAGTTAAAATAATGTTATGACACTAAAATATATATAGATGATAATAGATAAGTACACTAAATCAAACATGTTTTGTATATAAGTATATTTATTTATTTTTATCTTGTAATTTCACATAAAATTTAAAACTTTGCACATCAGACATAATGGTTTCTCGAATAATCACTACTAGTCATTGACATAATGTAACAGTGTAGTTGAAATTGATCGATGTGATTAGTCCAAAATAGTCACTTCATTAAAACTCTTTTGGTGGTCTTACATATTTGCATCCAATCATTATCTCATGAGAGGCAGAGAAATGGTACACACTAATTGTTGTTAGGTAGTGATCAAATCAATATCACATGCACATTAGCCATAGGTGTGTTGGTACAAATAATTAAGCTGTCCTAAATGTGTCCTAATCAAAGGGCCAGTGTCTTCAAATTAAGGTCCAATCTGGAGGACTGGTTTGACCTTAGGTCGATAATGCATGGTCACTCATCATTTTCTTATCAGGAACCGATCACCCCCTCCATCAATAATATATAGTAGCTTATACTTCAATCATTCAATTTTGATTAGAAAATCAGTAAATTTAATTTTAACTTTATTTCATTCAGTTTTGGTCGTAAATTTTAAAATTTTGTTTAGTTTACTATACTTAACTGTTTTTAAATAAATATACGAGTGTATCAAGATTTAAAATGTTAAACTTGAATTTATCATATTTATTAAATGAGTTTGATATATTTGCATTTTCTATTATTATATCATATAGTAAGCGTAAGTCAAGTATTCAGTGAAGCGAATTCGATTTGATTAAAAATTAACTACATTTTATTCAAGCCAATTGTTTAACGAATTGAACATTTGTATTTTTTTTGTTTGTCTTCTACTTCATTTCATACTAATAAATGGAGCGTATACAGATTACTCACATAATTTTCTTCAATTGTATGTATTCTCTTAAGACAACACGACACAATTCTTATAGAAAAAATAGACAAGGAGGGTTTTTTCTTTTTATGCTTATTGAAACCTCAACCTCAGCTACAATTTTCAAAAATGCTTTAGTTTGATATGCTCAAGTTAAAAAGTTGCATGATGGAACACTGAAAATAAAACCAACGCCATGAATAAAATAAAAACACTATTCGTAAAAATAAAATCAGTGTGATGAATAAATAAAAACACCATTCATAAATTAAAATTACACCATAAAAATAAAATAAAATTGTGTAATGAAGTTAATGAAATAATTAAAAGATCCTATGTGTGTGTTCAACGCTATATTTGATGGTCAGAAATGATTCTCAATTTATACATGATGAGGGTATGGTTATCTCTTGATAACACCTCAATGTTTGATAACTCCAAGTGGTGATCTAGTAGGTCCCCGGTCGGAGCTAGCTAGCGTCCACCGGCCTGTTCGACGTCAGTCACCGTCTCTCGGCTGTCCACAGACTTATTGATCCATCAATTTATAGGGTTGTTACTTCACTAGTCCCTAAATTTTCAGTCCCAATCTATGCATTAATCAATCTACCTCACCTAGAGACTTCTCTAGTTTACCTCTAATGATTGATTTTGAAAGTTGAAGTTACAAAATAAAATGGACATACCAAAAACAGTGTTGACAAACACAAGTAGATAAAAATAGAGAAGAGCCAGAATTGAAATGAGTGAACACAAAGGGTAGGCCATAGTGACTGCTTGCCATTAGCTGGATCCGAAAGCTAAGCTGAAACAAAGCTTTCCATTTAAATGTATCTGTCCCCTTCACTTCACCTATATAAAACCCCCCAAAACCCTCTTCCCCAAATCACATCCACAAGTGTTTGGTCTTTCTATTTTTGAGTCAGCAACGCAACCCTCCAATGGCCTTGAAAAGGGTTCTTGTTGCCCTCTTTTTCGCCTCCCTCGCCCGCTCGGTTTCGCCCACGCCAGCGACCTTCCTTCAAGACTTTAGGGTCACATGGTCTGATTCCCATATCAGGCAGATTGATGGAGGCAAAGCCATCCAGCTTGTCCTAGACCAGAACTCAGGTACATGTTTTTTTGGGGGTCATAGGATGACACGACATACTTCATTTTTGAGATGACACCAACTTCATTTTCTACAATTTTCAGGATGTGGGTTCTCTTCCAAGAGGCAATACCTGTTTGGCCATGTCAGCATGAAAATCAAGCTCATTCCTGGCGACTCTGCTGGCACTGTCACCGCCTTCTACGTACGTGAATCAATAACGTTAATGTAATAAGTATCTGGTCGTTGGTTCATTTTTAGTGAATTATATATGTTGTTTGCAGATGAACTCTGACACGGACAATGTGCGTGATGAATTGGATTTCGAGTTTTTGGGGAACCGGACCGGACAGCCTTACACCGTCCAAACCAACATTTATGCTCATGGGAAGGGAGATAGAGAACAGAGGATCAACCTCTGGTTCGACCCAGCCGCAGATTTTCACACCTATACCATCCTGTGGAACCATCACCATATAGTGTAAGTTGACACAATCCTCATGCCATTAAACCATCATGTGCATGCACAAAAAATGTAACACGAATTTTGTTACTTCCTATTATTTAAAGATACGATTCAGATCTACACATTTACTCTTTCAATCTAATTTGCACGTGAAGGAGTAACATTTTAGTGTGGATTCATTCATTTTTCTTATATAAAAACGGAATATTATAGTTTTTATCTATCAATTTGAACTTTTGGATAAAAACGAACTACAATATTAATAAGAACCTTCCTATCACAATTATACATATATATTGCTATCTATACGATATCCATGTCGGATGTTAAAACCCTACATTAAATGAACACAAATTCATTTAACTATTAATATATAAGTCTGAGTCTCTACATATTAGTTTGACTTTTTAGGTGAGCCAAACTTTAGCATCAGTAAAGTGTTGATTCGACCGGATACTAACACAAACAACAACGTAATTGTTACAGCTTCTACGTGGACCAGGTGCCGATTCGGGTTTACAAGAACAACGAAGCAAAGGGAATACCCTTCCCCAAGTTCCAACCCATGGGGGTGTACTCCACACTATGGGAAGCCGATGATTGGGCCACAAGAGGAGGGCTAGAGAAGATCAATTGGAGCAAAGCTCCATTCTATGCTTATTACAAGGACTTCGACATCGACGGCTGTGCCATGCCCGGACCGGCCAGTTGTGCGGCGAACCCGCGAAACTGGTGGGAAGGAACCGCCTACCAAGCTCTCAGCGCCACAGAAGCAAGAAGATACAGATGGGTCCGTGTCAACCACATGATCTATGATTATTGTACGGACAAATCAAGATACCATGTCACCCCGCCGGAGTGCATGGATGGGATCTGATTAAAGAATCAGACATCATCATAAATCTATCCTAAGATCATATATACAATAACGGCTGATGACATGGAGATTTGAATCAGCGATTTTATGTTCGTTACATGAAGTGTATGTGACTTCTCTCGCAACCCTTAATTAGTTGTCGTGTATAATAGTTGCATGCATATAACATGTCAATATATACAAGTATATATGTATATGTGGGCCAGTACTGGATGGAGCCTATAGATTTTTATTTTATTTTTTGCTTGTGGCCTATTGGTGATGGTGGGCAAAAGTCAAGTTTGTAGCTGTGGCCTTATTTAGAGCTATGTTTGTGCCAATAAAAGCTTGTGTATGTAGTGAAAATGATGGTTTTTATGTACTTACAAGTTTCTATTTCAACATTTGAACCAAGAGTGGACCTGTCCTATTTATGTATTTACCTAAGTAAACTACCTAGGGTGGTCCTGGCCTATGCATAGGTCCAACATAAGCAATTTAATGTTGTACAGTAATGGATTAGGTACAGGTCTTACGTTAAATGTTTAGGGTAACCCTTAACGTGATATCATAAATGAGTGGAGGAAGTGTCTTCGGACTCGACTCTTGCCACCAAATAGCTCTCAAGCTAGTTTGAAGATATTGTGAACAATGAAAGACTGTGAATCTCGTTTAATACGACGAGAATGAATATTTATAATAAAACAGTCTGATAATGATGTGAGCGTGAATAACAATTATTGAGTATTGACTCTAGCTTGAACTTGTTCTTGACGCAGTAGTTCAAGTAGGTTTTGGTGCCGAGTGTTCATGAATGTGCGATTTGGGTAGGTAGAATGTTTGTAATCTCAAAAGAATATTGACGCTAGCTTCTATCGTTCGGGAAGATGGGTCAAATGTAAATAAAGTAACTTGTATCAATCCTTTAGAACATGTCTTAATATAAATGGAGGAGCCTCCGGCCAGACCCAAGCTTGAGCTACCATAAGAACTGGTTGGCTCCACTCTTAATGGTTTTCAACCAAATGACTATCAAAACCTCACACTAGTAACTTACCTGTCGTTTTCATTAGAAGCGGTTCACGTATAAATTGATGTTAAAAGTAGAGAGTTCTCATCTGTACCACTGTAGCAGTTACTGATGGAGCCTTAAAGAAGCATCTAACCATACTAGAAATGATCATGAGGATAAGGCTAGGACAGTGCATAAGTCATGATAGCACTACTACAAATTGAATTCGAGTCGACGCGCACAATTAGGGTGTCGTCGGCTGGGATATTCACCCAGCCGAAGACGCATTGATGTCATCGGGTAGGTCAATCCTAAATAGCAACTCCATCAATATTGTCAGGCGGGTGAAGTTGTACCCGATGACACATAGAGATATGTGCATCGGGCGCGAGAAGTGAGTGATCAACTCTTTTGGGGTCAACACGGGTCACCTTGTCGACGCTCGCCGGATAAGTGAACGACAGCAATCATTTCCATCGACCAATAACGATTAAAAATTGAAAGGCAACTGTCACATAACCTAGTAGACGAAACAAAAACAAATGCGCATCATCTAAGATGGTTGACCAGTAACAGTTAGATATTGGCCGACAACAGTCATACCATCTAGTTGACAATGGTCAATGTAAGTCAACTATGATGGTTTGGAATTTTATAAAAAGAAATTAGCATGAGTTCAACCATCATCATTCTTTGTGGATGATACATTGTAGCTAGTAATAGAGGTGCTCAACAATATTTTCCGTCATTGCAAATTTCGGTAGAATTATATTTGTGTTTTAAATCATACTACATAAATTTGTTGTAATTATCTATTTTGTACACGTTATTGGCAAATTATTACCAAGTAAAATTTTAACACTTGTTTGCTTCTGCATATATAAATCTTTATTGTTACATAGCAAATTGAGTAAAGCAGACCCTCATCAAGCAAACATGAATGTTGATATACACAATAATTCCATAACCTATTACTAGATTAGTCATTAATTAGATCGTTATTAAATCCATCTATAAAGTTACCATATGAAACCGTAGCAACAACATTAGTTCCTTCAAAAGACATGACAAAAGCAATCAACTCCTGCCTGATCCACTGGTTAGTGGTGAATAACATGTTTCACCCTTTCCTCTATTTATTTATTTAATTTTGCTTTTGATGTCTGATATACAAATTTCAGACAAAGCAAATGAGACAAGAAAAGACAGACATCTGAAGACACCCATATTGTTCAAGACAAGCATAGAAACATCCTTAACTATAAACCAACAGCAACTACCTTATTCTCTCCATTCTCTTCATGCATTACGGACACATTCTGTACATATTATTTTACTATATATCAACTTTAAACTACATATTTTTATATGGCTTAGTGTTGCAAGTTGGCAACAAAAGGAGCAAAAATGGGGAACTGCACTGAAACCATCTTTTGATTATATATATATTAACTATAAGAGACAAGCTTATTATCTTATATAAGCGCATGCAAGAAACTTCATATGCGGACACCATAGGAAGAGACAACTCATGAACAAACATGTCAGAATATATGCACACTCACCTCAATACTTCACTTTCAAAAACTAAACTAGTACTGAAGTCATGACTATGTATCATGTCAAAAGCTTTAAATTCCATCACAACCTTAGAAACGTTCGCGCCCTAATTCACATCACAAAACTCTCAAAAGAGTCAAATCTTAATATGATATCAGAATTTGTTAGACATGAATCTACACTCTAATATGTATGCCAATTTTAATTTTTTTCTTACATGTGGCAATGTTCATGCCCTTACATGTACACGCACATATGTTGATCGATATAATCAAATATATTTCAAGGTACAAAACTAGAAAATTGAAAAGAGCAAATAAATAAGCCATCTAATCATGGTACTACAAAAATGATGATTATGTTGTCTACTTTTCTTATCAGCATAATAGCAAAACGCATGTGCGAGGATCAGAACCATTGACTACATGCTTGTTACATATAGATTGCTTGTTTTTAGTTGTGAAGAGGATTAGCTCCGGTGGGGATGCCCCTCTTGTCTTGCTCCAAAGTGTTATTGGCGCCGGAGAGATGGTGCTGGTAAGGCTGATTGTGATTGAGATTGAAAATCCCTCTGGCGGCCGCAATGTTGGCGAAGATCATAAGAGTGAGTATGAGTAGAAGAATGAGGATTGCGCCCGGAGAACTCATAGGCGTCGCCATGTAGTGAAAACCCTTGAATCATTTAAGGTTGACATGGAGTTTCTATCATTCTTGTTGATGGTGAACTTTGGGTAGCAATTCACAGAAGAAGATGGAAATGGAGAAGGATAGAAGCAGAAGCAGAAGCAAGCTCTTGCCTTTTGCAGCTTTGCTATATATATAGTGGTTTGATTTCTTATATAATATTGTTATATACATATATCAATGTGTAAATTAATATCACCTTTAGGAAATTAAATATAATTCCACACTTTAGCTCATCTAGTGGCATCATCACCAATCTCGAGACCCTGTTGCTGTCCATGATAAAAATGGTTGATGATAATGTGACTTCTAAATATATATTAAGCCTGACTAAATAAATTAGATGCATAATGGAGGTGACAAGATCAAATACGTAAAAATGCATATTTCTATTTGAGTCAGACATCACAAATAAAATGTAAGTTTTATTAGTTTGGTATATAATTGTGTTTATGTTGTAAAATAAACTTTAACAGTCTTGAGATGATGGTGAAGCAATCAGTTTGTACCGAGGTAAAATCTTTCTATTTCACATGTTAATTACATGTTCTAGCTCACTTTATTTATTATCAATGCTTACTTAATCAATTGATCAAGTATTTAATCTTGAGTCAAAATGTCTTGATTTCGAGTTATGCTACAATATTTTGCAACTTATGTTGGGCCTATCTGGTAGATGATGCAAGTGAATTTGACATCCATCTTCTGCCAAACACCCTTCACATTTAACTCCAATTTGTTCCATTTTAAAATGTTTTTTCTCTATTATATGTTATACTTGTTTTATGGGATATTTGAGTGCAATTTCAAATAAATAGATCAATTTCAGAAGAAAAAAAATGAGTGAAAATTGACAATTTAGACATTGCAATAAAGATGAGTTGGTAGGGGTAGAGTTGGTAGTCGGATTTTTTAATTTTGCTGAGAAGTTGAGATCAAAATCGTTTAATTTGGCTTATGAATCTGATAAATCGACTAACTAAATAATCGAGAATCAATTAACTCCAACATAATAGAACCACTAAATCAAAATGAATAATCGGATTAAGAACCAAACCGACTCCTTGTATGATAGTTCCGGTTTGGTCCTGGTCCGAAACCAATTAATTGAAATTATGACCAAGTTTGATGAATGTATGTGTTTTGCCCTTTATCTGTTAAGCATCCGAGTCATCTTTAACCCTTTGACTAATTACACTCCTAATTCTAGATTACAAATTGCATTTATCATCTGAATTAATTTCACACCTTTTTTTGAAATTCAAACTAAACCGCTAATCAAAAAGTAAAGAGGCTTAACCCCAAAATTTACTTGTAATCTTTCCACACGACGCCGTTTGAGACATCATTACATTGGCATCATCGTCGTCCTCCTCCTCTCTTATTTGGAACCCAAAACCAAAACCAAAACCGAGCTGACTCGGCGAGTCATCATCGAATCGTTGACGAGAAAAAGCCGAGCTCCGTCAGATAAGCTCACCGCACCTGAAAATGGCGAGTCCTCGATCGGAGCGACTCGCTATCACTCCGAGTTCTAGGGTTCTTCAATCGCCCCTCAGCGATGAGACCATCTGGAGGCGTCTCAAGGAGGCTGGCTTCGATGAGGACTCGATCAAGCGCAGGGATAAGGCTTCTCTGATCGCCTATATTTCCAAGCTTGAAGCCGAGGTTCGTTGATTCCCCCAATTGTTTCTTGATCGCTTTGGTTTGTGGAATTGTTAATTGGGTTCTCTAAAATGTGCTTCTTTTTTTCTGGGTTAATGAAAAGGTTGGTTCATTTGAAGGAAACTATCTTCTTTCTTAAACAGAATTTGTGTATGAAATCTTGAATTTTCATGTTCTGAGTATTATATTTTGTTAATTTACTCAACTTTGCATACAGTACAAATATTTAATTGTATTAATTTCCTTGGCTGGTTTGTGTTATTGATTTTGGTTGTTATCTGGGAAGTAAATGTTAAAAAGGGTAAAGAAAGCCACATAGAATGCCAACAAATTTGCTTGGAATTCTGATGGGTTTTTAGCTTTAATATAAATGAAGATGGCAAAACTTTAGAATACAGAGTAATTTAATTTCTCATGTAAACAGCCAGTGGGATTGTGTAACAAATGTTGTATTTTTATGTCTATTTGCATGAGCAGTGTTTTCATTCCATGTCATGAGTTTCAGGGTATCTGGTTATGGTATGTTAATGACTCTATGTTGCCTAAATCCTGATATGTGTAGGCGCCACATATTGATTCGATTAATATATGGAATGATATTGGACTTGATCATCATTAATATGCTCATTCTTATATTTATGTGCTGAGGAACTGAACTATTAATGTCTAAAAGAGACTTGGGATCAAGATTTGGTGTTGCTGAAAAATTAGTTGAAAGTAATTTGTAGTTTGGTTTTGGGTTCTTGTGTACAAATCAAGGCTCTAAAACTCGGAATGAAGGAGAACTCGGCGAGACAAAAAATAAGGAGTTTTGAGAACTTAGGGAGAAATTGGCAAAACTTGTTTTGTATTACATAAATATGAGATATACATATATTCATATATAATTCACATGAAAGATAAAAATTACAATATTTTAGTAAAGTATGGTCCTTTTAAACGACTTTATAAGTTAAGCCATAAACACATATTATAGAACAGTTACAGATCATATGTAAGGTATAAAAATAAAATTTGACCAACTTTGGTTGAGTAAGAACTCGGTGAAATTGAATTACCGAAAACGAGTTTTAAAACTTGGTTAACTTGATTTTACCGAGTTCTCGGGGAGAAACAGAGGAGAGCTCGGGAGTTTCATAACTCTGGTACAGATTCATAATAGCTGTGTAAAGGCATTAGTGTGAAGGGTAAGGCTTACAACAAGAGCTGTTACTTACTTTGGGGGCATTTTAATGGTGTGGCTCTCTTCTATTCATGATGACTACCTGTATATGATTGTACTCTGTAGTTTGGACCATGATTGTCTATTAAGTTATTAGTTTTTTCTTATCTGTATTTGACTAAAAATTACTTACTGTAGCTCTTTGAACATCAACACCACATGGGCCTTCTGATTCTGGAAAGGAAGGATTTGGCTTCCAAGTATGAGCAAATGAAAGCCTCTGCTGAAACGGCTGAAATAAAGTGTAAGTGTGATCAAGCTGCACACTCATCTGCTGTAGCTGAAGCAAGGAAACGAGAAGAGAGTCTGAAGAAGGCTGTAGGAGTTGAGAAAGAGTGTATAGCAAGTGTATGTGAACCATTTTGTCTATTATAAACTGAAATTAATGTTCCTTTTTTTTTCTTTTTTTTATGTTGGCTTTATATATCTATTTATTGATATTTTGTTATGTGGTCCTTTAGCTTGAGAAGGCATTGCATGAAATGCGTGCAGAATTTGCTGAGACAAAGGTTGCAGCTGAAAGTAAATTGGTTGAAGCACGAAATATGGCAGAGAATGCACAGAAAAGGCTCACTGAGGCTGATGCAAAGCTGCTTGCTGCAGAATCTTTGCAAACAGAAGCTTCTCGTTATCATCATGCTGCTGACAGAAAGTTGCAGGAAGTTGAAGCACGTGAAGATGATTTAAGGAGGCGTATCATATCTTTCAAGTCCGAGTATGCGTCTTGTTCCTCTTGAACCTCTTTACTTGTGCTTATATTAAGTTTAAATAATATAATGGCCTTGTGCATTACCCCTGGTTTTTCAGAAAGGTTGTCTCAATTTTGTATACCTGTTACCTCAAGGTCAAAGGGTAGCTTTACCATGCTTTTCGATTGTTAGGCTTAAATGACTAGTTGATAATGGTTCTGTTTCTCTGGCCTAATACAAATCTCCCCAACCCCTTAAGAGGCCTATTTTTCTAAAGAAGGTGGTATTTGTAATCTAAGATGAAGGAACTTTATCTGTACTTTTGGGATATTTTTCAAATTAATGTGGCATTGTGGTTGTTAGAACATATAGGGAAAGGGATCATTTAAGGGTTTCACTCTGTGAGTTCGTTACCACTTAACCTGACCTTTGTTATCCTCACATGAAATGAGGTTTGCTCTCAGTTTTTGTGTTTTCTTCTTTAAGCATAGATCTTCAAGATGACGTGGCATGTCCATCCAGTTATGCATAATATCGTCCTTTTTCTGCAAGAGCTTATAGGAAGTTAATGAGTTGGTCAACTTTTCCAGAACCCAATTACATGTAAATGAAGATCAGTATATGACACAAAGATATGCACATATGCAAACACTGCCATGAATTTCATAGTAAATAAAAGGGCATATCCATAATGGTCATTCTTCTGTTTAGTTCTGCCTTCATGGTTTAACATATTTGATAATAAAGTTGTTTGGAAAGTCTTGATTTTTGTGTTGAATTCTTAGTTGTGATGCAAAAGAGCGAGAGATTATTCTTGAGAGGCAGACTTTGTCCGAAAGGCAGAAAATTCAGCAACTGGAAGAGCAAAGAATACTTGATGGACAAGCTTCACTTAACCAGAGGGAGGATTACGTCTCTAGTAGATTGCAGGAACTTGATCTACTCGGGAAAGAATTGAAGACCTCAAAAATGAATATTGAAAACCAATTCAAAGTTGCAAGTGAAGAAAAGTCCAGTTTGAATATGGCCATGGCTTCCCTGTCAAAAAGAGAAGAGGTCTATCTTTCTGTGTTTCAAATTTCAAATTTTTTTACTTTGTGGTAACAATGATTCCTTGCTCCTAGTAGTTTGGTTATTCAGAACATAATTCTTGTGTGTGCAGGTTCTTACTGAAAGAGAAACTCTACTGAACAAGAAAGAGCAAGAGATGCTTATATTCCAGGAACAATGTGCAAGCAAAATATCAGTGAGTCAAACCAGTGTTTTATTGTATTTTGGTTCTCCATACTTGGATTTCTATGTCGTAAAGAACATCTTTGATTTGTGTTTCAAGAAGAAAAAAAATGCTTATAATTTTCTATTTACTGGTATAGGAGGAAGTTAAGAAAGGTGTTGCTGATCATGAAGCTGCTTTGCAAACAAGGAAGTCCGAACTTGATGTTGAGTTAGAGATGATGCGTAAATTGGTGGAAAATGAAATTGAGACTAAGAGAAGAGCTTCAGAATTGAAAGAGCTTGATATTGTTCAAAGAGAGGACCTTCTCCATGAAAGGGAACATGATTTGGAGTTACAATCTAGAGTATTGGAGGAGAAGGAGAAGGATGTGGAAAAGAAGATCAAGTATCATGAAGAGAAGGAGAAAAGTTTGGGTGCTGCTGAAAATGAGTTAGAGTTGAAAAAAAGCCTTCTCCGGAGAGAAAGTGAACAAATTAATCAAATGAAGTTAGACATCCAGAAATCCTTGGAGTCACTGGAAGACAAGAAAAAAGAAGTTGATTTGGCAAATGAGAAATTAGATGCCATGAAAAGTGAGATCAGTGAGCTATCAATTCTAGAAATGAAGCTCAAAGAGGAGATTGATTCGGTTAGGGCCCAAAAATATGAATTCATGGCCGAGGCAGACAGGTTGAAAGCAGAGAAAGCAAAATTTGAAGCCGAGTGGGAATCAATCGATGAAAAAAGAGAAGAGTTGCGAAAGGAAGAAAAAAGTGTTGCTGAGGAAAAGATGTCTATTTCCAAATTCATGAAGGATGAACATGAAAGCCTAAGACTCGAGAGAGATCTGATTCAAGAACAATATAAACAGAAAATTGAATCACTTCGTTGTGACAGGGAAAAATTAATGAATGAGATGTTGCAAGAGCGTTCTGACTGGTATAACAAGATGCAACAAGAGCGCGCAGATTTCTTACTGGAGATTGAGGTGCAGAAAAGGGATTTGCAGGACTCTATTGAGAAAAGACAGGAAGAGCTACAAAGTCGTCTGAGGGAAAGAGAAAAGATTTTTGAACAGGAGAAGAAAAGTGAGCTTCAGTATGTCAGTTCCCTTAGGGAAGCCGCAGCGCAAGAGATGGAACATGTAACATTAGAAATGAAAAGACTTGATCGGGAGAGAACAGAGATCAATTTGGAGAGGGATCAAAGGAACAAGGAATGGGAAGAGCTGAACAGTTCTATTGAGGAGCTTAAAGTGCAAAGGGATAAACTGAAAAGGCAAAGGGAGTTGTTGCATGCAGATAGGGAAGAGATTCTTGCTCGGATGGATCGATTGAAGGAATTGGAGGACTTAAAAATTGCCTCAGATGATATTGTTGTTGCGAAGATGGAACAGTCAAGACCGAGGCTAATTCAGTGTAGGAGCTCTGCAAAAAAAAGGTTTAATCAACAAACTATTAAACGTCATGACACATTGGATTCACATAAGTCTACAGGTGTCACTGGCAATTCAAATGGAGTCAAAACTCCTCTGCAAAATATGCACAATGCTTCTCCTTCTAGCTCTGCTCGTTTATCTGTGATCAAACGATTTGCTGATTTAGTGTTCAAGCGATCTCCTGGAAACCCCAAGTTGAAAGATGAAAGGTCTGTGGTATCTAACTATGAAGATAAAGATGCAAAATTCAAGATTATAGGACAACTGGATTTATCTGGGTGTTATGAGGGGAAGAAGTACAAGGAAGATCAGAAGGTCGATGCGAATTTCACAGAGAAGCAGCTGGTACGAGAGGCTATAGAAGAACCAAAAGTGATACTTGAAGTGCTTGCTGTAAGTGGGGATGTTCAGGAATGTAATGATTTGGAGTCTGGGATTAAAGAAGCAGTTTGTTATACTGGACGGAAGAGAAGAGTTGAAGAAACTACAGAGAACCCTACTGAGGCATTGGTAGAAGATAGGCAGAACAATAAAAAAAGGAAACACCAAGATGATACCAATGCAAGCTCAGCAAAACGGGCTATTATGCACCGGTAAAAATCATTTCCTTGGGAAATTTACTTCTTCCCATATCAGTCACGCTTTTTGCTGGGTTCGTAGTAATATTTGTAATGATTTCAAAATGTAATTTGTTTATTTACTTTCAGTAGGATTTTGGGACTACGTGATGCGCTAGAGGATCCACAAGCAACCTTATCCCCAACTCAAGCTGTTGAAGAGACCAGTGTTTTAGTCGTAGATAAAGTCATTAAAATCTCAGAAGTGGCAACCACCACTTGTAACTGTGTCGATCAAGACATAATCGACTGTCTGCAGAATCCTGATGCAGAATGAGAGCAAGATATCTTCAACGTGGAGGAACAAGTGGTAATGCAAACCTGAAACTGTTCAGAAGGCAAGCCTTCCATTATTGAGTTATAGCACTATTCTTGTTTTTCCTTTTCTCGTGTTCATCTATATTTGTCTAAGAACTTGTGCATATTTCTATGTAGCCTCAGGAGGTAGATGTATCTAAAGTAGTGATCAAAATCCTTAAAGGTCATGGTGTTTCCATTTCAGATGATATCAAGGTCAATGATTAGTTGGAAGACGACCAAGGTAGAAACATAAGTTGTTGAATTCTGGCCACTTTGATGTGGTTTAGTTATGCGTTAAGGATCTACTCTGCTAATTCATTGTGTACATCTAAGTGCTTAACAGGCCAACTGATATAAAAGCATAAAGGGACTGAACCTTGTGCTTGATGACCTGTCTTGCTTTGATCCGAATAATAGCTAGCTCAGCTCTTTTGTACATGTGGCGTCTATTTTTTTAGTGCCTCGTTGTGTGTCTCTTTCGCGAGGTCTGGTGTAATTTGTTTACCGACGATTATATGTGGAAGTTTGCAGTATTTGTAAGAGTAAACCTTGTTTTGGTTGTCTGTATTATGTTTGCTGATGAAAAGTTTAGGTATGTTTCTTGGCCTGTAAGGAAACTTTCATCAGCTTTGTGAATAAAATTGGTGTGCTTGAAAAATGATATGAGGTTTATTAGTTAATCATTTTGGTTTTGTTTTTATTTGTTCAATTCATGAGTTGTTTTTATGGCTTTTGAGTGGATAGATCTCAAAATAGTTGTTTCTTGAAAGCAGCAGCAGAACTGTGTAAACTAGTTACTAGCTTGATGCGTTAATAATCGATTTTATCATGTTATAATTGAATGTGAGCTAAATCCAAGTTTAATTTTTTTATTATGAGCGAAAATACATTTTATTAGAAAAAATAGGGCGATATTCCGAAAAAAAGAACAATACCCACAAGATATGCAGGAAAATACAATGCAAACTTTGGGAGATGAAAAGAAAGAAACAACCAGACCAATATTGATGTTGGTCTGGTTCATAGAATATAGGATTTCAGACCGTGGATTTTTGGTGTTGGCAGGGTTTGATAGCGACGGTTATTCCTCGACGGTGGTTGGATTCATCGACGGTGTAAGAGTGGCTCAAATAAATATTCCTCGACGGTGTTCGTCATATGTAATTTAACTAACTAAAATCCAATAGATCGTGATTAAGAAACACATTTGTTGTAAGTTGCATATTTTGTATACACAAAATGACAAGAGTGTCAGATTCTAGACATGTCCCAACCTACAAGCACTATGTAGAGAGAAACTCCAAGTTACTAAACTCCTCAATAAATCTATAACCGTCACTCAAAGGACTCCAAAACATCTCACATTCACTACCATACCCAGAAAACCGAGTGCAGAGATTCTTGTTTTCTTCCAACGTAATAGGATCCTTGCATTTAAGGGAATCAAATAGCTCGTTTACGCACTCATGAACTGTCATTGCACATGTGTTGTAAACACTATCTCAAACGAAAATTTTGCATTAATCTCCACATAGTTTAGCTCATGCTTCTGGGTTTGGGACATAACTCAGTGCAAATTCAATATGCGTGGGGCACAGAAGAACAAGACGTTCATCTTTAGGAACTTTGGCATACCGACAATGTTCATTAGGAAAAAATTATTTTGGTGTGGGGCATTCACAATGACCATCATCATAAATAAGTCTACATTTGAGTGAGGCAAGTTTTTGGGTTGGGGGAACTTATCTTTCGGAGCGGCAGCTGGCGGTGGAAGAAGCCTTTTATGTGGAGCGGGATTGTGTAGTGGGAGAACTAGAGCGGTGGTAGCCACGAGATGAGGTTCGTCAGTCAACCTGTGATTCTGACCGTCTGTGGCAAGAGCTAGAACAAGAGCGGTGGTGGCGACAAAGAGATGAGGTTCACCGGCCAACCGGTGATTCTGACCGTCTGCGGCGAAAGCTTGAACGAGAGCGGTGGTGGCGACGAGATGAGGTTCGCTGGTCAACCGGTGATTCTGACCAACTGGGGTCAGAGCTAGCAGAAGCTTTATGTGTGGATTATTGAGAGAGCGGTCAGGGGTGTTCACAAACGTGCGGTGGTGATAAGAGAGGCGATAATTAGAAGTTGGACCAAAATCCATATGGACTTCGCAGCGGCGATTGTGACCGACTGCGGCGGGATTGCCAGCTTTCAGTAGGTGATTTTGATTTACTACTGTGAGCTCGAGTCCGAGTGGTAGAGTAACCATGAGCACGAGTTCATCCCATTGTTTTTTATAAAATGAGTCATCCAAAAAATCTTTTTTTTTCTAAAAGTCATCCATCTAGTTTATTATATAGGCTTGTAATCAAGTGAGAATGAGTGTCTTAGACGAGAATTTGAGAACACATACCAACCATTGGATCATTGAATAAACGGCTCGGATTAAATGCTAAAGAGCTGAAATTCTCGGTGGCATTTTTAAGTAATTAAAGATTGTAGACAATTTATTTTTGTCATTTGGCATCATGTGGAGGGCATCATCGTAATTCTGTATGACATCAACAAAAATCACAAATTAAACTCCTTCCTTTAATTACGACACATTGAATATGTCTAATTCTTTCCATAATTATCTCATTAATTACACTCTTCTTTCACCAAAAGTCCAACCTTTCTAAATTTTATTAAAATGCACACCTAAATAATATTTTTTATTACAGTTATGGTTATGACATTGACTTCATCAAATATAGTATATATGCTGCAAATATATTTCAGATATGTAGTTGACATATTCTCCAAATTTCACTTAGTTGGTGAGATTAATATTGGGGTATGCACAAATATATTAATGTCTTGTATGTAGATTCATTGGATGTGCAGTTTTTGTGAGATAATTGTTATCTCTACCGTTGTTTTGGCAATTAAATTTAATATGCAATAATAGGAGAACTCTTTTCCAATTTAACTAATGAAAAGTTTATAAGTTCGTTTATTGTGTGCATGTTACTATTTTTCAGAGTTTTGCTTGAATCAAACAATATCAAACATTTCATAGTAATGACATGAAAATGAAATACTCATTTATTGAAACAATTTCAGTATTTATACCTCATTCAGAAAAATGAAAGTATTTTTAAAACACTTTCAATGTTTTTATCTAATAAAACAATTTTGAAAATCCGATTTAATCAAACATTTTTATAAGTTCTGCTTAATGAAACAATTTAATTTTAAAAAACAAGCAATTTTTATACAATTTCACCTTATTTCATTTACGAGCAGTAATGAAACCTATTATACAAGCAAAATTTTTAGTTAAGTTGATTCATTTTCATATCAATTCAAAACAATGAAACACATAAAATGAAACAGTTAAGAAGTTTCATTGACATACCGATTCAAAACCATGAAACATGATGAAATTGTTGTTAGTTAGGGTGTTTCATTTTCATATCGCTTCGATAAAATGAAACATGATGATCACTATAAATCTTCCAAAATTCAAGAAAATCATAAGCATCACCGTTTAAACAATATTTCTATGTCATGGATTGTCTTGAAGGGGTACATAGCCAAGTACAACAGGTAACTTAGTCGATCAATCTATGCCAAGTGTGAAAAACACCAAAATAATTCAATTTAAAGTTGGCAAATCATATTATGAAATAAATAACACAAGGTGCCTCCAATTGCAGTTTGATAGAGATTCTCCCTCAATTGCAGTGCAAGTATGGTGCTCAAACTTCTCATGTAATTTCTTTTTGCTTGTGTTTTCTTCTGCTTTTCATGTATTTTATGGCTTCTCCTTATACTCAACCTCTCTTCCCTTTATAGTCGCAAATCTAATTAATGTCCCTTAGGGTCTTGATTTTTAAAATATTCAATTTGTCGATTGTGCCCTTTTCCTAATTAGTCTATTTAAATTCAACATAATTAAGCTAAATTATGGAAACCATTGATCAAATCCATCTTATGGATGTAAGAGGTTTTTACTTTCTTCTCTAAGCTATAGTTTCTTCTTGATCTCTTCCTTTATTATATAATCGTATGTGTTTGGGTTCTATTTTGAGTACTTAATTTTTGCTACTTCCTATTTCCATCTTTACTATTTTTTTGTAGTTGCAAATCTAAGGGGTTTTGGATAAAAATTTTTTTGATCTTTTTTACTATTTTCGTTTAATAAAAAAGTATTTTCTTATTATTATCTTTGGTGAAATACTCATGAAATTTAATTTTACTATAAATGTCATGATTTCCCCACTGATAAGTATTAAATCTCAACATATTTATAATCGCCACTGAAAGGACTCCAAAACATCTAAAATTCACTACCACGTCCAGAAAATTGAACGTAGAGATACTTGTTTTCCTCCAATGTAATGTCACCCTTGCATTAAAAAAAATCATCCGTTTACGCACTCATGAACTGACATTGCACAATGTGTTGTGAACATTTTCTCAGACGAAAACTTTGAATTAATCTCCACGTAGTTTAGCCCACGCTTCTCCGCATGCTTCTTATTATTATTATTGCGGGTTGGCACATAAGTTAATGCAATTTCAATGTGTGTGGCGCGCAAAGAAAGGACACTCATCTTTAGTAACTTTGGCATACCGACGATCGTCAAGAATAAATTGTTTCAGTGTAGGGCATTCACAATGACCATTATAAATAGGGGTATTTTCATGTTAGTACCCTAACTTTACCTCATTTCGAAATCAGTATCCTAAGTTTAAAACTTTTTTTGTCGGTACCCCAAGTTTATTTACGTTGTAGTTAAGGTAACGGCTGTTAAATATAACATCATTGGTGTGCAAAAAGTCTAATATACCCTCAATAATTTTGGTCTGTTAAACTGGTATGATTGGTTCAATTGATATGATTATAAAATGACTATTCTACCCCTAATCAAATATCCAATTTAACTAATAAATTGAGGACAAATTTGAATTTTCACTTACACAAACAATAATTATAATTCTTTAATAATTAAATATATATATATATATATATATATAATATTATTATTAATTATTATTACATTTATCATTAATTAAACCTAATCAAACCCTAATTAACCCTAAACCTACTTCAGGCCGTCACTTCCGTCTCCCTGCCGCCAAGCTCAGCCGCGACTCCGGCCGGCAACCCCGACCGGCGACCCCGACCGGCAACTCCGCGACCTCCTCGCGACCCCGACCGGTGCTCCTCGTGGCCTCCATCGCGGCCTCCTCCGTCGCGAACCCGAGGAAGACGAAGACGACGTCGCGACCGGATCTGGGTTCAAGAGACGACATCGCGGCCGGATCTGGGTTCGTCTTCGCCTTCGAGAGTCGCCAACACCTTCGTCTTCTTTGAGTTCGCGACGGAGGAGGCCACGACAACAAGTCCGTCGTACCAGAGGCTCGAGTTCGTCGGCGACGCCGCGCTCGACCTCGCACTCACCAACGCCGCGCTCGGCCGTGAACGACGAATGGATTCGACCTGGATCCAGAAATGGACTGGACGGCGGATCTGGGTTCTCGATGAGCCACGACGGAGCAGGCAGTCGGAGCAGGCGGTCGGAGGCGGGAGTCGGAGCAGGCGGCCGGAGACGGGATTGGCGGTCGGAGGCGGTGGGGAGGGTTTATTTGGGAGGTTAATTAGGGTTAATTAATGATTAATAATAATAATAATATTATTATATTATATATATTTAAATATTAATAATAATTATTATTATTTGTGTAAGTGAAAAGTCATATTTACCCTCAATTTATTAATTAAATTGGGTACTCAATTAGGGGTAAAATAGTCATTTCATAATCATATAAATTGAACCAATAAAACCAGTTTAACATACCAAAACTATTGAGGGCATTTTAGACTTTTTGCACACCAATTCTGTTATATTTAACAGTCGTTACCTTAACTGAAACGTAAATAAACTTGGGGTACCGGCAAAAAAAGTCTTAAACTTAGGATACTGATTTCGGAATGAGGCAAAATTAGGGTACTGACATGGAATTACCCCTTATAAATAAGCCTACATTTGAGTGAGGCAAGTTTTGGGTTGGGGGGACATATCTTTTTGGCAAGGAGCAGCGACCAACGGTGGAAGAAGCTTTGCATGTGGAGCGGGATTGTGTAGTGGTAGAATGAGAGCGGTGATGGCGACAAGATGAGGTTCGCTGACCAACCAGTGATTATGACTGTCTGTGGTGAGAGCTAGAACGAGAGCGGTGGTGGCGGCGACGAGATGAGGTTATCCGGTCAACCGTATTTTGACCAATCAGGGTCAAAGCTAGCAGAAGATTTATGTGTGAAGTAGGATCGTCAATTGAGAGAGTGGTCGGAGGTGTTCACAAACGCGCAGTGGCGATAATTAGAAGTTGGGCCAAATGAACTTCGCTGCGGTGATCCTGACCAACTGTGGTGAGATCTTGAAGAGTTGGATGATGGGCGATGAGCCTGAGCAGTGGTTTCCCGCCGACTTGATCGGGATTGCCGGCTTTCCGCGCAGAGAGAGAATAAATGGCTTCCCGCCTACTTGATCAATGTAGTTCTTGACTTGAGCAGTGGTTTTCCGCAAAGAGAGAGAATGAATGGTTTTTTTGAAAAGTTAATGGTTAGTTGAGGGCATTTTGGACTTTTCACAAGTAAACTAACACTGTTGGGCCTCAGTGAAAAAGTCGTATACTTTGGGGAGTTGTCAGAACGTATTCGTGAAACGAGAGAGGTAAGTGACATTTTCCCTTGATTTAATATTGCTAAGTAGCATCCAAGGTAAAATCACAATTAGGGGTGGGCATGGGTCCGGGACCATACCGTACTCCCTGGTTCTCAATTTTTGAGAACCGGAACCATTACATAATGGGACGGTTCGGTTCTGGAATCGTTTATCTGGTTCGGTTTCCCGATTTTAATCATTAGAACCGGTTAATACTTTATTTTTGTTAATTATGTGGTTTAAGTTCCAAATTAGACAATTTTAATTTGATTTTTAGACAAAAACATGAAATTTATAATTATTAAAAATTCTAACAACCAAATATATTAAAACCACTTATTTTAATGCAAACAAAATATTTATGCGAGTTAGTTTTGGTTTTTCTATGTTTTCTTAGTTTAGTTTAATTTCCTGTTTAACTTGGTCTATAACACATATAATGGGCTCTTCCTCTTTTTAAGATTGACAATATTAATAATATAAAAATATTAGTTTTATCATGGTATCAGAGCTAGTTTAATTATTGGTTAAAATTTTCGTTGAATTCGAGTTTTATCTACTCGTCAATGACATGTGAGTAAGGTAATCAAGAAATTGTTTGCGCTCTTTCAAGTTTCGAGATTCATGGTTTAAAAGTTCAAGATTCATAGTTCAATTTTGAAGTTTAAGATTACAAAAATCAAAAAGTTCAGTAATTGTACTCAAAATCACTCGTTTACTCGAAAAAGCAATAGACAAAGTGTTCAAAGTTTCAAGTGCTTAATGATATTCCATACAAAAATCACTCGTCTATTACTATACATTAGTTCTGGCCTAAGCGCCCCTCACTCAAAATGTTCAAAAATATATCGTAATATGAAAATCGGCACATGTACATACCCGTAATCCGAAAAGTTATATCGTAATTCAGAAATCGGCACGTGAACATCCCTATAATCCGAAAAAGTTATCAATGATTATTCAAAAGTTATCAAAGTTTGTTTGCATCCACCAATTTTGGCCAATGCGTTCACACTTAAAGGTTATTAAAGATTACTCAAACGTTTTCAAAGTTCATCTGCGTGCACTAGTTATGACCAATACGCACCCAATCAAAAGTTATCAAAGTATCTAAAGCATTCAAATGTCAAAGGTCATAATTCATCATAGTGGTCCAGTTCAAATGTAATTTGAATTTTACACTAACTTAAGTTTGAGGGGATGTATTAGAATAAGGGATAATGACAATTTGTTACACCTAACTATGGTGAAATGACACTTTCATACCTTAACTATAAATTTCTTTTTTTTAGTACTCTGACAATGTTTTTGTGACAACTTACCTCTAAAATGTCTAAAATTCCCAAAATGCCCTTGGTTTTAAAAATCAAAATCAAATTGGTTTAAAACCCATAATTAAACCGGTTCAACTTCAATTGAACCGGTTCTTCTTCTTCAACGAACAGGAGCGTGACGCCCACACGCTCGGCGAGCTTGGCGAGTACCTCCCTGACCTCGGCGAGCTTGTCGTCGGCGTTGGTGTTGGGGTCGATGACGGAGCGCTTGTCGTTCACGTGCATAGAGCCTTATCCAAGACGCTCAGGCGAGACCATGAAATTGACGAGCCTTTGCTCGGAATTGCCTCTCGAACTCGCCGCCTGAACCAAACGGACCAAAACCTCCGACCCTGCGTCCTTTTTGCCCTTAGAAATCAAGGAAGCGATCTCCATTAGAGACTGCTTCGAGCAGGTCGTGGCAGTCGTCGTTGTCAGAGAGGTTGCAACAGAGGACGTCGACGATAAAGAAGAAGTCGGAGACGGTGAAATCGGGATGAGATTCGGACAGCAGCTCCGATGAGTTTCTCGTCCTCAGACAGTAGCGCCCTCTCGAAGAAGATGGTGGTGGCTGAGGTTTCAGGCGACGTCTTCTTCGTCGATTCAGCCTCGTCAGAGCTTTGACTGAGAAAGACTTCCTGCAACTTCTCCGACCACAACGCCGGAGTACCTCACCCATAAGCTTCCCTGGTCTGCAAGCCAAGCCCACCTCCGCCGTCGAGACCACCTGCGGCGAAGCTCGAAAGAAACCCAGATCTGGTTCGAGTTCCAGCATAAATAATCAAGGACCGAGGGTGTAAACACCCACCTCGACCTGACTCGTGTTGTCGACGGCCCAACAAACCCCGACCTGTCATGTTTGAGTCTTCAAACACCAGAGTTATCACCGGAGCTCGCCGGAGAAGAAGCTGCGACAAGACATCCACCACAAAACCTGCCTTCTAACCAAACCCACCTTCTCCTCATGTCAAAATGGCTAAAATAAGCTAAGGATGGTCGCCGGAGAGCTTCGCTGGAGACTGGCAGCACCTCCGGCGACCCAAAGAAGAAGAAAAAAAGAGAGAGTTATTATTATTATTATTATTATTATTATTATTATTATTATTATTATTATTATTATTACTACTAAGAACCGGTTCAATTCTGGTTTTTAAACCAAATTGAACCAATTTGATTTTGGGTTCTTAAACCAAGGGCATTTTGGACATTTTAGAGGTAGGTTGTCACAAAAATATTGTCAGTGTACTAAAAAAGAAGCTTATAGTTAGGTTATGAAAGTGTCATTTCACCATAATTAGGTGTAACAAACTGTCATTGTCCCTTAGAATAATTATAAATTTATGTTTTTCTAATTTTACTACATTTTCATAGTTTAGTTTGGTTTCTTGTTTAGCTTGATATATAGCTTATATAATGAGTTCTCTCTTGTGTAAGATTGATAACATCAATAATATAACAATATTATTTCTACCCGATTGACATGATAAATGTTGAGACTAAAATATATTATTAATATTAGTTAAATTTAAGTTTGACACAAATATATATTTTACAATAAATTTAGGTTTAAACTTGTACCTCTATTTTATCAGTTCGATTGGAATTAGTCCTTAACAACCACCATATTTGATTCAATCCCTATAAAAAAAGAGGTATATTTAAATTTTAGGTACACCGTACGTGTGAACAAGGGTGTGAAGGTTAGACCTACCAACCATTATATAATTACAAATTAAGTATTATTTAAGTCGAATGACTTATTTAGAGAAATCAAGTAAATATAAAATGAAAGTCTTTCGGTAATTTTAGCATTTTTTAAAAAATGATCACATATTTTATTTCATCTCACAATTAACCACAATGTACTAACAGGTTACTTAAAGTAACATATAAATTAAAATCATAATTATGTATAGTTTTATGAAAATAAAGTATAGGGGCCATTGCAACTAAGTATGCTAGACTAAACTTGTTTTACATCTATGTACGTTTAGAGTTTTTTTTTTTAATTTAGAAGGTCACCTAAACAGAATTAATTCACCGTTCTACACTTTATAACAATTTTTTTTGTTAAATGATAAATTTGTCCCTACCTCTTTCTTTTCCTTAACTAAAGCAGACTCCTCTCTCCTTCCTTCATCTCTGTCTTTACAATTTGTCTCTCTCTTTCACACATTACTGTTCTATTTCGTTCTCTTTGTCAAAATCGATCCGACGAGGAAGCTTACACATTTCAGTGTTCATGTTGCACATCTACATCTTCCAGAGGAACCAGAATACCAAGACCAAGACCAAGACCAAGATAGGCTTGAGTTGAGTGGCGAAAACGACGTGTTCCCTTCTTCTTCGCCATCCTTTAAGATTCTCAAAGAGAAAAGGTACATTTTTATCCTCTCATCTTTAATGATACAAAGTTGCGATCACTTAGTTTTCTCATGTCTCATTCGCTTCACGTTTTAGAATGGGGAGGGGGTAGTTTCATGCTCATTTTTGCAATATCATTATTTATACAATTTCTTATGGAATTTAATGTTATCCTTTTGATTTATCTGGGTCTCTTTCTTCGTTATTTATTTATGCAATTTCTTGTAGGGTTTGATTTGTGTCTTTAATTGGTTTTTCATTTCTATATCGGTTTATGCAATTTTGGAGTAATTTCATGTGCATTTGAGCATAATTTGAATTATTTTTTTCGATTTGGGGTTTCGGTTCTTATGTGTTTTTGGTATTAAGGTCGAGATTCGTTGATTTGAAAATTTTATTCTCTTCTGTGTTTTTTTATTTGGGAGCATGATTTCTCATTATTTGTGTGTTTTCGAAGAGAGCACCTACGGAAACCGAAGGCGCCGAGAGGGACCAATTTGCTGAATTTTTTCGTAACTCCCGATTAAAGGAGCTAGAGAGAGAGGGAGAGGAGGGGGGAGATTATGGAGGGGGGCCAATCCAGCAAGAGGAGAGGAGGGAGAGTGAATCGTAAATTCAAATATGTTTATTTGAAAAGATTAAAATACTATTACCATTCAAGTAAAATTTGTTATTCGAGGGAGGTGAAAACTATCATTTAACAAAAATTTGTTAGAGAGTATAGAATGGTGATAATTAATTATGTTTAGACGACCTCTCAAATTTAAGAAAATACTGTGGGTGTATTCAAATAAAAATGACAAGTTTCGTCAAGTGTACCTAACTGCAATTAATCTTAAAGTATAATTAAGTTTACTAAAGTGCTATTTTTTATAATGTTTCAACCAACACACTTGAAAAGTTAAAATTAAACTTTATACATAAAACATTAGTGTTATCTAGGTGAAAAGTATATATTATGATGCAAACTAAAAATTTATCTCAGTTATTGATATAACTAGATAAAATAGTTGAGATTTAAATATAGCTCATAATGAATAAATTTAAGTTTACCGAACTTATATATTTTACAATAAATTGAGGTTTAATCTTAGATATCTATTTTATCCTTTGAACAGTTGAGACTTAAGGATTAATCCTTAGTTTACAAAATATGAGTAATTTTCATCTGCATAATCCCTATCAAAAAGTTTAAACAAATATATTTAAAATTTAGGTACATTGTGAGAACAAGGATGAGAAGGTTAGACCCACCAACTATATTTTTTGTGGGAAACTATTTTATAATTACGAAATAAAATGTTATTTAAGTCCAATGACTTATTTAAACAAATCACGTAAATAAAAAAATGAAAGCCTTTATTTAAACAAGTCAAGGATATAAAATAATAATAATAATTGGTACATAACGTGAAATATGATGTGAAGGTCAGATTAGACCTATCATCAGTTTTATTATCATGAATCAATAGGTCGAATGACTTTTTAACTGAATCAAGAATATAAAAATGAATTTCTCTAAAACAGAGAAAATAAAAATGAAAGTCTTATTTAAAATTTTGAAAAGTAAACAGAAAATAGAAAATCCTTACCTAATATAAAATTCATGGTTAATTTTATGGTTACAATTTAAAAATATTATTATATTAAGATGGGAAGATGTATTCAAGTCTCAAGAAATCAAATTAAAAAAAGACTTTTCCAAAATGAAACTTCTTTTAATTATTATTTTATGAGTGTGTCAGCCTTCACCACCCTTTCACAATTGACATTAAGTATAAACAAATAAATAAAAGAAAATTAAAAAAAGTCTTCCTATAATTACGGGTTTTTCACAAACTCCTTATTAATTATGTTTGTATAAAAACTCTCTTATTATGCTTATTTTAAAATAATTCTTATTTATTCATGTTTATTTTTTATTGTATGTACTCTTTCGTGAAAAGGAATGAATATGTCGTTTACGTATTAATTCAAAATGTGCTAGAGATGGACACTTTGACAACGAATTCAGAGACATAATCCGAACCAGAACCGGGACCAGGGAATTGAGAACCTCAGGTAATGATTTCTGTTCTGGTTCTTAAAATAGAGAACCGAAAAGTCTAATTCGGTTTGATTTTTGATTGGTTTGGTCTGGTTCCAAATTCCATGCCCACTCTTAAATGTACCGAGTCAAACGTCCAACACTTAAATGACACTTTATGTTAATTTTCACGAATTTGCACGAATCGTGCAAATTTAAACACGACCGAAGGACAGTTTTTGCAAAATCAGACAATTACAGGGAGTCCATTTACAATTTTCCCTAAATAAAGATGATTAATAGAAGATGGGCAATATAACAGTAAGGAAGCAGAAACAAGGGTTGATTGATTAACACTACTAGAGAGGAGAGAAGAGACAAGAGAGAAATGGAGAGCAGCGCCGTCTTGAGAGGTCTTCACCCAAATTACCTTTTCTGCCACTCCCGCAACGTCTCCTCCACCTTCTCCTCCACAACCCATTTCTCCGCTAAGGTTCTCTCTCCCTTCTCCGTTTCAAAATCGTCCCTTTTTCTGGGTTTCTCAGACTCATCAATGTCGATTCCTTTTGCAGCTCCCCAAGCAGCTTGCTTCGCCTTCCTTCAGCGCTCGCCGGGCGGTTGTGCGGAGTAGCGTCGCATTATCCGACGCTCACAGGCACGACCCAGTTCGTTGTATTGTTCATTTCAGTGATTTGATGTTTGGGAGATGATGTGTTTGTTTTTTTATCTGAGCGCAGCAATGAGACGATTGAATTAGCTGACATAGAATGGGACAACCTTGGATTCGGCTTCCTCTCCACGGATTATATGTATGTGATGAAATGCTCCAGCGGCGGGAGCTTCTCCAATGGTGAGCTGCAGCGCTTTGGGAACATTGAGTTGAGCCCATCTGCTGGGGTTTTGAATTATGGCCAGGTTGGTTTCTTCATGCTGCTGTTTATGGGTTTGTAATTTTACATGAAAGATGGGTTTTTGTTTGAATTTCTGAGTGTATATATTTGCATTGTTGGATTGCTATATCTTCTGCTGCTATGGCTGTTTTGTCTGTTTGATGTCAATTATATGAATCTATTGCAGGGATTGTTGAGTGTGTGTTTGGTCTGATGGATATGCTCACACAATAGAATTATAGAACTCACAAGTTCATTTCTCTCTTTTATATTAGATCACTTCAATGTTGTGTCTCTTTGTTTTTCCTTACATGGAAAAAATCAAAGTCTTTTGTAGGAAGGTGCTAATCTGGTATCTCTTAGGATTTCATTTATCTGCTATGGATCGCCTTAAAGGCTTTTGTGTACATGAAAATGCTTTACCTTTTTGCCAAACCAAGGGGAGTGTCGGAATGTTGTTGAGCTTCTACTTTGTTCTCTGTAATTGAGTTGATATTATATTCTGTTATTGTTCTCATTTACTTTTGTTGTGGTATTTATGCTTAAGTCTTGTTTTTCCTTTTCTTTACTGTGTAGGGATTATTTGAAGGATTGAAAGCCTACAGGAAAGAGGATGGCAATATTCTCCTCTTTCGTCCCGAGGAAAATGCACTTCGGATGCAGATGGGTGCAGAGCGGATGTGCATGCCTTCACCAACTGTCGAACAGTTTGTTGAGGCTGTGAAGGAAACTGTTTTAGCTAACAAACGCTGGGTATTGTAGAACATAGGAGTTTAGACTTTTTTCAGTATTCAATTCAACATGTTTTGTTTATACATAAAATCACTAAGTTTTGAATTTGTTCATTCCAGATTCCCCCTCCAGGTAAAGGCTCCTTGTACATCAGGCCATTGCTGATGGGAAGTGGAGCTGTTCTTGGTCTTGCACCTGCTCCAGAGTACACCTTTCTTATTTATGTTTCTCCTGTAGGAAACTATTTTAAGGTTTGTTATCTTGTTCTTATGTATTTCAATCAAATACTGCCTCTAGTTTGTTTTCATATGCAGTTGCTAAACTTATGGAGGATACCGATAAACTCCAATTTGCATGTATAATTTATTTCAAAGTTTTTAACGTGTTAAGTGATTGCATCTCAAATAAGGATGAACCTGGGAAACATCTAGGAAGTCAATCAAAAATACTAGTTTAAAAATAGCCCTTTTAGAAAATGGAATAAAAACATTTCTATGAACTCCATTGTCGGAGTGTCAAGGGGGATATTTTGATACTTGGCACATAGGGTGTAGAGTAAAACAAAACAAAAGCCGTAAATGTTAGCTAGTTGGACAAGGAGCATTAAGTGAAAAGAATCCAAGAAGACATTTTTTAAAATTTGTGTAATTTATGTAGAATACTGTATTAGAGAATTCCTGACTTGAATAAGTATAAGAATCATTTCTGCATAAGTCCGTGGATTTTTTGGTCTCTCCCTGTTTATGTTTTTATCTGGTTGTCTACTTGTGGTTTTTGTTTTGGCGTTCTGAACATGTGGAAAACTGATTTCTCTTTACTTGTAATTATATTATTCCAGGAAGGTGTAGCAGCTATCAATTTGGTGGTCGAACACGAGTTGCATCGTGCTACTCCTGGTGGTACTGGAGGTGTTAAGACGATAGGCAACTATGCTGCGGTATGTACTTGCAATTCTTGTTTAATCTCTTGCATGCCCGTCTTCGCAATGTGTCCTGCAAGTTATAACTTTCTGTTTGCTAAAGTTTAAATAATTTTATTTGTGTGTTTAAGCTTTTAAGATTGCAGCAAGCGTCAGAATCTATGTTCATTACTTAAGTCACCTTGACAAAGGAGGCTTCATTGTGCATGCCAATTGAGACAATACATATTTTAGTGTTTGTTTCTTAGAGTTATGAAATTGGCTGTGAACTTATATAACCTTATATCAGTCATATATTGATACGGTCTCGAATTTGATGATCAAGTTATGGCTTGGATTTGAATAGATAGAGAGCTCTAATCTCAATTTAGAGTTCGTTAAGAGAGAACTCAAGATCTCAAAGGAAACAATTTGCTAATAATTTCTCAAAACTTTTTTCATGGAACCCGCAGTTACTGTAACCTGATTGAACCCTAAATCCAACTAACAAAGTAGAGATGAATTAGAACTCTAACCCAAATTAAACATACTAATCCAAACTAATACAAATACTAAAAGGTTTGGAATTCATATCTATCTCTTTTGTCTAATGGGAATAGGATTTCTATCATATATGCTCTGTTGAAGATTATAGTTTGAGTCTTGAATCATTTCTGCTTAGGTCCTTGCATTTTGTCAATGCTTAATTGAACCTGCTGTCACAAAATGGAAAACTGTTTGTGACAGCCTACTAACTTTTGAAGATAGTTCAGATTTTGTGTTTTGAACTTGGATTACTTTTGTCTGGTTTACTATATCGCATACCTTTCCAACCCATCAAGTTATTTTTCCTCAGGTTCTGAAGGCGCAGTCTGCTGCTAAGGCAAAGGGATATTCTGATGTCCTGTACCTTGATTGCGTGCACAAAAAATATCTGGAGGAGGTTTCATCTTGCAACATCTTTGTTGTCAAGGTACTTTTCTTACTCATTTACCTGATGATTTATGGTGAAAAAGAGATCATTTCAAATATTGTATTGATAATTCCCAAGTGCTTGAATTGCATGCTATTGAAACCTAGTCCGCTTACCATCTCATGGAATTGATCCTACTATAGTCACAGAAGTCTGAACTTGTATCTTACTTGCTATAATTGCATTTGAGATCCAGGGAGCTAACTGGTGTTTGTGTTCATTTACTATGTGTTTGTAGGACAATGTTCTATCAACTCCTTCTATCAAAGGGACAATCCTCCCCGGCATCACCCGAAAGAGTATAATTGATGTTGCTCGTAGTGAAGGGTTCGAGGTGTGTATGGATATGAGTATATATTGTTATGGAAATGGGCTCTTTCGAATCTCATTTGTCTTTGGTTTGTGCAGGTCAAGGAGTGCCAGGTCACGGTAGATGAATTGCTGGATGCTGATGAGGTATTTTGCACAGGGACAGCAGTTGTTGTTTCTCCCGTGGGAAGCATCACTTATCTTGACAAGAGGTGATTGCATTTTTCTTGGCTTACTGATCCATCGTGAAGTTGAGAAACGTACTTACCCCGTTATCCTTGTTGGGTGTGTTGTGTGCAGGGTGTCGTATGGAGGTAGCGGGGGCTTCGGAGCAGTTGCACAGCAACTCTATTCCGCTCTCACAAGACTTCAGATGGGTCTTGCAGAGGACAAGATGGATTGGACCGTAGAGCTACGTTAGCTCTTTATCATTTATCCAATTCTGTGCTTTAATGTATCTTTTTCTGTTTATGTTCTTCACTTCACCTACAAACAATCTATAGATAGATTTTGGAAACTGTGGTTGAATCTTTCTGAGCTTTACAGGAACATGAATCTTCAGTCCTAGAATATGTTTGACATGTTACCAAGGTTAAAGATTGTCTGAATTTAGCGTTTGGCTTTTCCTATATGTCTATGTTTTACATTACGTAACCTAATATTGCGCTTGGAGTTGAAGAAAATCATGCAATTTCGTACGTGACTATCATTAATTAAAATGTAGGAAGTTGATTCCTTACATTTTATTTTGCTTAACGGTGTTAAATATAAGTCGAAATCAAGATTTATAATATAATGATTGAAATAAAATTACATGACTCTTGTCTTAAAACTATGTGTAGGATATGTGCACGATTTGCAGGTGACCTCTCAGTCCTCGTTGTCGTAGGGTTGTTCTCTATTGCCAAGTCACCGATTCTCTGCAGTTTCAAACTCAACGTTTGGGCCGGATATAACATTTGCTGTAACGAGACGACATTGAAATGAAATCAAGAATATATTAAGTCATGTGTGTGGAACAAAAGATTTGGAGTTATTGTATTCAAATTATAAGTAATGTTAACTTGATTGAATATGCAAATAAACGAACCTGATTTTCATAAATCATCCTCCCGAACTGAGCATTTATTTACTTGCAGTGGAAAAATCATATCCCGGCGTTTTATGAAGCATACTTTAGTTGTAACATACTCCAATCATTCAAAAATTATAGCACCACATGAAACTAGACGGGAATGTGTGTTTTTGCAATTAGTCATTCAGCACATTCAAGGTACATGCGGAATTTTTTCAATTAGAAGCTCTCATTCTATGATATATGAAGAAAAAGCAGAATGTATAGCTCAAATCATATGTTAGTATATCAAATGAGATCGAATCAAGCACATATCACCTAAATTCTTCTACACTTATGAACTCTAGAAGAGTAATGAAATTGTTGTCAAGCAGATTTACTAAGTGAAAATCTTGCAGATTTATTCGCTAAATTTTTTTGCTTATATCCACCTTCGAGAAGTTAGTATGGCAGATTCATGAGCTATTGCAGATTCGCTAAGTGAAAATCTTGCAGATTTATTCGCTAAAAAGTTTGTCGGTATCCACCTTCAAGAAGTGAATATGACAAATCGACATTCGTCGACTTAGCAAGCAACTGAAGCACTGTCTTTTTCATCATTTCCCCTATAAATAGCTCATGTTCGAACCTATGACACGTAGGCGTAAATAAAAACTTCCAACCACTAATCTACACTATGACCATCTATCAGTTCGGTCGGCAGTTATGAAAATCTAAGAATTAAATTGGTCGGTTCAATTCGATTTTGAGCATGTTAATTCGGTTTTCAAACCGTAAACACCTCTGCATAAGGCGCAAACCGATTGCACATATCGAGTTTGGAATGGGAGAGTGAAAACTCAATTTTACCAACAACATCGACATTATTACTGATACTCTATCATATACCAACACATAAATTAATTATGAAGAAAAATATATGTTTGTGTTAGTAGGAGAATGGGTGCTAAGCGTCCGTATGATCAAATTGACCGTCCAACTTGATGTGTTGATCAAAGACTTGAGTTTTAAATACTTAACTTGTTGATGTCTTATCTCATTTTGATAAATGTATTTATACACACTATAATTTATAGAAAATTTTGAAAAATTATTTTATCAAACTTATTCACTCATAGATTTCTTTCTCTACTTTCAGCGGGATCGAACCATCAACCCTACAATAAACAGTGTAATACACTCTATTTTAGAAAATAATAAATAAAGAGCGTTTTTGGTCAAATTTTACACGGATATACATTTGTTTCTTTATATCTATTTTATTTTAAGATAAATTTATGGTTTTTTTTTATTTTGAACTTTCCCAGCTATTGGTCACTTACTAGCCTCTTGAACCACTTTGTCAAGTATGATTTCTCTATATAAACTTAAGATTATTTCAAATAAATTTTAGGCACCAAAAGTGTATATACACATGTGTCATAGAGGGATATAAATTGTAATTTATAAATTTACTTATTTAGATAAAATATTTTTTTGTGAAATATGTTATAATATAAAATGATGTGTACTTTATGTGCGCGCAGTATGCACGTCATTTGCATGCAACTTGTACGTTGTTTGCACGTGACTTACGCGTGTCAATATGCATGCAATAACGCGCTACCTGCATCATAATTTAAGAAGTGTGTGGCTGATCATTGGAGCTAATTTGCAAACAAATGTGAAGTTGGTGCTGAATTAGAGATCGTAAATGGGTAGAAAATGAAATTGAGACCAAGAGCATGAAAGTAAGATATCAAATCCTCTGGTATGCTATGGCTTGCAGTTGCATGGAACATGCCAAAGTCCCAAAACCCATTTGGTTACAAACATTGACCAATAAAACAGTGAAGTATGGGCACAAATTAATACCAAAAAAACCAAATGGAAGAAGAGAACGAGACCCAATTTTGCGTTGACGTCATACTCATATATAATCAAGAGAAAAAATAATTGAAAAGGACCCAAAATTGTCAATCATTCACCTAATCTTTTTGTCTGCCCCACAAATCATTTCATGATAGAAACCATATCTCGGTATGAACCGTTTATTAGGTACCACAAATCGGTCAATTCAATTTCTATTCATTGGATTATTAATGAGCATTATTATAATGTTTATAACCATAATTGAAACTAATTTGATGATCAGTTAATAATAATATATGTGTTTCGGTTGCAATATGGTTATATGAATCTCTCGCCAATAATAGAGGTAGCTTCCCCTTTTCTATATCAAGTCATCTCATCACATTCTGGTCGGTTATCCAATCATTTACTATTCTTTTTAGGGTTTTTTTTATTACTAATAATCAACATATTTATAATATACATACATAAATAAGAGAATGCTATTTGTTAAATAATTGTATTTTGATTTAATACTCAAAATATAACTTGTTTCTAATCTCAAGTGTCCCTAACATGTAAATCATATATATTCGGCTTGAGAAATTTTGTTACAATATATTTGATGTATATGTATTGTTAGGTACACATTTGAGCTGTGTGTTTGAGCTTTTCTCGGGTGATGGTCATAAGTAATGCCTAAATCTCCCCAACATGCACGTCATTAAATTAACATGTTATGATTGAACAAGCTAAAGTCTAATAAGACAAATTTTTAAATCTTGAAAGTTAATAGAGTTGTCTATTTTTGTAATAAAAAACTAACTAGGAATCGGGTTAAATTGAATTTGAAAAATAAAAATTTAAAGGTGACGGTTTGACTACAATTCAATTTTTGAGCTAGTTTTGGTTGTTATAATCCAAAATTAGCAGTTAGCTATGAAAATCTGATTAGAATTGAGATGACAAGTATTGCTCTCAGACATAGCTATACACACGTCTTCTCCTTAAATAAATTTGTAGTCATTTTTGTCTCACTTCTTTGACTATTGATGCATATTCATAGTTATAGGTAGTTGAATGGATACAGATTTTATCCTAAACAATTCCAAATGATAGGTTTAGGTATAGATGGTAAGCTCACATGTCAATCCATGAAAGACTGTTGGTTCAGTTTAAACCAAAATCTCAATACACTTTTCGAATGACTAAAAATTGATTGTTCAATTACACACAGATATGATTCTAAACATTGCAAAGTCAAAATTATAAGTTCAGTTCAAGTCTAGATCATTCGGTCCAGATAACCAAATCATAAATATCCCTAAAGTTTAATCAACTCAATTATCAACACAATATTGCATCTTTATCATTAATAAACATATAACTGCAAACATAACTCATAACATAATCTCACACTTGATTTCAAATTGACAACCTATTGAATCTTGTACGAGACAATACACGTCTTAACGAACTAGGTTAGCTCATTCGGCAATGTAAGATTGTCGAATAGACCATTGCACATGTTAAAAGTACTACATCGAAAAGATTTAGATTAATCACTTACATAATAACTAGTCTGACATCCAAGTTGAACTTTGTGGTACGACAAGTTATAACATTGTATAAGAGGTTGATGGACTCTTCTCTACACTTGACGAGTTAACGGCCTACCCCGTTATTTTATATGCATTCTTTTGAATCTGTCACGCCCGTGACGAAGAATGTTAGCGAGAAATAAAGAAAATGTGCGCCAACAAAAAATGCAAGGCTACTAATTAGGAAACAGTGTCGGGACACCTAATAATATGTAGGGTTTAGGGTATGGGCAATGGTGGGGAAGAAGAAGAAGAACAACAATGGAGGCATGTTCACGAGGACCTCCATGTCTCCATCTCTATGTACCCAAATAAATCAGAATTTATATTTTGAAAAATAAAATTATGTGGCAACAGGTATTTTCTGTTCCCTAGCATGTGCTTGCTCATGTGAAACCCACATGACTCCCATACCCCTTTAATCTAATTAATTAACTACTCTCTTTGGACCGTCGACACTACATAAATATTAATGAAATTGTCATTAATTTCAAAGAAACTCCGTTTTGATCTGACTTTGTTCATCTAATAATCATGTGTAGTTGCAAGGAATGATTTGCTCTAAAACTACTCAAAACGCTTGATTAAGTGCAGCAAAATCAGGTAATTAGCGTCTAATGCACATGCTTATAGTCAACAAGAACATGGTGCTCGACCAAAATTCTCACTTCTTTGTTTTTTATTTTATTTTGATTTCACACTGAAATGTGAGAGCTACACAACTTCTCTACACATGCAAGAGTCATGGGCAGGTGTAAATTATTTAGCTAATAATAACAAAATTGTGAGATACATCGATAAAATTATTGAGACATAATACTGATCGTCGATCGGTTATAAATATATATTTTTTATTCACATAGACCGTATTGATCTAATATGTGTGCATTGTTACACTGCGTATCTTAACTCGTTTTATAAGTACAAATCACGTCATGATTGTGTTAATTTTAATTTTAAGACTCACCCGATACATTCGTTCTAGTCAGAGATACGTAGTGATGAGACATTCTTCATTTATAACAATAATATCACGATGAATACTATATATCTAAGATTCTAACATATATCACTTATGTACTCATTGTCCGTCTACTTCTCACACAATATGAAATGTTTATAATAATGTTTTAATGCAAAAATATGTGTATATATATCCACTTGTATTTTTGAATTAATACATCCACTTGTATTATAATTATAAGGAAAATGCTTTTCATGATTAACGAACATAACTGACTGAGATTTTTTCGCCTAAACTTTGATTCCACAGCATGTGAAATAATTATTTGGAGAAATATTATAAGCATCAATTCATCATCTAATTAATAAGCATAGACCAATAAATGGTGGAGCATTTGTGCATCGACCGTGTCAAAGCATGTAATAAGAGTATAACAAGCACCAAAAAAGCCTCTTTTAATCACTAATTAAATTAGAAAAGAATTGTAAGGACGTTGACTTTGAGATTTCTTGCATCTGCAGTGATTGTGTTGTTGTGATTTCTTGTGTTTCGATTTCGTTTTGCTGAAGAATCTATTTTTTATGGTCAACGCCAAACTATTGGCTAATCTATTCCAAAACGAATGGTTATTGAAGTTACTGACTCATCACCCTCCTATTATATTTCAATCAGTAAATTTATGAATGTGCATGTACGTTTTAAGTGCCTAAAATTTATTTGAAATAGTCTTGAGTTATTTAGAGCAATCGTACTTGATAAAGTGTTCCGAGAAGCTCTATCTAGCTAGTGGATAAGGTTCGAGTCGATTTAATTTCTCATGTGAGATTGAGTTTGGAAGAATTTTGTGAGCTTGAGTGAATTTGTTTTTGAAATTTTGTAAGGACGGTCAGAAACTTTAAAATAAAAAATTTGCAAGTAAAATAGACATAAAAATAATGTATTTGAGTAAAATTTTACCAAAAATTTGTATCCGTTGATTATCTATATAAAAAACATATCATAAATTATGTTTTAATGAGAATCCCAATACTTTGAGCATTACACTTTTATTGTTAAGTTGATGGTTCAATCCGCTAACAAAATATCATAAATGGTTTCTTAATAGGAACCTTGCCAATTGAGCATTACACTGTCTATTGTGAAGTTGATGGTTCAATCCCATTAAAAAAATATCATAAATTGTGTCTAAATGTGAACCTCATCAATTAAGCATTACAATATTTATTGTGGGGTTGATAGTTCAATCCTGCTAAAAGTATGAAGAGATTTATGAGCACATAAATTTAATAATTTAATTTAAAAAAAATAATAATATCATAAATTATATAGTACATATAACTACGTAAAATGAGATAAGACATCGACAAAATAAGCATTGTAATTGATCGGATGGGCGCAATACATGTATTTGCGCCCATTCTCCAACTCACACGACTTCATAAACAGCGCCTACTGATAATGGTCGGTCCATTATTGTGGTGCACCGGCCATCGTCTCTTGCCTTATCTTGTCGACGCTCTTAATTTGATCAATTTCATTTTCTACTAATTTATATGTCATCTCTAACTCGGCATCAAGTGTATTTGTTTGCAAAACAACTTCATGATCAGCAACATACTTCTTAAATTATAATGCAGACAACGTCTTCAAACAATTATATGCATACTGATACGCGCAAATAATATGCAAGCTGTGTGTACATAAAATACAAATCACTATATATTATAACGTTTCACGAAAAAAACATTATAACTTATATATATATAGTACAACTGTACAAGGTATCAACAAATTAAGCAAGCTCAAGTTTTGACCATATAGACATCAAGTTGGACTCTTGAATTGATCGGACGGACCAATACACTACACATGTGGTCGGTTCATTATTGTGGTGCACCGGCCACCGTCTCTGGCCGCTTATCTCGCCGGCGCCACCACTACCCCCATACACACTTCTTTTCAAAGCAATGTATATTATATTACAAACTATCACGTGCCAATAATGGATCCAATACATATTCAAGTTGATATAAATTCATATCCTTTTATAATAATACACTGAAATAAATATACAAATCATAATCACAACTATGTATTTGATGAAACCAAGATCAAGTACAAGATTCCATGCAGAAGAAATAAATTGAACCTTTCTTACAAACCAAGCTTAATAATGATTATAATATAACTAATGCCACTTCTGATCCATTGATCGAGGGCATTTTTCACTACCAATCTTTAACCACTAAAGATATTTTTTAAAAATTATTCAATCCCGCTTCTCCACAGAAGAATAATAATTTCTGCGGAGAAGTGAAAAATAGGAGAAAGTCGTTGAAGCCAGATTATCGTTCGTCGGACACGCGAACATTGTCCTGGAATGATAACCGGAAAACCCACTTGGTGAGCGACTTTCTCCTGGAGCTCTTGAGCTCCTGGTGGCTCAGGCCGCCCTCGCGGCCGTTGTTCTTGGCGGCCGCGAGGAAGTTCTTGAGCCTGAGGATGGCGAGCTCCAGGGCATCCTCGGAGAGGTTGGCGAAGCAGACCCTGAACCAGCCGGGCTCTGAGGAGTGGCAGGACGATCCCGGAGAGATATTGAGGCGAACCTCATGAACAATCTTCTTCCAGAGCTCCATCTCCGCCGCGAACGTGGCGGAGCCGAGCAAGTGTCTCATGTCCACCCAGCAGAACAGCCCGGCGTTCCCGTCGAGGCAGGTGATCCCGATCTTCTTGAGCCCCGCGACGAGCTTCTTTCGCCGGAGCTTGAGCCTCTTCTGGTTCTCGGCGATGTACGAGGTGGTGAACTTCTTGTCGGAGAGGAGCTCCGACAGGAGGTGTTGAGTCTGGGACGAGATGAGCCCGAAACTAGACATCTTCGTGGCGGCGGACACCACGACGACGTCGTTTGAGTAAATGGCGCCGACGCGGAAACCCGGGAGCCCGAGGTCCTTGGAGAGGCTGTAGACGACATGGACGCGGTTGCGCACGTCGTCGTTTTGGTACTTCCGGTCGTTGAGGACCTCCATTATGCTGACGAAGCCCGGGGAGCCGAACACGGTCCCGGAGTAGATCTCGTCGCTGATGAGGTGGATCTGCTTCTTCTCGATGAAGCTCACGAGGAGGTTCAGCTCCTTTCTAGTCATCGCCGTGCCCAACGGGTTCGACGGGTTCGTTACGAGCACCCCCTTCACCTTCAGGTCTCGTTTATGAGCTTCCTTGTATGCTTCCTCCAGTGCTGACTCCGTTATCTGAAACCCATTTGCACTCGTGCAAATAATAGGCACGATCTCAGCTCCAGTGCGCCACTTCAAATCTCTATCAAACCTATATACACAAATACACGATCAGCTTAAAAGTTCAAACTGACATGTAAATTATTTTAAAAAATACTCATATCTTTTTAGATGTGAGACAGTAACAATATTACGTACCCTGGATAGTACGGGGTGGGGATGAGGAAGGCGTCGCCGGGATCGGCCAGGCAGAACATGAGGGTCTCGTTAGCAGATGTGGCGCCGGCGGTGAGGACGAGCTTGGCGGGGTCGAAGGTGACTTTGTTTCCACGTATCTGAGACATGAAGTCGACCAAGGCCTTCTTGAAGGCGGGGAGGCCGTGGTAGTCTTGGAAGAGGGCGAGCTGCCGGAAAACGGACTGGCCGTTGGATTTGAATCCGGCAGCGTCGGGGTTGGCGGCGAGCCACGACTCGAGGAGGTCGAAGGACAGCTGGTTCTCGGCGAGGCCCATCTGGATGATTCCGGTCGGGTTGTGGACTTCATCGTAAGGGTTTTTCTCATACTCCACCCAACCTTCGAAGTACGAAGAGTCTTGTCCGTGTGTGTTGCAAGTCACTTTCTCGGACAACATTTTCATGTCTCACACAAAAATGGAGCTAATAAGGAGATTGAAGAAAATGAGGTGATGATTTGGTTTATGGTTTTTGAGAGGGAATTGGGGAGAAAAGAGAAGGTGTTGGTGAGTTTTGTGATGGTGAGGTCTATTTGTTAATGTCGGGTATTTATAGGCCACGGCACAAGAAAAGTGACGTGTCATGTCCGACATGAACATTTGCACTCACATATTTTAATTTTTATTATTAATCTGTTATATTATATTTTGCTTAGTAGTATAGTAAAGTGATATTTTTAAAATCGGTGTATGTATTATAATGTATGATATTGGAAGGGGCTTTGATTGGACGCGCTTTGATTACTCAAAATGTTAACATCACTCATAATTCTACTATCATAGGTATGTGTGTCGCGCACCGGCCGAGAGACATTTGCAAATTTTGAGATATTAATTACGATAATGATATCATTTTGGATTTGGTATAAATTATTTCATTAATTCATATATGTGAACTGTGAAGCCACCTCCTAATGGAAAAAGCTTACAAATATGCAATTCTATAATAAGAGTAATTTTTTTTATATGGTAACTTTTCAAAGGGAGAAAAAAATAAGTTTTTTTTTGAACTTTCAGCACTTTCTCACAAAACATGATAGACAAATGTTTTTAAGTCCCAGAAAATTAAAACTCATTACTGTCTTTGTATCTTTGTCTCTTTATTACTAGAGAAGATGAGTTAACGTTGGGTTAAGGATTAGCGAGTGTTAAATACGAGCATAAACAATCACTGCTAAAAAGAACTTCTTAAATGCGTTTGAGCGTATGACTAATTGCACTTTAAATGCACTTATCAATTTACACTCTAAACGCAGTCAATTGCATTCTAAACGCATATATGCATATTATTCAATAATTTAATTATTTTTTTCCTCTTTATATATATATTTTATTTGAAATCTTGAAGTGCCTGATAGTTTAAGTATTGGATAACTGTTGTTCTTTTATTTAAATTTTATGATAAAGAAATTAAATTATAAATAATTTTGATATTTAATAAATGAGATTTTTAAATTGATAAATATTATATTTTTGTTTTTTGAATTTGATTAAGTGCTAAAATATTTATATTTGTATTGATTTTTCTTAAGTCCCCCGAGAATTTTAGGGCTACCTCTATATGTGTGTGTGTAGGTATAAAATTTAAATGTTCATATGTGAAAGAGATTACGTCTATATGTATATTGAAATTTGAAAATAACAAATATAATGGATAGTAAAATTATATATTAAAGAGAGATTCAAATTGTTAAAGAAATGAAGAAACCAAACGGACATGAAATGTTATAGAAAATGAACAGAGTGACCAACAAAGTGAACGAAAAATTGGACCAAAGACAGTGCCTGCGGGTCCATATGCTCCCTCTACATATGCTTGCCATTTTCTCATGTCTTATTTATCCTCTCTTCTCTTGTTTCTTCTAGCTAGTTAGGGGATGATAAGTTTCTCCGATCAAAACTCGAATCAATTTCCAATTCAAATCTCGTCCTAAGTTTATTGGAATAAAAATTTCTCCAATTGATAACCCACCTTTTTATCGGTCAGTATAGAAATATATATTCTCGTCCCCAATATATCACAATATCCCAAATTATATAATGGTTATTGTCCGTGACTATAAGTCATGATCACCGAGACCTTAATCCAACCACAATCAAGATCTTGAAGTCGGACCATATCATATCGGGAGGCTCCATACAATAGCAAAAATGAAGTGAAGATGAAAAATAATTGCAGGAATAATTTACATTATATATATTAATAGAGAATAATTACATAATATTTAGATATGTTATAAGGAATATTTTGAATGATCTTTAATATTAGTATTGTATATATCCACCAGTTTTGATGATTGACGGTTGCTTGAAACTAAACTATTTGCAATTTTATTGACTATCCAAATGTATCAAAGATTCTAAATCAGTTAGTTAGTTAGTTAGTGTAATATATATCACTTAAATCAATTATGATTAAAACGTAGGTTGATGGTCATATTTTCAATCCTACCCACCACGTGGATGGTGGAGATTGGTTGGTGGATTTCAATAGTTTTCATAGATCTTATTCCAACTAAAATGATAAGAATATTACACATTGGGTTAAGGAAAGAAGCAATAATTGTACGCGGTTTTGGTACTTAAATTCTTGAGACACTTTCTAAAATCTTTTTAACTAAAAGTTGAGATCGTTAACTATTTTTAAGAAATTTATATCCACATATAACATTATATAACTATGTTTTATTTTAAAATATTATACATGTGAAAATTTAAACTTAGTGCTTCATGTTTATTACATAATATTGGACAAACAATAGTTCAGTCTTTTTTCAAAGCCAATTAGTTGATTGGAAAGTTGGGACAACTCAAAAAATCAGAAGAATTGCTTTTTCGATCTTCTTTTAGGCAAAAGAATAACTATATGATATTAATTAATATGGTGAGAATTGGTCTCATAACTTTATATGGGTGAGGGAAAAACACTTAGTAAAGCTACAATATGCTTATGTTTTTAGCTTGTGTTTGGATCTTAGGGAACCATTATCACTATAACATGGAAATTTGTTCCTCTAATTAAGTTTTGCTTGCTATAGCTAGGGCTATTTTGCTTTGACTTTGGATCTTTTGTAAGTATACTTTTGACTTTGAGGAGTGCTAACTAAATTAGTCGCATAACAATGAAGTAATTAAGTTTTTTTAGGAATCAACATCGATTAATTTTTAGATTAATAGTTTTTTTAAACCGAATCTTCTAAAGTTTTTAAAAAATAATTTGAATTAGTTGATACTTTTTCTTCCTCGTCAGACATCAAATGAGCGAGAGTCGTATATCATCGTGGTAAAATAAATTAGTCTATTGCACTTTCTAGTACATGTTTGTTACTTATTAGATTTCATTTTCGTATTTAAGTTTAGTCTATTTTCCATATAAAGGATTCTCCTTTACTGTAAATTAAACATCAAAATATTAATAGTATTCTTTCTTTATTTCTGTTGTAATGATATATGTAAAATCATATTCAAATTTGGCACTACTTGGATACGACTAAACCGAAGACATGAAACCACAAATGGGGACATTGGCCACATTCACAAGTAGCAAATCTTGTTCAAAATCACAAACCCTTTCCCATATTTGACAAATTTTCAGTACCTTTCTGTATAATATGAAAAAGATCGTATGAGGGCGATGCCTAATGCCACTTTATGAGACAAAACATTATATGTTGCCCTATACAAGGGCTACATGCACCTCCCCCATTTGGTCCTGCCCTATCTTTCTTCTATCTCTTTCGGCTCTAAAGTTATAAAAGCAAATTTTAGTAACATTAACTAAATTTGTTGTATTGAGATGGTAAACTATGCTCCAACATCTTGAGGCCCTATTTTTTGTTTAGGCGGATCTTTCTTATGTGGGTTTTACATTACATTTCTCACCGTGTGTTGTAATTGCACATTATGTATGTGATTTAGACTTACCTAAAAAGTACAAACTGATAAGTAGGACATTAATTTTGTTATTATAGTTAGCCTCTTGATTCACAGCATTCAGACACCGGACCTGTTATTTAATCCAGACTCTCGATTCACATATTTTCGATGTATGACGTTGATATTCTCTTGCATGCAAGTCAGATAATACATTGATTTTTACACGTGGATTAAAATTTTAATATTTTGCGCTCAGCTCACACACTGTGTCGTGGCGTTATAACAGGTGGAGACTAATTAGACTTGTAGTGTTCGAGTAAGTGGAGATAAATCAAGTTTTGTTACACATTAAAACTCAACTCACTTAAAAACTCTACCTGATATGTGAGACTAAAACTTATTAGTTAATCTGATATTCATATCTTTCTAACGAGTTTTCATTGACATATATAAAATGAAAACAAGCTGCAGAGATTGAGGCATGTGGGTTTGTAGTAGAAGAATGGTTAATAGGGCATGTGAAACCCTCGTTTACATGCCCCCACCACGCTCAAAGCATAGGGTTCTAGAGAGGGGAGAGCTTGAAGAAGAGAGAGAAATGGGACCATATATGAGGGAGAGAGAGACCTAGTCCAAGGTGACACCTAACATGATGCTCACGTTAGTCCACTCTTCCTAGGAGACAACCTCTTGGACCATGTTGTTTCCTCTTCTTCAATATCGTAGGTCCCTCTTCATGCAGCTCCATTTTTGTTTCTCTCTCTCTCTCATGCATGTTTTCATCAACCTCATTGGCTAAAATTGTTGTGTGTGGTACACATTATTGTCTATGTTAAAAGGTCAATGAAAGTTACAGGTACGTAGTAGCTTGGGAGATATTGACTTTTTAATGGCACATGTGAAGTCAACGGGTGACGAAGATTTGGTGTTGGGTGAAATGGGTAGCTTCCCGTAATTAAGGCCATTAATGGGTCATTTTTCAACTTGATCACTGTGTTTCATGTGGGTGGAAATATTCAATGGCAAGAAATGAGAAAGAAAGTGCAAGGAAATTGAAAATGTTAGTGGTCAAAGCTCCATGCATGCGTAGAATTAATGTTTACGATAATGGTTTTGTTGTATGAGAGGAAAAAGGTGGTGATAAGTTGTACTATCTATGGGCTATTTTTGGCTGACCAATTCATATACTAATTATGGTGGGTTTGACTTGCATATGGTGAAATAGACATTAAAGATTCAAGAATGTGAAACCAAAACATTCTAAATACGATAGGACAAGCGCTAACTAATCGAATATAGAGAGTCTTCTAAAGACTAATTGGAGATTCATAAAAAAATAAATTAGATTCAGTAATTAATAGAGAATAATCAACATATGATTAATTGAATATTGGTCGAGAACTAATCAAGGACCAAGCAGACAAGTTGAGAATTTTAGAACATTGTCAAAACTTAAAATGAATATGATTAAGTCAAATTTACGTGAAGATGTCATTACTTAAAAGATATGTCCAGAATAATATAACTCAACTGCTAGTTTCTAATTTTCTTTTGTTTTTTCATTAGCATAACTCAACTAGTTATTATCAAATATTGAATAAAGTGTTTTCTCACTCAATTGGCTTATACTCACTCATATTTTAAATGGTAGAGCATTAATTGAAGTTACGAAATAATAAATCATAGGTGATGGAGTTGTAAACATGTGTGAGTGAAGTGATATACACTCAGCAAATTGCGATAAAAAATAAGCGGATAAATATATCTTGCTAGTTATCTATATATAGCTACAATTCAGACAACTGTATATATCCAAATGGTTGTGTTTGAAATTTCTCTCCAAATAAGTGTTCAAATATATGATACTTGAAACACAAGATTTGAATAAATAAAACAATCAAAACCAAACTTATTACCCTGATCTGTTTTGATAAACAACAAAAACACATGATAACTAACATTTGTACTATAAAAATTATAGGACATGATAATGATATAAGTATATTCAAGTACAGATTAAGCAAGAACCTTATCTTTATCAAATCATACTAAATAAGTAATGGATTAAGGGCCCATAATGGGAGCCACTCGAAGCCACAATGCATGTTTCTTTCATTACAACACTGAAATTAAGTTTGTCATCACTTGTATGCAAGTGGGTCTCATTAGTAGACATTTAAGCATGACTATGTTCCCTTAGCAAGCACTTCAATGGGTCTATGCAATTTATATGTAGGGTCATTGTTCTTGTAGGTTCTAATGTTAGTTCTAGTTTTTCAAAATTAGAAACGATGTGTATTTTGGCCACTAGAGCTAGTTTAGTTAGCCAAAACAAACATCATCTCATATTAAAAGATGTATTTTTATTACTGGATATAAAAAGAAATTCATTTGTTAATATTTACAAGGAAAAAAGGAAATCCTAATAAGTTAATTTACACGTCCAATATGTTGGGGTATATAACAACGTGGAACAATTCTCTAGCAAAAGTAACCAAGAGAAATAAAGAACAATCACACAAGAACACAAGGATTTACGTGGTTCGGCAAATTGCCTACGTCCACGGTCACACTACTCTCTTATTATTGCTCTCAACTCATGAATGATTATGGGATTACAAGTACATGTATTTATAGTGCAAGACTAGGGGGAATTAAGAAAGACCTAGAATTCCTAATTCCTTGCACATTAGGAGTTCTTTTCTAATTCATTATCCTAATGCAATTAGGAAATTGTGGCTTCCCTAAATAAATAGGAAAGTCTCCACAAACCCAACAATCTCCCACTTGGAGACTGTCTTCACACGTCTTCACCCTCAATCATGTATCTCCAGTAACACGCCCAACGATCTCCGCAATAAGCTCTAGAGTTAGTGTGACGTCTTCTCTTCACTAACAGTGAAGGCCGGCTGAAGCTATACATAGCTTCAGCTTCTCGGTTGTAACCACCTTGGTCAACATATCTGCAGGATTCTTTGACCCAAGGACTTTCTTTAAGGACAAAGTGTCATCACTCATCAACCCCCTGATGAAGTGATATCTCAACTGAATATGCTTCGTCCTAGCATGAAACACGGGATTCTTGGCAAGGTGAATAGCGCTCTGACTGTCACTATACAAAGAACTGTCCGATTGTTTCTTGCCTAACTCCTCCAGAAAACTTTTCAACCAAATCATTTCCTTCCCAGCTTCTGAAATAGCCATGTACTCTGCTTCTTTGGTTGAAAGAGCAACACTCTTCTGGAGTCGTGACATCCAGCTAACTGCTGTGCCACCCAAGGTGAAGATGTACCCTGTAGTACTCTTCCTTGTATCCAGGCATCCACCTAAGTCTGCATCAGAAAACCCTTCTAGGATCACGTCATTCTTCTTGAAGTGTAGTGCAACCTTTGAAGTCCCTTTCAAGTAGCGAAACAACCACTTGACCGCTTCCCAATGCTCTCTTCCTGGATTAGACATAAATCTACTAACAACTCCCACTGCATGCGCAATGTCTGGTCTTGTGCATACCATCGCATACATCAAACTGCCTACTGCCGATGCATAAGGGACCTTAGTCATTTCTTCCATGTCCTTATCCGTCTTAGGTGATTGCTCTCGAGTGAGTTTGAAGTGACTTCCCAGCGGTGTACTCCTAACCTTGGCATCTTGGAGACTGAACTTGTTCAAAATCTTCCCAATATACTTCTCTTGGGATAACTTCAAACTACCATCAGATCGATCCCTGCTAATGCTCATACCGAGTATCTGCTTCGCTTCACCTAAGTCTTTCATCTCAAACTCTTCAGACATCTGTCTTTTCAACTTGTTGATTTCCACCATGTTAGAGCCTGCAATCAACATGTCATCAACATACAATAATAATATGATGTAGGATCCCTTGAAGTGCTTGACGTAGCAACAATGGTCCATGACACATCTTGTGTATCCGCTCCTCATCATAAAATCGTCAAATTTCAAGTACCACTGTCTTGGTGCTTGCTTTAGACCATACAAGCTTTTACGTAGCTTGCAAACTAGATCTTCCTTTCCAGCTGTCCGGAAACCTTCTGGTTGTACCATGTAAATGTCTTCCTCAAGATCGCCATGTAAGAACGCAGTTTTGACGTCTAACTGCTCTAGATGAAGATTCTCTGCAACCACGATACCCAACACAAGTCTGATAGTAGTCATCTTGACTACTGGAGAGAATATCTCGTTGTAATCAATGCCTTTTTTCTGCTGAAAACCCTTGACCACTAACCTTGCCTTGTATCTTTTGCTGCCATCATGTTCTTCCTTGACCCTGAACACCCATTTATTCTGTAAGGCCTTCTTCCCAGCTGGTAACTTAGTTAACGACCAAGTTTCATTCTTTTCAAGAGACATCATCTCTTCGTTCATGGCTGACTCCCACTTAACCGAATCATCCATCTGAACCGCCTCTGTGTAGCACTGAGGCTCACCATTCTCAGTCAACAGCAAATAATGTAGTGACGGAGAGAACCGTTCGGGAGGTCTCGTAACTCTGCTCGATCTCCTCACTTCAGCCACTGGGTTAGTCGGTACTATCTCCTCATTATTTCTGTGCACTGAACTTCGACTGTTGCCTGCAAGATCATCTTCAGTAATGTCTTCCAACAATGCTTCTTCCTTGTCTTCTCCTTCTTTTGTGACATCTGATTCTGCCCCGCAGTGATCTTTGTGTGCATCATTCTCATAGAATGTGACATCTCTACTTCTAATGACTTTTCTTTTTGATTCATCCCAGAATCTATACCCCATGTCATCAGAACCGTAGCCAATAAATACACACTTCTTTGCTTTCGGATCAAGCTTGTCTCTGTCAGAATCTTTCACTCGCACATAAGAATCACAACCGAAGACTCGCAAGTGTTGAAGATTTACCTCCTTTCCACGTCATTCCTCTTCAGGGATCTTGAATCCCAAAGGAGTTGAGGGTCCACGATTTATGAGGTACGCTGCTGTACTCACTGCATCCGCCCAGAACTTCTTGGGCAATCCTGCTTGAATCCTCATACTCTTCGCTCTCTCATTAAGCGTTCTGTTCATCCTCTCAGCAACACCATTATGCTGAGGTGTCTCAGGCTCAGTCTTCAGCATTCGTATACCATGCTCAGCACAATAATCCTCAAACTCATCACTACTATACTCACCACCATTGTCAGACTTTAAACACTTCACTTTTAAGTCGGTTTCATTTTCAACAGCAGCTTTCCACTTCTTAAAGGTATTAAATACTTCATCTTTGTGCTTTAGAAAGTAAACCCATACCTTTCTTGTGGAATCATCAATGAATGTGACATAGTAGTGAGATCCTCCTATCGACGGAACCTTTGTGGGTCCATACACGTCTGAATGCACCATTTCTAACTTCGTCTTCTTGGGATCCTTCCTTGCGTTTGTGAAGCTTACCCGTTTTTGTTTTCTGAGCACACATGGTTCACAAAAATCAACTTTCACATCCTTCAGCTCTGGAATCTTCCCTTTTGAAGCTAGCATCTTCATCCCCTTCTCACTCATATGCCCAAGCCTTTGGTGCCATAGAGTTGAAGGATTAGCCCCATCAGTGACTGCATTAACCCTCTCCACTGGCATCTCCGCCATGTACAAAGTTCCTTTCTTCCAACCGCGAGCTGTGACCAGATTCCCTTTTGATACCTTCCATTGGCCGTTCTCAAAGGTTATCTTGTATCCCAAACCGTCTAACTGACTCACCGAGATCAACATTCTCTTTATGGTGGGGATAAATCTGACATCCTTCAACGTCCAAATCGTACCCATGGTAGTCTTGAGGTTCACATCTCCTATACCCATGATCTCTTCCGTCTGATCATTAGCTAGATGAACTTTACCTTTTAAAGGTCTAAAGTTCACTAACAAATCCTTACAAGGGGTAGTATGGAAGGACGCACCTGAATCCATGATCCATGATTCAACTGGACTCCCTACACAACAGATCAAAGCATCGTCTTCGAATTCCTCCGTTGCATTTACCGAGTTGTCCTGCTTGCTTTCCTTCTTCGGGTTTGGACAATGACTCTAGAAGTGACCAGTTTGTTGACAGTTCCAACAAGTTGCGTTTGTGCCTCGCTTTTTAGACTTCGATCTTCCACGACCCTTACTCTTTCCCCTTTCAGACTTTCTACCTCTCCTTTCTACGTTCAACGCCGAGCCAGACGACTCTCCTCGATTCCTTCTTCGGATATCTTCCCCGAGAATCAAGTCTCTCACTCCTTCGAACGATAGCTTAGTAGTTCCAGTTGAGCTACTAACTGCTGTAACGGTTCCTGACCAACTTTCAGGCAAAGATGATAGCAGCAACAGGGCTTGTATCTCATCATCGAATTTAATATTCACTGACACTAATCTTGATAGTATCGTATTAAATTCGTTCACATGATCAGTAACACTAGCACCTTCGTTCATCTTCGTATTAACCAATTGACGAATCAAATATACCTTGTTTGATGCAGACGGCTTTTCATACATATTTGATAGCGCCTTAATGAGTCCGTAGGTAGTTGTCTCCTTCATGACGTTGTATGCAACATTCTTTGCCAATGTCAATCTCACCGCACCCAAAGCCTGCCGATCTAGCAACGCCCAGTCGCTCGGACTTATCTTCTCCGGTTTGGTCTCTAACAAAGGTTCATGTAGCCTTTTCTGGTACAAATAGTCCTCTATTTGCATCTTCCATAATCCAAAATCCCTTCCGTCGAACTTGTCGATTCGAACTTTCCCTTCTTCTGCCATTGCTCCCACTTGTCACGAACCTAGGCTCTGATACCAGTTGTTGGGGTATATAACAACGTGGAACAATTCTCTAGCAAAAGTAACCAAGAGAAATAAAGAACAATCACACAAGAACACAAGGATTTACGTGGTTCGGCAAATTGCCTACGTCCACGGTCACACTACTCTCTTATTATTGCTCTCAACTCATGAATGATTATGGGATTACAAGTACATGTATTTATAGTGCAAGACTAGGGGGAATTAAGAAAGACCTAGAATTCCTAATTCCTTGCACATTAGGAGTTTTTTTCTAATTCATTATCCTAATGCAATTAGGAAATTGTGGCTTCCCTAAATAAATAGGAAAGTCTCCACAAACCCAACACAATAGTCATGTGAATATGCAAATTTAATTAATTGGCTAAGCTCTTGAACTTTAGTTTAAAGGTCCTGATAGTTTGAGTCACGGGGAAGTAGTGAATAATGGTTTTGCCATTTTGAAGGGTTCACCACTACTGATACACTATTGGACTGAACTACAATTTTCTCCAAGGATCTATAGTGAAAGCCTGCTTAAGAGAAAGCCCACATAAGGGCACCAAGCCAGGCTACCTAGCAACTTTGATGGGCCTGGTCAAGCCCAAACTAATAGATATCTCATGTCACTGTGCATATTTCTCACCAAGAGGGTATAATTTTTTACTTATAGTTAAGTTGATTAGTTAATTATCATGTAACTAAATCAAAACACTTTTGATAATTGAAAACAAAATCTCAATTATGCATTTACTCCGAATTAATGCTTAAAATATTTATAAGGTAACAAAATAAATTTAAGAGATAATATCATATTTGATTTCTGGCGTAATTTGCAAGGATCACAACAATAATTAATGGTTTAAAAGATTGTTTTGAAACATTTTACAAATCATGATTTTCCCAACGAATCACTTGTCTTGTCCACGTCAAAACAAAACCTCTTGGCTGTCTTCAAATAACAATTTTTCACATATATGTCCTCAAACAGAATAGTAGTCTACTCTACTCTACCATGGAGTCGATTTCAACGTACCAATATTCATGTGACCCTATTTGTGCTCGGAAGGTAAGGTCGTCGAAGTTAAGAGTGTCTCGCATTGATTTGGTTGCATTATGGCTAAATATGTGTTTTTCTTGCAGGAGGAGACGGTACGGAACATAGTAGAAATAGAAGCAAACACTAATCAATTCTCAAGGCAACACTTCTTTCTTCATGACTTGCTTCAATGGGATTAATGTTCTTTCTGGTACCATTCCCACTTCTATTACTTTGATCACCGTCTCAAGTTCACGAGATTAGATGGCTCATTTCCAGATTTTTCGTTTAAGCTAGATCTTATGAAATGAATGTTCACTTTTGGCGTGACAAAACCTCACATATTTTTTGGGGGTCAATCGTGTGGGTTTATGTGCAGGAGGGATAACTTAAATCAGAAATCGATCGGATTAGTCATTATAATTTATTTCTTCTCTTTAGTCAGTTTCTTCTATTCCTATATGTATTTATAAACTACACTGCTTTTGATTTAACAAAATTTCAAATCATAAATCATTTGTTTTTTTTATTCAAGGATTAAGCCAATATGATTTAATTCATCGTTTTAGTCAGGTAGTCGGATGGACATTGATCCAACTGATGACATGTCATGTCAGTCAAGTATACTTAACTGTACCTGACTATGCTGACTTGTAATTCATACTAGATTGACAATGTCAGTCTGGTATGACCTTTTTTCAATAGTGTCTATTCTTCGATACTTATCTGTATTTTATAACCTACGATACTAACCGTTGAATATATATGATTTTATGTTGAGCGTAGGAGTTGGTATACTATCGACCCCATACGCACTTGCATCGGGAGGATGGTGGAGCATCGTTCTCCTCTTCCTCATAGCCTCCATAGCCTTCCACACTGGCCTCCTAATACAAAAATGCATGGATACGGACCCGACCATCAAGACCTACCCGGACATAGGCCAACGCGCCTTCGGACACATTATTGGTCGGAAAATTGCCTCCGTTTTCATGTACTCGAGCTCTATCTGGTCGCGACCGGCTTCTTGATCCTCGAAGGGGACAACTTACACAACCTCCTCCCCCATTTCAACCTCCAAATCGCGGGCCTCGACCCCATCGATTGGAAAAAGAGTTTTATCGTGATCGTGGCCCTTGTGATCTTGCCCTCAGTTTGGTTGGACAACCTTAGCATTCTCGCGTATATCTCAACGTGCGGGGTCATAGCTTCGGGTGTCATTCTTGGCTCCGTTTGTTACGTTGGTGGTTTTGATGGCGTCGGGTTTCATGCGAAAGGAACGCAAACTCCGGCGAGTTGGAAGGGTATTCCGACCGCTATAAGTTTGTACACCTTTTGTTACTGCGCACATCCCGTCTTTCCTACCTTGTACAATTCTATGCGGAACAAACGACAATTCCCTAAAGTTGGTAATCTACAAGATACATGTCCGTTTCCCTTATCTCTTATAAACACATTATTTTTATAAACTTGTTTTCTATGCCCGCCTCATATTTTTTTAGTACTGGAGTATTTTCTTCATTTGCAAAACAGGTTAACATCATAAAAAAAACTCTCAAAAGTAAGATACTTCCTTTTAAGAATATATCATTTTCACTTATTTTCTCTTAATTATAAATACGTTTTTCACGTCCACACCGTGTTAAAAGTTTCATATTACCTTTTCCACAGTTTGTAAATCAAAAAAAAGTATTCATTTATTAAAAAATTAAAGGTTTGTTTTAATACAAACATATTTTGGTCATTTTAAAAAAAATGTAACAGCCTAAAATAACGTGTTCATACATAACATGCGCCCTTAAAAAAAAGTAATAGTGATAGTTAAAGGGAGTTTAAAAAATGACACGGTGAGGTATTTGACATTTTCTATAAATTTATACAAGTTCTTGTTACACTTTTAAGCAATATGTTGTTCATTTCAGGTGCTACTTTTGTGCTTCATGTGCTCAACTTTCTTGTATGCGGCCAGTGGCGGATCCAAGGGGGGCGGGGGGCATCCCCCAGCTCGGGAATTCGAAAAAAAAAATCATATAATTTTCTTCCGAAAATTGGATATGCCCCCATTAAATTCTGATATCTATACAAAAACTGAGCAACCTAATAATAAAAGTTGTTTAGCTTAGTGGTAAAGGAATAGTATTTTATTAATGAGGTCATAGGTTCAAACTTTGGAATTGACAAACTTTTTAATAGTTGTGTTTTTTATGAGCCTAATTTTACTTTTATAGTTTTGAAATGGAGCATATTTTATTCTCTCTTTGTTACAATTATATTTTACTAATTATTGACTTATTGAATTAGTTAAATTGGTTTTTCATTTTTCATTAAATTTTTTGTTTGATCTATTATATTTACTAATTACTAAAAATTGTCAATTTTCTAAGCAAATTTTTGCAAATGTTAAGTACAATAGTGGATTGTTTGATAAACAAATCGAACTCGAGACCAAATTACTAGTGTTTGAAAAGCTCGCGAACCGACTTATTTTGTATTTATATATACATGAAAGTTAAATTAAAACTCAACTAAAATATAAATAATCAAGCTCGAATTAAATTTTATTATATGCATTTAGTAATTATTTTAATTAAAAATATTATTTATTAATTAATTAATTAAATTTTTAGTGTAAAATTTTGTCCTCCCTTGAAAAATTTTCTGGATCCGCCACTGTATGCGGTAATGGCAATTGTTGGATACTTGATGTTCGGATCCAACGTTCAATCGCTGGTAACTCTAAACCTCCCGACCTCAAATATCAGCTCGAAGGTGGCTCAGTACACTACTCTCATAAATCCCATATCCAAGTGGTTGACATTGATAATAGGTACTGCATTGGTGCTCAGCTCCGTGGCGTTTCCCTTTTTCGAGTATCTTATGTCGTCGGAAGCTTGGCCGCGAGTTCGCCGCCAATGTTGTTGTGATACTTATAGGCGTTGCTGTTGGGATTTTGGCTACTTACACATCTATTGTACAAATCATTGAAGAATTATGAACTACTTTTCTCAACTTTTTGCCGATCAAAAAATAAAAACTTTTTTCAGACTTTTGTTTTGTGTACTACATTTTGCTATAACGAGAAAAGATATATAATATGTGAAATAATCAACTATAACAATACAAGAATATCAGATTTACCATATTCACATACACAAAAGATGAATTCTTATTAAAAATTTGAAGATGCAGAATCTTAATTTCTGAAACCCTAAGAGACCAACTATCAAACTCCAAAACATCACATACCATGAATTTAAATCTGATTCAATGCATATTTCTGTAAATACAAAGTCATGTCATATATTTCCTGAAAGAACACAATTCTCATTGACCAAGCATGAGTGGCAGGGAGACAAATATATCACAACAACCATATCAGAACATAATGTAAATAATCAGACTGGTTCTTGCCAGCAGTGACAACATACAATGGTTATGGTTTTTTGGTCAAATTATTGTTCAGGAATCATCATCATTTGGTAGGAGGTGCTCTGTAATAAGCTGGGACAATCACTGGGAAGAACATTTTCCTCACTCCCTCAGCCTTGATGATTGGAAAAATTATACCCGCCGCGCCCTGAAACAGATCATAACATCAACTCAGTTAATGCACCCTCAAAACACTTCTTGCTTTCAAGAATTTAAACGAAGAAACTGCTTTTTTCACATACCAAATATACTTGGAAAACAGATATACGAATGGGCGTTAATCCGTGACCGATAAACATAAACTGACTCTCATATCTTGTTAAAATCTAATCTAGTTAAGAACTCGAACTAATAGGATGTGGGATGCTAACAAAATAGACCAAATATAGTTTTGCTGCATATTCCTTGGATTGCACGTAGTTCTTTGTTTTATCAGAGATATTGGTGCAGACTCGGTTTGAAGTTTGAATATAATGGGCAAGGGTCCAGGGCATTGTTAAGTAATTTCCTAATGGCGACTTTTCTTTTTATCAGCTAAAAAAACAATATGTTTAAGAAGTGGACGAGATCCCGAAGAGGGAGCAACAACCAGACCACTCAAAGGGCTATACATGGCAAACCGAAGGCGAAAAAATAACATAGATAAAAAGATACATGGGTGGTCAAACCCAGGCGAGAGCCCAAGCATTATCCTCGTTCATAAGTTGGAGCTCAAGAATGAGCTCTTCCTTGTTGCAATGGCCGGTCAAACTCATAGCTTTGAGCTGATCCTAAGAATCCTCGACTACTTTTCTAGAATTAAGCACACTTCTGGCCAGAATAATCTGAACCGCATATATGGTTAATGGTTATAGAAGTTATAGTCCATTGTACCATTAGTTCATTGCAATGCAGTGTGTTACGGTTGGAGGGAGGGAAAATTATGACAGTTCATTGTAAAATCGTCAGATATATGGGAGATGGGAGATGGGAGATGGAAATGACGTACCCAAATTAATCGGGCTCCAATCCAAACGCGTTTAGGAGAGGGAAATGGTAGTAGGAGACGACCAACACCAAATATTGCCACAGCAAAGAAGTGGAGAACCAAACTCAGAGGGCGAGGGTTTAGACCAGAGAGCAATGCCACTGGCCCAGTTGAGAAAACACCCCCAAGGCTTAAATAGTCAAAACATGCCTGGCGCATTTCCTGTCTTGCAACGTCCGGGGAAGCAGAGAAAACTTTGTACAGGGCACCCGCTAAAGTATTTATCGTAGACGCAACTGGCTGTAAATGGAAAGGCATCACACAGAAACTGCATATAAGAACTAATTAACGTACAATGTTGTGGTGTCAAGATTGGCATGAAGTCAAGCTTACCTTGCGCAGCGTGTAAAATGACTCCAGATATTTGCAAAGAGAAGCTGCATCATTGAGGTCCCTCAGTGGTCTAAGAAGATCCCGAAGAACAGCAATGTCAGACAATGCCACGGTCATTCCTCCTCCTGTCAAAGGATGACGCATGTTGAAAGCATCACCCATCAAAATGGCTCCAGGCCTAGGAAGCGGATCAGCTGGCATGCTCCTGTTTGGCATAGTTCTCATGTTTTTTCTATCAACTGCCTCTATAAAGGCATCGCGAAGCTCCACTGGAACCTGAAACATGCATTGCTTTCAATAAATTCAAGCAACAATGAAGAGGAAAGTAAGAATTCTGAATATGACTACCACACAATTTGACCTTGATACCGTAGTCATGACAGAATGTACTGAAAGAAATAGCTACCTGAGGAGCCACCACTGTCTTCAAGTAGGTGGCCATTTCACCATTAGCAATGGAGGGAACCTTTTGACCGGGGACATCAACCAAACAGCGAATCTCTGTGCTACTGATAGGATAAAATAGTATTGGTGAAGGATCTCCCAAAATAACATGCCCGTGATTTGCAAATGGGAGATGGCAGTTCTCAAGGACAAGACCAACAAAACAAGAGGGCACCTCTACCTGTAACCAAGATGGCACTGCAATTTCAGTAGGTGTAAAATATACGAATTAAACAACTATCCAGAACACAAGAAGATTAGGTCATATGCTTTTAGATGCCTTAAACAATAGTAAGTTAATCGCTAATTCATATATGAACTCTAACCAAATATTTTCTCAGCAGATACGCAGACTAACTAAATAGAGAAAATGTTACTTTATGATGTTACGATGCCAACTTCACCTTGGGATTGCAAAGGGAACGTCGCAAATTCGAGAAGCAACCATCACAGACGATTGTTAATGGAGCATACGCTGTAAGTTCTCGGCCGTCCTTAGATTTGTAATAAACCCCCTTAATGGTGCCATTTTCTTCAACCAGAGAAGTTACAGTTCCTTGCTCCAGCCGTACACTGAACAAGTTATGAAGCAATAAAGTAGCACACATGGATTAGTGGCAGAGTAATAAAAATTAAACAGAAAATTAAGAATATGTGGCAACATAGGAATATTCACACTCAACTATTAACTAATATACTAAAGCATCATGCATAGGCCAGAAATAGAAAACAATTAATGCCACTAAGATATAATATAAAAAAATGAATACTTGGGGAGAGTAGCTGCTTTTTCTCTCATTCTCTGTATAAAACGCCCGTTGTGAAAGCTCCTCCCTGCCACATCTGCTTCAAATTCTTCCAGTGGATAAGTCAACGTAGTGTTCTTCCCCTCCTTGAAGAGAACATATCCTTGCACTCGTTGGGCATCTATTTGGTTGACGCAGTCTGCAGTCAAATGTTTGCATATGTAAAGATTCACGTCCAAAACCAATTCAATGATACAGACTGTAAACTTTCACGGTTACCTTCAAGGCCCAGATCAACTAATTTCAGATACCCTCCTGGTTGTAACAGTTCACCGACAATTCTGTCAGGTTCTGTCAAGTCGCGTTCAATCACATGAACTCGGCGTCCTTGCTGTCATCATTAATAAATGATAGTATTAGATTAACAACTACCTGCCACATCAGCACATGCTTTGCAGTGTTGTTTTAGAAGGAAAGGCATAAGCAAAATGCTAGAATCCCTGTGACTTACACTTACTGATCATCATGAGTCTAATTTACTTATGTTCTTAATCTGACTTGGAAGCACAAAAATGAAGCAACTTGACTTATTGGAGGTTAAATAGAATGTTTGGATGTCATGAAAAGTTCAGCAGGACAACCATGAGTCCGTTTATGGGCCATCCGTTGAGTTAGCCGGAGGCCTCACCTTGAAAGCTAATGGTTTGGGTTCATACGAGCATCATGGAAAACCTTCATTTTCCCCTTTATTAGAATCTGTCTTGTACTAGTTAACCTACAGTACCATCATATCAACAGTATATATAACAGTAGTGACTATGGACACATAGTCAAACAATGCAAATCCTAGTATGCTGACTTTTATATGTTCATTTGGTTGATTCAGTCAACAAGCCAACATATGTCGTATAAAGCAGAATCGACATGATCATCGCCTACCAAGAGGGGTTCAACTTTAGACATACTAACAATAACTTCAAAATGGGTGTCATCATCCACCCATGAGTCATGACTAGCTCAAAAGCCACCAAACATCAAGAAGCAATGATGACCCAATGATGCTCCTACCTCAAATATCCAATAACTGTGAACCCAAAACCATTTCAAGTAATCACTCAAATGATTCTCTACCCAACAATACAGAGTATAGACAGCTACAGTACAAATCATCAAAATGCTATTTTTCCAAGAGCCTAGAGGGCAGGACATACGAAGCAAAGGAACTAATTGTGAGTCCTATCCGATCCCAAACCATAAACATGACCAAATCCAGAAAGCAAATAAACAATAATATAAAAATTCTAAGCTCAATTCCACTTGCAATTAAACAAACCCATCTCCAGTAATCAGTCAAATCCCAAAATAAATAAATAAAAAGCTAATCCAAGAAAACAAAAATCAAACCTTGCCGAGGGTGTGGGCGAGAGCGGCGCCGGCGACACCAGCACCGACAATGATGACGTCAGTACCAGACCCGCCGGCGGAGGGACATTCTCCGACAGGCAAGCTCTTCCTGTGCTGGGTGGAGCTCGAGAAATTGCGGCGCAAGAAGTTGAGGACGAGGAAGGCGATGAGAGAGGCGAGGAAGGTTCCCAGAATGTAGGAATCGGCGGTCATCGGAACAGAATTGAGGTTGTTGCTACTGATATTATCACCACACGCTTTCGTTGCTGCCAATGATGAGTCCTCGTTTTGTTTTGGCAATCGCGTGCTTTTATTGAATTTGACATTTTTGTGATTTAAATGTAGATACCGGCCAAATAATGCACCAAAAAATGGAAACCACATCTTCAAAATAGTCATAAATTTGTAATTTGTGTATAATGGTACATTTTGCACGTATAATAATTCTGATTATTTCTGTTAAATAGGTTTAATAAAGTGATTTTCAAAACTAGTTTAAAATTATTATGGTTTAGTTTAGTTTTAAGTACAATCTTAAATTTCGAATTCAACTTGATTTCTCGGACCATACACGTGGCATATACCTTCTGACACGTGGACAAATTACTGTCACGGACCATACATGAACGTGGCATGTCACAGTTCACGCAATACACGTCATCAAGCTTCGGTAGAATTAAATGCCACCTAATTATTGCCTGGCAAAGAAGATCCCGTCGTACACGTGTGCGGTCTACATGACGCTGCAAACTATAGATTGAACGCTTGTTGTTCAGACACGTGGAATTCTGGTCAAATACCTCTAATTGACTGTCATTCATCGTAATGGATGTGAACAAAATTTTACTATCACAATTCACAATAAAAAAGAGTCAAAAAAAACAGCAAAACTGGGAACAACCAGTTTGGAACTTAGATTATTTTATCACTCAGATTTTCTTCTCTTTCTGCTATCATTCCCATTCCCATCTTTTCCTCCTCGTTTCATGCCTCCTCTGCGACCTCTCTTCGATCCCTAAAACCGAATCAACACAGTACATTTCCATTGTTACTTGTCTACAAGGGCATTAACAGAGAGAAAATGAATGAATGAATGAATGTGTGAGAATGAAGGAGAAAGTATAATACCTCAGTCGACATGGATTTGAGAGGGTCCTTGTCTTTGTTGTTGGATCTTCTGCGAGGACCTTGGCGCCGCGGGTTCTTGTTGTTGCCTCCCATTGCAGCTCTGGCAAGCCTCACCATCTTGCTGGCTTCCTGAGTTGTTGCGTCCTGTAAATAGTCTGGCACGTTGCGCAGGTGGGGAGCCGCAGGGTTCTTGCTTAGATTCTTGTCATGCTTCAACAGATCTGCACAAATATTGCTAGGTTTACTTCAACTCCAAGTAAAATAGAGAATATGAACGGTATGATTCATAAATGATCAATAAGTTTCAATACCTAAGTCCCTTGGATTCACTGCAAAATGTGCCTTCAACCTGAACACAAAGAACATACACAAAGCAGAGAACATCAAACTAGATAGCAGAACAAGATTTCAACAAAAACTGAACGAGCCTCAGCTCCTGATAAATGTCGGACTTGATCGAAATAGTTCGTTGAGGTATAGATCCATATCACCAGCAAAACAAAGCCAAGTGAATAAAACGCAAATATAGAAAAATACTCACTTTTCCGAATTAAGGATTTCATTTCTCAAATCCTGAGCCCGTGACTCTCTTACTGCAATTTTTGTCACACTTTTAGCAATATCCTGCAAGAAACACCAGAGATCAATAACTTAAAGCACTAATACAGTATGTCATTAAACTCAAAATTCCTCATTATAAATAACTAGATTTATATTATTTACTTGATATGGAATCTTTATTATTAAGAAGCAACCCAAAGTTTACCACAACTGATCATTAGATAAGTCCGTAGGTAGTTTATTAGTGGAGGGAGGGAGGGAAGAGTAAGCAATTACCTCAGCTCTATAACGTAGAGATTCTACTGCTTTCTTGGTAAGCAATTCAAATGGTGGAATAACTTCTGCCTCTGGGTTTTCACTATCCCCTAGAAATGATTTTATTTTTTCAAAATTTTGCATCTCATCTGTAGAAACCTGTCAACAGAACAACCTGTCAATAGATGTACGATATATTTAGAAGTACACAAAATAAGGTGACAAAACAGAGAAATAAATTATGCACTAACAAGACTAACGATTCTCATATTCGATATAAAACATGGATAACAAAACCCTTATACCAAAAAAACAACTGCAATTCACATGACAAAACACTAAATGAAATAAGTCATCACGTCAATATTGGTAATATGTGGGCTGTTGTGCTCAAGTTAATACATCAAGCTAAATTCAAGTCTATCTAATAGCTTGCTGAACAAATAAAAGATGAATTTTGTTTATCAAAACTTACAAGTGAGATAGAGGCACCACTATTACCCGCTCTTCCAGTCCTTCCAATTCGATGAACATATCCTTCTACATTCAGAGGCATTTCATAATTTATAACCTGTGAAAATAATTGAGTGGTTACTTGATATACTACATTAGAAAAACAAATTGCATGCTAACTGCAGCATGCATGTTAAACTATCAAAGATAAAATGCCATGGCTGCTGATATTTGGACAAGTAATTGCCAGCTATTAGAAAATTACTAAATTGTAGAAAGAGATTAAAAGAGGTCTATGTATAAACTTATGGTTTATGGCTTACCGTGTACACATTCTTAAAGTCAATTCCCCTTACAACTCCAAATTCAGAGTCCAATTTTGGCTTCATGCGTTTTCTAGATCTTTTCAATTCAACATGACTCTCATCATTATCTTTTTCGGTTGCTTTGGATTGGCTGTCATCAGTTGCGATCAAATAATCAAAAAGTCCAGCATTGAATTCCTGATGAAAGTCAGCAACATATAATCATAAGAACTAATTGTGTAATACATTCCAATGGATGACATGACATAATGAAAGAATTTAGGGTTTGGTCTTCATCAGTTGCTAAACATATAGCATATTCATAATCAAAAGCATGATTCTTAAATGCTTTGCAGAAATCTGCAAATGAAACTATTTAGCATACCTCGAGGATATGGAGACGAGAATTTTGTGGCAACTCGGAATTTAAAACAGCTGATTTAATTCCAAACTGCCAAAAGTAAATAAGAAAAGTAAGGATTGAAAGAGAACTCAAATAAAGCAGAAAACATGGATAGAGATCATTATTTGCTTTCAAGTAAGCTGGTAGTCACATGTCATTCTGAAGAATATGGGTGTTTAGGAGGCAAAAACTAAACACAGCTTTTTAATGCGTTAAATTTACAAGGATATCAAAATACCTTCTCCAGGAAAAGCTTTAATCTGAAACCCATGTCAATGTTATTGGTAAATACGAGAACTTTTTTCAGAACCAGCTCCAACTTCAAAAGTGCAACAATGTAAAGTAACTTGTCTCGTTCACTGCATGATATCTAATGCATAACAAAGTTATACAGATCATTAGTTGAATTCAACAGTTGTAGATGGTTCAGCAGCAAACAAACCCATATAAAATTAATTGCATGTAAGGGTTTATAGACTTATTCCTCCATAATAAGCACTTCAGAGATCTACAGCATATTCCATGCAAAAACTAACTTATTTTGGTGCAGTATACCCTTCCAACACAGAAAAGGAGAACACAAGAAAATTAACACAATATGATTTTATAATGTGTAGTATATGTATGTAAGTGAAATCGTGTGTTGGCTGTACAAATAGAATAATCAGTAAACTGGGGTGAGTGGCAGTGCAGAAATTGGTAGTGAAAACTATGCACTAAATTCTAACAAGGGATCAGAGGTCTTACCCAAAATTGCTGCACATTTTTGGGGATAACCTCGTCCTTTGTCTCTCCAACTTCAGGCAAAGTTAAAATATAGGGACTGTGTAGAACCAGCTTCTTCAGTTTCTCAACATCGTCACTGCCAACCAAAAGACCAAATATATAGGTCAGTACATGCCAATGGTTGCAATGAATTCAAGACAATGATGAGAGAGAGAGAGAGAGACAAAGGTAAGTAATACTTTGAAGTGTGAATAGGAGCTGATAATTAATCATTAACTTTTGATGTTTTAAAACAACATTTAGCGGAAAAGTTCAAATATTAAGTGAAGTTCTATTAGAAAATAAAATACAATATTACTTTACTTTGGCTACAAGAAAACTTAAGTTGACTCATATCAAAGGAACAATGAGCAGGATATGAATGTCTTAAACTCAAGAACCACAAAGTCAGAAAATGAAATTGGTTATAAATTTCAAATGGCACACCTTATGGTTGCAGACATAAGAAGGCACTGACAACGTCTAGGTACGTGAGCTTGTAGAGCTTCCAAATCTTTTTCATATCCATAGGATAAAAGAAGATCTGCCTGGAAACAAATAAAAATAACGATCATCCACCAGATGAAGCTAATGAAACATACGAAACAGCCCAATAGTGTAAAAAATGGCAAACCACAGAGGACTTAGAAAATTAGCAGAGGACTTATAGAAAATTTGAATGCTAGAGCATTCAGCTTAACTACACGCATTTGAAACAGCCATATCCATTCAATACAATGATGAGCTTTGTTACTTTACCAACTATAGCATCTAGTACATAACTTGAGAAATTGGTTCTGGATTCATACCTCATCAAGGATGAGAACTTCAAGCGAATCATTAATGGATGCTGGCTGAAATACATCAGCAGACAAGCATTTTGGTATGCAAGCTGGAGTGGCAACCAAAATATCTGGGCGTCCTGCCAGTGCACCTCTCTGAGCAAAATGTTAAAATTTAATCAATCATGCAAATGCATAATTAAGCGATAAATCACATAAACACACACACTCAAACTCACGAATGCATACAAATAACAGAACATGAAAATGAAATTACCAAATCAGCTGGGTGCATGTCACTATTCAACTGCACTGCTTTCAACTGGACTCGGCACAATTCAATGAGAGATACAATCTCTTTATAAACCTGTAAACTCAGAAAAAACACACTTAACTCCCAAATCACATAACTTGGCATCATGACTCTAAAGCAAGTAAAGTGAAACAGAGCTGAGCAAAACATGCCTGTTGGGAAAGTTCCCGGGTCGGAACAAGAACAAAAGCACTTGGAGCAGGCTTGCTACTCGTTCCCTCAGAAGTGAACAGCTTCTGGAGCAAAGGCAAGAGGTAAGCGAAGGTCTTCCCAGACCCAGTTTTGGCTCGCGCAACCACATCCTTACCTTCCTGACATAGAAAAATTACAAAAAATCATTAGCTTTCAAGCGTTTTCTCAGCTTCCAAACAAAGGGCGACGAGAAAAACATATGCTTACGAGAATTAGAGGGATAGCGGTTTGCTGAATTAGAGTGGGTTTGTCGATTCCTTTCTTGAGAAGGGCACGAACCAGGCGAGAATCGAGACCCAGCTCTTCGAAGGTCTTGTTTTCATCTTCTCCTTCGTCTTCATGCTCCTCCTGTTTCACATCTTCAACCTGTTCCTTCTCCTGCTTGACTTCGTCATTGGTTTTGGTTTTGGTTTTGGTTTTGGCCATGGCAGGTACAGTTGAAGGTCGAGGCGTTAGGTTCAGACAAGAAGAAGAAGAGAGATTGGTTGTGGGTTAGGGTTAGGGTTTATCAGAGGTACAGAGGTTACAGGTGAAGAAATGGTGATGAATGGGCCGTTCTTGTTTGGATCGGACCAGACCCATTTATTGGGCCTTCAACAGGCCCATATCATCGTTATATTTAAGTGAGCCCAAAGCAAGTAAACTCGTGCTAACCATGGCATTGATCCTAATCACAGTTTCTAGATCAAGATCTTGGTGCAAACCATTCATAAAAAATGAAGTAACAAAGACCTTTCTATGATAATGTGTGAGAGATCTTGAATTAATGTTGGATAAAAGTACGTAAACGATTAAATCAATGATATGTTAGCGTGTAATAATTTGTCAATTTAAGATCGTCTTTAGAATGAAAAGTTTCAAAATTAAAGAACAAGAATCATATTCATGTGCTCTATGTAATGAGACATTTCTCACGATTTATTATGAGATACAGACATACAAAAAGTGTGATAAATTGAAATTCTTATTGTACCACTTAATATCACGTTGTTGAAAACAATGTATTAATAATTTATCAGTTGTAAGATTTGTTCGCTAAAATTTGCTAATGGTACTATATTCGAGAGAAAACTATTGAAAATTCAAAAAGATGTTACAAAACCGTCAATTTTTGAACGGCCAGTAATAGAAAAACTCCCCGTAACACCAATAATCATCAATCATTAATCTCAAGCTCTCAACAATATTACATCAAAAATTACACTTCAAAATTTAAATCAACAAATCAATATTCATATGCCTCCAATCTTCAAGCAACCTTCAAAAGAAAATAAAAATTTTACAATTACGGTTATGATATAAATAAAAAATAACATAAGTAATTTATTATGACGGGTTGGATAGGAATATAAAGACTTATTCATAAGATTCAACTATCTTAAAATAATGCATATATATTATATTTCAATTTTTCATAAATTTATATAGATAAAAAGAGTGGAGTTGGTGATAAGTAACCTATTTATTTGGACAAATTTGTAATTATAGTTACTAGTCATTAACTTTACCCAAAATATAACACTTTTGAAATTGGAATTTCTGTTGTAAATAAATAATCAATATACAAAAGGATTGAGATGAGACAAGAGAATCGAACAGAGGTAAAAACATGTTTATGGAGCAAAGCCACAGATCAAGTGTTCTGGGTCATCTTCTTATTTAATATTTCCCTTCTTTTCGCAACATTACATGAGTATGAATGATAAGCTATATTTATAGTTCTCTAATGGCGGTAAAGACTAGAATGATGTGGCACTAAAGGATTAGGTGGTGGCCATAAAGTCAACACGTGGCCGTGTGACTCATCTCATAACACTCCATCTTGGACACTACATATAAATAATTACATTTGACTTTACAAGGAAAAACCCGGTGGGATAAAAACCGAGTAAAAAAGTAATTATAGTGATGTTGGACGTGCATAATGCTGCCTCGTTAAAAACCTTTTCAGGAAAACCCAGTGGGACAAAACCTGAATAAGGAAAAAAGAGTGCAGCGCACATTTGTCCAAAGTGTGCTTGAATTTATAATTCTTGCTCCCCATGTTTGATGTCGCATTGATCGATACTGTCCCTAACCGGCTGCTCTCATTGATCGATACTCCTCCTGATCGTTGCTTCCCCTGAGAGCTGACAGTGTTGCCTTGTAGTGTTTGCATGATCAAGTCGATCTCCTACATAAGTTTCTTAGTATATGTCGAGTTTTAGTGAACAATCTGCAGGATTTTCACTTAGAATGTATTTTCTTGATATCGATATCGTAACTCTTTTGGAGTTTGTACTATAAATCACTTTAAGCGATCCGTTCTCGAATTTATCTCTTTTAATGTACCATCATACAACTGGCATCGAAGTTAGCTCATGTAGGCAAGACTTTCTGAATTCGCAGTTAGCTCATTTAGCGCAAAACTTTCTGAATAATGGGAGGAGGTCGTAACCAAAGTTTGATTTGTAGAGCGTCAGGATTGCTGCAATTATGAACTTTATCTGGGAGCGAGGTTATTTGGATTTGAATTTAATCTGCATTTGCAACTTGACCTTGTTCTAATGTCGTCCAATAAGCTTTGAACTCAATATGACTAGCGCCTTTACCGCACCTTTCATGATTCGCCTTTGAACGAGTGAATGAACATCATTCATGTAAAAATGTTTCAGGAGTGTTTGAGTTATATTTTCATCAGAAATATACTCGGTCCGCAGGTCGAGACAATATATTATTTTTTCATGTTACTTTCATGTCAAAGTTCTCATTTTCAATATTCTACAGTATTCAGGATCTCTTCAGGAGTCTCAGCTGAGTCTATATTGACACACAATATGTATTTTTCCCTTTTCTTATTGCTTCATGCAATATAATTTTTTCCACTAGTCTCATATAAATGTCGGTATAAGTGTATTGTATGAATAAATACAAAATATGTTCATCATATACATATCTAGTTCTTTGGGAACTTTTAAACTTATAAGTATCTGAAATGCTCACAATATTTATAGATAAAAGTGTTTTATCAAATCGACTTCAGGCTGTTGAGAAATATCTTAGGCTACAAGCCTTACATTATATCGATCGATTTTTCAGATTGTTTACTCGTGAATAACCATTTTGTATTTGACTGGTTGAACATTTTCTGGTGTTTGATTTATGGGGTCAAATACTTGGTGTTCTACGAGAACCAAGATTGTTCGACAAGAACCAAATGTTCAGCTGGAACCGATGACCTTTTGAGGAATTGATGGTTCTTTGTAATCCAATGATTTTTTAGGAATCAATAATATTTCTTTGAATCAGTAGTTCTTCAAGAACTAGTAGTTCTTCTAGAACTATTTTCTATCCGCCTTATCTGCCTTCTACACTTCTAGCGCATACTAAAGAAATTAAATTATTATTTATTTTTTTGCATTACCATCATTTAATTAAATTCTCACATGTGTGTTTCACCAATGCTTCAGGCAATTTAACTCCTTCAGAGAATCCCGTATAAATATCGTTGTTCAACGTATAATATAAACAGGTAAGAACAAGTCCATCATATTCATATCAAGTCCTTCAGAGACGACTAAAAATGATCAAGTATCTGAAAGTAGCAATTCTTTATTGAATACCATGCATGTTCTACAAATGCTTCAGATATTTGGTTTGCGACATTTTGCAAACTTATTTACTACACTTTCTTCTCACATTGTAATGTGTGTGATCTAGATGAGACATAATATTTACTTTCCACGAAAGTTCACGCCTAACTTCAGGAGGCTTTTTCTCTTCATACAAAGGTAGAAATGTTGTCTCACAACAATATATAAATTGTGCAGTAAATTATACGCACTTCAAGTGTTCAAAATGCATGATAATAGATGATGAAACAAAAATCATCCTCCATTTATGTTGAGATCTCCTTTTTGTGCATCGAGAGAGTGCTACTAGCACATATATGGCACGTAAATGAGATATATTAAATTGTATATGAGAATATTGATTATATGCAAAATATTATCAAGGCGAACAGATTGTGACCAGAGAAATGTGTCATTAACTATGTAATGTATGTCAATAGTTTAGTAAAGGACAGTATTATGAGTTAGAATTAAATATATATGTGACCATCTTCGGGATGCGTCAACATTACCATAAATAAATAGAGTCACATATATTTCTCTGAATTATTTGGAAGAATCATAGAAATTTAATACTAACCTTGGTTTGAGAGAGTTGGACCATAGAATTTTCTTGTGAACAAGCGGTACAAATAATTTTGTTGGAAAATAATATCTTTTGGATTTTCAATGAATGTCCACATGAATTTTGAATAATTCTACACATCATCGTTGATCCAAAACGATTATAAAAAATCACAAATATTTGAGATAAATAACTTCAAGTTCGTTGAATTATAGAACTATTCATCGCACGCTTTTCACCATATCATTTGAGGTCTCAATATGATATCCATTTCGGCGGATATGCCAAGGTTAGAAATGAGAATTATCACTTATAGGATCCACACTAAAAACCGGTATTTTTATCTATCATGCATGAAATGTTTAGAACTTTGAGTTCAAAATACATTTTCATCAAACTCGATATTCCACATTTGACAACTAATCTGATTATGTTTAGAACTTCTGGTTCTAATAAATTTTCGAATATTGGTATCACGTGATATAATACATCGATATATATTTTTAATCATGATATCAAAACTTTAAATTCTGTATATTTCATGAACTTCGGGTTATGAAAATTTTCATGAATGTATATTGAATCAGAACTGCATATTCCGTATACTATATGAATTTTGAGTCAGATGTTTCAATAAATGTGCATTGAGTCAGAACTTCGAGTTCTGTGTGTTTCGAGACTATATGAACTTCTGGTCAAACATATTTCAATAATTAAATTAGAACATCGTGTTCTGTATTCATATGACTTCTGGTCATGTATCTTTGAATAGTTATACATTCAATTAGAACTTCGGGTTCTGTCTAGTACATATCACGATAATTCAATAAGATATATAATGTATATAAATAACATAATATAAATGACATGTATAAGTAAATACAATACTACACTTTGAGTACCGATGGAGGTATAACCTACCGTAGGTTAACTCACGGGGTTTAAATAACAAGAATAAATAATAATAACATATAATACAAATGACAGATATAAATAAATATAAACTTCAGGTTTCGGCCTTCGGGCCTTTATCTTTGGGAACTCCTGGTCCCGAGATGCATCAATCTCGTCTTTTGGCTTCTGGCATAAAGACATATTAACTTAAATGTGTATAACACAATCAACTATACAGAGATCTCGTTTGTTGAATTGTATACGAACTTCAGGTTCACGAATATATACCACGATACAAAAATTCGATTAAAACAACGGTGCCTTTGTTATTTGCTTATTCCCCTCTTTGCTATCTCATAGCAAGATCATCAGATCATTATAATAGAAACAAAAAATAAACTCGTAGCGTAAAAAAAATCAGCTTGACAGAGACTCGTGCTGATAACGTGTTGTAAATAAATAATCAATATACAAAAGGATTGAGATGAGACAAGAGAATCGAACAGAGGTGAAAACATGTTTATGGAACAAAGCCACAGATCAAGTGTTCTAGGTCATCTTCTTATTCAATATTTCCCTTCTTTTCGCAAAGTTACATGAGTATGAATGATAAGCTATATTTATAGCTCTCTAATGGCGGTAAAGCCTAACATGATGTGGCATTAAGAGATTAGGTGGTGGCCACAAAGTCAACACGTGGCCGTGTGACTCATAACAATCTCTTTAATATAAATAATACTTTAATTGATTCATAGCTCATATATATCTATATACATCGAAAACAATGGACAAACCAAATGAAGTAATGAAACTGAAGTAATGAAATATAACTACATCTACTTTCAACCTCTCCTAAAATACATTCTATCTTAAAATTTAATTTTCTCCAACATCTCATCTATGTTCTTATATCAATTTTGTCATATAAGGTTATTAAATAATCAATGAGAAAAAGGTGTGCATAATTTTATAGCACTTTGTTATGCAAATTATATGGAAGGAAATGTCCAATTTGTGAGCTATTTTCTAGTATATTATTTTATGATCTTCCAGATATTTTGGATGACAAAACATGCATGTAAAAATCGTACATCCAAATAAGATTATTAAAAATATACGTAATAATATAGCATGATACTCAAATAACTTATGTGTCTACAGAATACAAACAGTTCTCGTTAACTATTTCCTAATTTATTCTTTACAAAATATATATGAACACTTGTTACACTATTATATTAAGAAAGTGTTGGAAAATATGAATTAATTCATATTAACAATTATATGAATGAAATTATTTTTTATTTCATGATTTAATATCCATTATATGCATTTCATTATCTTGAATGCATAGGTTATGAAATTATGGATTTATGGCTAAACCTTTCATTTTTACAAATTAATTTGCATTGATTTAAGGAGTCTTTTGGTTGAAGAGTTGGAGACTATAAATAGATGGTCACCTCTCTTTTCTTTTTACTCATCTCAACACCAAGAACATGAGTTCTTGGTTCTTCATCTCTTTCTTTGGTCTCAAATATTCTTCGTAAGTATGGTGATAGAGAAAGTCACAAGTTCAAGTTCGCCGGAACTAGACCTTTGGTGTACGGTGCTAGTTCGAAGTCGTTGTATCCTGGGAGGTGTACGCTCGTTGATTCCAACGCCCCAGGGAGAGCGAATACACTTTAAGGAAAGTGTCTAACACGCCTCGACTTATTTCCCGGTTTTGTATCGATTAATTTGTAATAGTTTATGCATCTTTGTAATTTTCATATTTCATTAGTATTTTATAATTTATTCATTTCCGCAATTTGTTAATATTATTATATAATACCTAACAATCTTAAAGTGTATCGTTCTTGAGTTTCAACAGGTTGCGGATTCGAGAAGGTTCATACTTTGTTTTATGAATTTTTGAATGTTTTCAATTGTATAATACTAATGATGTTAATGTCATTGTGTAGATTTGAAGATTGGAAAACATGAATCTTTTTTTAATACAAACAATAAAGTTTCATACTCGCTCCAAATTTAAATAAATTATTGAAGCATAATAAAATTGGTCATGTAAGTTAATTTATAAACTTACAAATGCTAATAAAGTTTGTCTTTCTTGTTGTAGAGATGGAAAACAAAGGATGTATCATATTTATGCAAATATCGGGACTTCGTAATTGCTACAATTTTGAAGAAATTATTGAAAACAAGAGTTTGGTGATGAGAGCAACAAGTTTGCTTGCCTAATTCATCTTATGAAAAATATTAGACAATATGTCAATATGGCTGAGGCCGGGAATGTACCTTTGGGTCAAATTCCAAGCGGGTTTAAGACACGAGTGTCTACCACAAATATATCGAATTTTATTTCGATATGATATGTCGAATGACTTGAATAATTTGTTGGATTCATCGTTGAAAGGACAACAAAAGATGGTGGTCATAATGGATTCACCATGTATAGTACATGAAGAACCTCAAAAGTGAAAGAGTAGATCATTCTCTTGTACTTAAACTATGTATTGAATAGTTTAATATTCATTGTAAATGATCATTGTACAAGTGAATAAAATTATCAAATAATGGTGGAGAATCATAAGAAAAATATGATTTGTTAAATCATATGAATTGATTAACATGAATATATTAATGAGTTTATTCATGTAATAATGAATCATATCAATATGAGTAATGAGTATTGAATTCATTCATGGATTGAAAATCATAAATATATTATTGATTTGAATGATTCTTATTTTGAATTGATCATCATGAATTGATGAATCATATAAGTTGAATGATGTAACGATCTCATTCACGAACTCATAAATATGAGTTGGGCATGATCAACGCAATGAAAATTGGCAGTGTCATTCATTGATTGATAAATCATGAATCTAAAGATAACGATGTTATTCATGTGTTGAAAAATCATACTTGGATATGATTAATTGTTTTGATTCATTGAGATAAATCATATCAATATGAATATGAATAAGATGAATGAAATAATGTTTTCATTCTTGAGTGGATAATGGTTAGTTTGAGATCATATCAACAAAGTTATGAGATCACCATAATAGATATAAGTGATGATCTAGTTATGTTGCAATCTCAAAATAAACTTTGGACTATCAAATCTCAAACAATGTTAGCTTGACATGATTGTTTGAAGGCATATTTGTTTAGATGGAATTGAAAATAATAATCTTAAGATTATTGATGATTGTTGTATGTGCAACATGAGAAATAATGTAATTGTCGATACATTATTTGATACTCATGATTTCACTAATAATTGATTCATAAAAAAAAAATTGTTTGTCCAAAATATAATGTATGTGGACAAAGGTTGTATAACCGATGACGCGATGGGCATGAATAAAAAATGTCATTATGTGGATTGATATAAATGAAGAAGAGTCTTTCATTTATATGATTGAGTCATATAATGGTATGATAGACTTGGTCAAGTGAATTATAATTTATATGTGGATTAATTCACTTGGACCATCTACCATCTTTCAAGATTGGTAAGCAAACACATATGTGAATTTTGTGTAATTAGAATGTCTTTCAAATTGTTGAAAGAAAAGTTGAACCTCTTGAGCAAAGTCACATTGAGATTGTGATTGACAATTTGCTCGAATAAGAGATGAGAATAAATATTTTGTGACTTTCAGTTTGATTTTACAAAATATTATTGTGTATAGTTGCTTAAAAGCAATAATGAAGATAAAGTCAATTGTTATGACTTTAAGATGAATATGTTGAAATGGTTGGTATATGAGTATCGAACACGAAATATTCATATTGTAACACAACCAATTAAATGATGTTGCTGAAAACAAAATATCACATTTTATGAGAGAAGTATGTGATTTTTATAAGTTTTTGGGTCACCACTATACATGTGGGGCAATGATTTTTCAACAAATTACCTTTGAATAAGGTAATACAAAGAAAGTTGATAAAACTTTCTTTAAGTTACTAAGAGGAATAAAAATTTCCTACGGCTACTTGGAAGTGTGGGGGTGCTTAGCAAAAGCTTAGACTTCGACTCCAAGGAAAATGGATACATGAACAAAATTATTGAATGTGTCTTCAATGGACATGCAACAGTAGTGCATAAAAAATTCTTGTATATGATTTGAAAAATATACGTGCGAATATTATATTAAACTATAGAATTGATATATTCAGACAAACGAGATGAATTGAGGTCATCTAAATGAATTCTTGAGAATTGTGAGAAAATTCTTAAGAGCATGATGAGCTAGCAAGATTTAGCAAAACAGCTAGATAGAAAAATCATTTGATTATTTCTAACTTGTATGTTATAAGCTAAACATAACACTAACAAAGATGTTATATAGCTCCTACATGTGAAAGAAAATGGTGCAAGTTGGTGAAGTTCTGAAATAAACTTAAACATGCACCTAAATAGTGACATGAAAAATATTTGACATCTTTATGTTGTCAATTAGATTCCTTATCAATGAGTGACATATGTGAAAAGAATATGGGAATCAATGTTGCAAGAAAAGCAAACTTATCGGTCACACGATGTTGATAAAGTTTGAAAAATTAAACAAATGTGATGGTGTTTAGCTATAAAATCTATTGATTTAAGCTAACACTTGTGAAATAATAAAAACGAAAGTATCTCTCAAAATGAGTATACGAAAGTGATAGACAATATCATGTATTTAATGGAATGTACATGACGGATGTTGCATCTATCTTACATAGACCAACAAGATACGTGAATGATCCAAAACTTTGGATATTACATTGTTACCATGAGAATGTTAATGTATTCATGATTGAATCTTGATTATGGTCTACATTATAATAGATATTCAAAAGGTGTAAGAGGATACACGTAAACAAGTTGAATATCTTATATCTATTTGGTGGATAGATTTTGCCATGATATGAAAATCCTTCGAACAAATTTTGATAACTATATTCACAATGAAATCTGAGTTGATGAAAAGAATAAACAACTATGAAAGTCTAAATATTTGTGGAAGGATATTATCAAGGGCAAGGAATAACAACAAGTCTAGACATATGTGTCGAAGACATAATGTTGTTAACCAACTTCTCAACTATAGTGCAATGAGCATTGACTACATAAGGTCTAAAGAAAATACCGCAGAACTAGTGATCAACTAGTTAATTGAAGACCAAGTTGAGAAGGCATCTATAGAAATGGGACTTAAGCCCATGAAATTGTATAGTCAAGACAAAGGAAACCCAACCATGTTGACTGGAGATCCCAAGATCATGGTTCGATGGGACAACCTAATTGTTAAGACTGGTAAGGTCACTGTGGGGGTTTCCCCAGTCCTATTTCTATGATGCAAACAGTGACACCCGTATGGAAAGGTTAAGCAATTGAGCTTTTAATGATTCTTATGCGTCGAAAATATTGATGTTTCGAGCGGAGTAAAGCGGGTTACTCTTAAATAAGAAATCACCTATGTGAGAGAGAAGTGGGGTCGCTTCAAAGGAGGATTGAGGGGTTAAATCCTTTAGAAACTCTTGCAGAACCAGGACGATGTTCACGACCAAAATGAACATAACCATGAGAACCGAACTTGGGTCAGGAAGATACCTGTGTGAGGCATGTTATCATTTACACAAATGGCAGAACAATTCAAAGACATCGCGTCTATTGGTCAGCCAGTAAAGTCGACATGTTTTCACAAGGGAAGGTTCAAAGGTACCCCCTACCTATCCTATACAGGTATCGACTGGAGAATCTATCACCATATCGTGTTGAGTCTACTCGTGCCCTTTTTCTATGTCGTTTTTGTTAGCGTCGCTCAATTTCATTCATGTGGGGGATTGTTGGAAAATATGAATTAATTCATATTAACAATTATATAAATGAAATTATTTTTTATTTCATGATTTAATATCCATTATATGCATTTCATTATCTTGAATGCATAGGTTATGAAATTATGGATTTATGGCTAAACCTTTCATTTTTACAAATTAATTTGCATTGATTTAAGGAGTCTTTTGGTTGAAGAGTTGGAGACTATAAATAGATGGTCACCTTTCTTTTCTTTTTACTCATCTCAACACCAAGAACATGAGTTCTTGGTTCTTCATCTCTTTCTTTGGTCTCAAATATTCTTCGTAAGTATGATGATAGAGAAAGTCACGAGTTCAAGTTCGCCGGAACTAGACCTTTGGTGTACGGTGCTAGTTCGAAGTCGTTGTATCCTGGGAGGTGTACGCTCGTTGATTCCAACGCCCCAGGGAGAGCGAATACACTTTAAGGAAAGTGTCTAACACGCCTCGACTTATTTCCCGGTTTTGTATCGATTAATTTGTAATAGTTTATGCATCTTTGTAATTTTCATATTTCATTAGTATTTTATAATTTATTCATTTCCGCAATTTGTTAATATTATTATATAATACCTAACAGAGAGAATTATCATGTTCTATAGATATGACTAAAGGAATCCGTTGAAGCTACACATAGTTAGTTATGGGATAGAACACTTAAACATGGCCTATGATTAGGTATAAAACAATTACGATTGTTTGTTCAAGATCGTCTTGACAAAGGGACTATGGGATCAACAAGTTTAACATATATTCTGTCTACATTCACCAAAAAAAGTTATGCTTATAACTCAAGTCCACCACTGGTGTTGAATTCTCCACCAGATTTCTCTTTTTTGGTAGCTAGTTCATTTTTCTCTTCATTGTTCTTATAGATACATGTATATATATGATCTTACATACAATTTGGATGGTTATGTTTCAAGTTATGAATGATGCAATGATGTGTGTGGCTGAATTTGTTGACAGATAGGGGACTTATAAAAATGCTATAAAGTAAAGTGTAATTTTAAAATAATTAAGCAATCATAAAAATGATTTTCTCAGTTATGAAGTGTTAACTGCAAAAAGCACATAAGAAATTATTTGGAATTTTCCCTGCTTATTAACCATATATATCCACACCGGTTAGATTATAAGTTATGCATATGATAAAATATGCAATTACTTCATCCTGAAGTGTTGGGTATATTATATAATAACGTGGAACAATTCTCTATATAATTTTACGTGGTTCGGTAATTTGCTTACGTCTATAACCACACTATTCTTTTATTATTTTCCTTAACTTATGAATAATTTTAGAGAGTTACAATTTCATGTATTTATTAGAGCTGGCATGGGTCTGGAACCAGACCAAATCGAAATAAATGGTTCTCCATTTTAGAGACCCAAATTTGGAACAATGTGTGGGAAACAGTCCGGTTATGGGTCCGATTCTCCAGTTCATATTCCGGTTCTATGCAATTAGACCCTATATTGAATGATTAATTTTGAGATTCATGACTGATTTTCCGGTTTGTCCAATTAAACTCAGTACACGTGATCTTCACACATTTTTGAATTTATAGGAAAATTTATACATGATTAAACCCATTTTTAGGCAAAAACAATTTAATCAAAAATACAAAAATACTAATTAAAACCTCTTAATTTGGTTCGGTTTTGAATTGCTTAACCGATAATTCCTTACTTTCTAAATCAAACTGAACTGAATTGATTCGATTCTTAATTTTCAGACCCAGTTCTAATCCAATGTCCACAATTCTCAATTTTTCGATTTGGATCAGGTTCGAATCTCGGTTCGGATTCAATTTTTGGTAAAAAGAGCCCACCCCAATATTTACAATAAAAGACTAGGGAAAATAGGAAATGCCTAAATTTTCTAATTCTTTGTACATTATAGACATATCATGAATTCTTGTACAATAGAAAATTCTTTATTAATTCACTATTCTAATCCAATTTAAAAAGTTGTGTCTTTCTTAAATAAATAGGAAAGTTTTCACAACCCGAACATTTATAAATATACTATCAATTAGAGTTCTCAATTCATGCAATTTTATTTATTGAAAATCATCTGACCAAAAAAGTAATGGGGTAGGACTGCTATATAACATAATTATTTAAGAAAATTTTGTAATTATATTGACAAATTAATAACGCTGAACACAACATAAAACATTTTTTTAATTTGAGTATATCTAATAAAATTGATACATAATAAATTAAAATAATAATAACAAAAAAATTTAATATTAATTAAAATTTTATTAGATTACAATTCTTCTACTCAGCAGCGCCAATTGCCAAAACACGAAGCAGAAGAGATGTATTTAGTCTACTTTACAATTTAATTTCTCTTACATCTCAACTGTGTTTTTGTATTTACGAAAAGGGTGTATAATGAACATAATTATCAATCACATATTAATTGTACAATCAAATTTGTTATTGGCAAATTTATAACACTTTAATCATACATATTATATTTCGTGAAAATGTCCAATTCATGAGATATGATCTTACATACAATTTGGATGGTTAGGTGTTTCAAGTCATCAACGGTATAAGTATATGTGCGCCTATATTAAGTAAATTGTGGACATGATATGCAAATTTGTTTGAGTCCGATTCATTAATTTATTTGATGAGGACATCACTAGCATTGGACCACCGACGGGACTAGAAGATCAAGAACGGAACTCTATTGGACTACCAACACGTGGACAAACCAAGTACCAACTTAGAGACATAGTTCCGAGATACTTCGTCAAAGATTTGGCCTTATTACTTCACAAAATTTATGACGTCAACGGTTCCATGGCGGGCACAAGACTTTGCATCATATATGCCAAAACCGAACCGGACGTTCAACCGGCCAAAACCGAACCAGACATTCAACCGGCCACAAGGAATATTTTATTTTAATCAAATAATTATATATATATATATTTTTTTTCTCTTTTGGTGTAATTAAATGTGCACCATTAGTTCTCATTTACTTGGGGGGTTTATTTTCCATTACTTATGTTTTTGGGGTTATGCTTTCTTTTTTCATTCAATTGGTTTTATGACCATTGAATTAGAAGACCTTTGGGTAGTCTTTTCTTTCACTATAAATAAGTGTGTAATCTCTAGTTTGAGATAGGCTTGAATTATATAAAACATTGTGTGATTGTGTGTTTAGAGAGGATTCTCTTAGCTCTAGAACTTATCAAGAATTTGTGCTCAAAATTCTTGTGGCGTTCGTCCGAATTATCGACGGGATTTCCGCAACCCATCGTGGCTTCATTCGATCCATCCTACACTCGAAGGTTTCCAACACGAAAACTTCGTATCTATCCTAATCTTTCCGATAGACGGTCCGCATAAGATTTTGAACTCCAACGAGTTCATATCAAATTGGTATCAGAGCTTTGGCTCTATCGAGGTTCATTTCATTATTGCTATTTTTTTTTATTTCTCAATTTGACTTTATTTCTTCCATTCTACATTTGTAATCTCAGTTTGCGACTCAAAAAAAAGAAGAAAAAAAAAGAAGAAAAAAAAAAAAAGAAAAAAAAAAAAAGAAGAAGAAAAAAATATATCTCTAGTACTATTTTATTTTATTTTTTTGTGTTCCCACTTTCCACAATTCCATCATCTAAAAAAAAAATCTCGTCTCCAATATATTTTCCTTACCTCTTAAAAAAGTGTTGTTGTTGAAGGATTGTTCTCTACAGGTTGATCTTTCGCTCGAACGTTGGAAGATTTTTATGAAGCAAATTTTCTTGCATTAGTTCTAGAAATATCAAGACTAAGAGAATGAGAGGAAAAAGGCAAGAGTGAAAACACGAGAAAAAAAAAAAGCCGATACGAGTGACAAACACGAGTGACATATTCTTGTGAGGATTTTACATCTAATATTGTTTTTTTTGTAGAAAAAAAATGTCTCTACAAGGAGAAAGAAATGAGGAACTCGGAACTCTTGAATTGCTCCGAGGCATGATCCAAGATATGAATAGAAGATTCACCATCCTTGAGGAAGCAGTCTTACGACCCCAGGCACCCCAACAAATTCCACCACCGCAAGATCTACCACAAAATGGAGGCCGCCAAAATCGCGAAGAGTACGAGACCGATGATCAGGGCGAATACCGACTCCGTCGGCATGACTATCAACGTCGAGCGAATCATCGTAGGCAATCTCCATACAGAAACAATGAGCTAGATGATGATCGAAGGTCCGATCGAAGCTTCAGTCGGTATCGGAATCCAAACCAAGAAGAACCATCCCACGCCCGAGTAAAGATCCCTCCCTTTCATGGAAAGAATGATCCTGAAGCCTATCTCGATTGGGAGCGAAAAGTCGATATTCTTTTTGATGGCCGGCGTTGTTCAGAGGTAAGCAAAGTTAAACTCGCGTCCCTTGAGTTTTATGATTATGCATTAGTTTGGTGGGATCAAATGGTCTTAAACAGAAGAAAGCATCGCGAACCCGCCATCGACACATGGGAGCTTATGAAGTCCATCATGAGAAGAAGGTTTGTGCCGAACCACTACCATCGAGGTATTTATACCAAACTTCAACGACTCAACCAAGGTAATCGAAGTGTGGAAGAATACTACCAAGAGATGGAAATGTTAATGAGTCGTGCCGACGTGGAAGAAGATCGAGAGCAAACAATGGCTCGATTCCTTGCCGGGCTCAATGTCGACATCGCCAACGAAGTAGAACTTCACCATTACGTAGAGCTTGAAGAGATGGTACATATGGCCAACACAATTGAGAAGCAATTAAAAAGAGGAAGTAGTCGTTCATCCAAGACAGCCGAAAAAACGTATTGGAAGACTCAAGAAAAGACTTCTTGGAAGACACCCTACACACGACGAGAAGAAAAGGTGACGGAAAACTCCAAACTAACGGCTCCACCAATGACCACTATACCAGTTGCCCGTGCTTCTCATGACAAAACTGGTGCTAGCACTTCAAGAAATAGCGACGTAAGGTGCTTCAAGTGCCAAGGCCGAGGACACATTGCTAGCCAATGTCCAAATAAGCGCACCATGATATTAACGGAAAATGGAGATTATGTCACCGACGAAGAATTGGAGGAGGAGGAAGAAGACGATGAAGAAGACCCGGATTACACTCCTGATGGTCTTACACTTGTTACTCGGCGATCCTTAAGCGTGCTCGCCAAGGAGGACGAAAAGGCTCAACGGGAAACCATATTCCAAACACGGTGCTACATAAAAGATAAGGTTTGTAGTTTAATTATTGACGGTGGTAGTTGTACCAATGTAGCAAGTACTACCTTGGTCGATAAGCTTGCTCTATTATTGATCAACCACCCACGACCCTACAAGCTTCAATGGCTCAACGATAGTGGAGGTATAAAGGTCGCTTATCAAGTTGTCGTTCCATTTAAAATTGGAAGGTACGAAGACGAGGTGCTTTGCGACGTAGTTCCGATGGAGGCCGGACATATTCTACTTGGTCGGCCCTGGCAATTCGATCGAAAGGTATCCCACAACGACTTCACTAACAAGTACACTTTTCGCCATAACCACCGCGACATCACCTTATCACCACTATCTCCAAAACAAGTTCTCCAAGATCAAGCACAAATGTACCAACAAAAAATAAAATGTGAGGGAGAGAGAGTGCAAACACTTGAGTGCCAAACACATGAGAGTCAAACACATGAGAGTCAAATACGTGAGAAAAAAATAAGAGAGAAAAATAAAAATGAGAGTATACTACGAGAGAGAAAAAGAGAGAAGGCACAAAGAAACTTCTTTGCCAAAAAAAGTGAGGTGATAAAAGCGCATCAATCCGGACAGCCGATATTACTTATTGTCCTCAAGGAGAAGGTATTGTTGGCTTCTAACTCTTTATTAGATTTACCATCTTGTGTTATACCACTTTTGCAGGAGTTTGAGGACGTGATTCTGGAGGACATTCCACCTGGATTGCCGCCAATCCGCGGGATCGAACACCAAATTGATTTTATCGCCGGAGCCTCAATTCCTAACCGTCCAGCCTATCGTACCAATCCCGACGAGACCAAGGAACTCCAACGACAAGTTGATGAACTCTTATCTAGAGGGTACATCCGAGAAAGCATGAGTCCTTGCGCCGTACCGGTCTTACTTGTTCCTAAGAAAGATGGGACGTGGAGAATGTATGTTGATTGTCGAGCCATCAACCAAATTACGGTAAAATATCGTTTTCCAATTCCTCGCTTAGATGACATGTTAGATGAATTGCATGGTTCTTGCATTTTTTCTAAGATTGATTTAAGGAGCGGATATCACCAAATTCGCATGAAAGAAGGAGATGAATGGAAAACGGCATTTAAAACTAAACATGGCTTATATGAATGGTTAGTTATGCCTTTTGGATTGTCGAATGCACCTAGTACGTTTATGAGGCTAATGAATCATATCTTACAATCATTCATAGGAAAGTTTGTTGTTGTTTACTTTGATGATATCCTCATTTATAGTAAAAACATGAATGATCACTTGTTACATTTGAGGACTATTTTTGAGACTCTACGTTCAAAAAAATTATATGCTAATCTCAACAAGTGCACTTTTTGCACCGACGAGCTTGTCTTTCTTGGTTATGTTGTTAGTAACAAAGGAATTACCGTTGACCAAGCGAAGGTGAAAGCAATACAAGAATGGCCAACCCCAACCAACGCAGGCCATGTGCGAAGTTTTCACGGGCTCGCTAGTTTCTACCGGCGATTCGTTAAAGACTTTAGCACCATCGCTGCCCCTCTCACCGAAGTAATCAAGAAGAATGTTGGTTTCAAATGGAACGAAGCTCAGGAAAAGGCATTTCAACTACTCAAAGATCGTCTCACAAAAGCACCCCTTTTAGCCTTGCCTGATTTTACAAAAACTTTTGAAGTTGAGTGTGACGCCTCCGGAGTAGGCATTGGAGCTGTTCTCATGCAAGAAGGTCGTCCATTAGCATACTTTAGCGAGAAGCTAAGTGGAGCCTCATTAAATTATCCAACATATGACAAGGAGATGTACGCTTTGATTCGCGCACTTGAGACGTGGCAACATTATCTTATCTCACGAGAATTTGTCATTCACACCGACCATGAGACATTGAAGTACATTAAGGGACAACACAAACTCAACCGAAGACACGCACAATGGATCGAGTTCCTTGAGGCATTTCCCTATGTCATCAAATATAAGAAAGGTAAGGAGAATTTGGTAGCTGATGCCCTTTCTCGAAGGTATGTACTTCTTTCTTCATTGGATGCAAGATTATTGGGATTTGAGGGTATAAAAGAGTTGTACAAAAATGATCTCGATTTTGGTATAATCTTTGAAAATTGTGAAAATGTGGCATTTGGTGATTATTATAGACATGAAGGTTTTTTATTCAAAAGAACTAAGTTGTGTATACCACATAGTTCACTTCGGGAATTACTTGTGAGAGAAGCTCATGGAGGTGGGTTGATGGGACATTTTGGAGAGGCAAAAACATTAGGGACACTTCAAGAACATTTTTTTTGGCCAAAACTTATTAAAGATGTGAAGAGAATTTGTGAACGATGTGTGATTTGTAAGCAAGCTAAATCAAAAGTCCAGCCGCACGGTCTTTACACACCGTTACCCATTCCATACGCACCATGGATAGATGTTTCAATGGATTTTGTCTTAGGACTTCCTCGCACCAAACATGGTCATGACTCGATATTTGTTGTTGTTGACAGGTTCTCTAAAATGGCACATTTTATACCTTGTCACAAAACTGATGATGCTTCCAATATTGCTAATGTGTTTTTCAAAGAAATTGTTAGATTGCATGGAATGCCCAAGACCATCGTTTCCGACCGCGACACCAAGTTCCTTAGCTACTTTTGGAAAACTTTATGGGGTAAGCTAGGCACGAAACTCCTTTTCTCTACAACCTGTCATCCTCAAACCGATGGTCAAACGGAAGTAGTCAATAGAACACTTTCCACTCTTTTGCGAGCACTCATCAAGAAACACATCAAAGAATGGGAAGATTGTCTACCTCACGTTGAGTTTGCATATAATCGTGCTATTCATTCTTCTACAAAATTTTCACCATTTGAAGTTGCTTATGGATTTAATCCCTTAACTCCTTTGGATTTAATTTCATTACCAACTTCAGAGCATTTGAATCTAGATGGAGAAAAACGCGCAAAATATGTTCGTGACTTACATGCTGAAGTTCGGGTGAATATTGAGAAGAGGACGCAAGCTTACATGAAGCATGCAAACAAAGGACGACGAAAAATCACATTTGAGCCAGGAGATTTGGTGTGGGTTCATATGCGCAAAGAAAGATTTCCAGAAGAACGACGATCCAAGTTACTCCCTCGCGGGAACGGTCCCTTTCAAGTTCTCTCCAAAATAGGAGACAATGCCTACAAATTAGATCTTCCTGGTGAGTACCGTATAAGTCCTACTTTTAATGTATCTGACTTAACCCCTTTTTATGCAGATTTGGATTTGAAGGCAAATCCTTCTCAACCGGGAGGGAATGATGAGGACATCACTAGCATTGGACCACCGACGAGACTAGAAGATCAAGAACGGAACTCTATTGGACTACCAACACGTGGACAAACCAAGTACCAACTTAGAGACATAGTTCCGAGATACTTCGTCAAAGATTTGGCCTTATTACTTCACAAAATTTACGACGTCAACGGTTCCATGGCGGGCACAAGACTTTGCATCATATATGCCAAAACTGAACCGGACGTTCAACCGGCCAAAACCGAACCAGACATTCAACCGGCCACAAGGAATATTTTATTTTAATCAAATAATTATATATATATATTTTTTTTTTCTCTTTTGGTGTAATTAAATGTGCACCATTAGTTCTCATTTACTTGGGGGGTTTATTTTCCATTACTTATGTTTTTGGGGTTATGCTTTCTTTTTTCATTCAATTGGTTTTATGACCATTGAATTAGAAGACCTTTGGGTAGTCTTTTCTTTCACTATAAATAAGTGTGTAATCTCTAGTTTGAGATAGGCTTGAATTATATAAAACATTGTGTGATTGTGTGTTTAGAGAGGATTCTCTTAGCTCTAGAACTTATCAAGAATTTGTGCTCAAAATTCTTGTGGCGTTCGTCCGAATTATCGACGGGATTTCCGCAACCCATCGTGGCTTCATTCGATCCATCCTACACTCGAAGGTTTCCAACACGAAAACTTCGTATCTATCCTAATCTTTCCGATAGACGGTCCGCATAAGATTTTGAACTCCAACGAGTTCATATCATTATTAAACAATAAAAATATTAATTAAAGGAATTATGATAAATTTATACTTGATTAAACTTGTTTAAATTTTGCTAGTAATTCAAACGCCAGTGACCTATATTTTCTTTCAAATTGAAATTGCAAAGTCAATATTTTACTCGATATTACTATTTTATCCATTGCAAAAGTAATAGAAAATCATCAATTATTCTTCAACACGGGCTCAACACATAATCGGATACTAAATTGTAGCTGAAGTTGGAGAATAGGGAATCATGGATAATAATTTTGATTCTGGTTTAAAATTGAAAGAAAAATATAATTTTGATTTGGTTCCAGTTCTTAAAATACATAACCGCCGGGTACCGCCCAAAACAAAACCAGCCCTTTATATTTGGAAGGGTGTCTCAATTTATATGTAGTACGTGAACCAAATAATGAAGGCTCGAGGCGATAATGATGTTTATTTATTTGTTATTATTATTATTATATTTATAAATTTTATAATTCGATTGAGTTGTAATAATTAAGTCTGAAATGTTTGATTTTCGTTAGAACTTTTAATAATTACATATGATCTTCGAGACAAAAATCATCTAATTCGGGTCATAAACCATACAATTGAGAATTGACCGATTCTAACAGGTAGAGCTATCAAACTAATTCTCTGTAACAGTTCTTAAATTCAGTTTGTCAACATTCAAGAACCTATAAATCTAATTCAGTATGATTCTTGACCATGCCCTCCCCTACCTTAACCCATATTTTACCCCACACAAAACAACTTCAAGGCAAGTCGTGTCTCCAATTTTCTATGGTTTGAGGCCATACCATTGATGGAGAAAATGAGAACTTTTCCAAATTAATACTCAATTAATTAAGGGCTATGGTAGAAGAAGCCTATAGAGCATATAGAGTTGACTGAGTCACGTGGCACTTGCATCATGGGAGTTTGAATTTTGATAAATATAATCAAACGGACACTATTAGGCAACAAGACAAACACCCAATTTAATAGTCCCCACTTTTACATTTCCAATGTTTTGTGTATTTGACTTTCATTTTACATTATACCCTTCTACTTTTCTTATTTTTATTTGCTATGTTTCTCTCTTTTGTGAGAAGTCACCTCGAAATTTGTGATTATAAATCAAAATCATTCCTTATATGTCTTGATGTAACGTTAAACATGAGTTTCATTTATATTTCTCTAAAACGTTATAACATCCTTAACAAAATAAAAATAATTACCGTTGAGCTTAAAAATGAAAGAATATACAATGTTTTAAAAATGTGAGACGCTAGTTAGTTGAGACTTAACAGAAGATAAATCAAATATTAGTCGAGAATTAATCAGACGTATCGAGAAATTTTAAAATACATAATATGGTTGGAGATAAGTGGACTTTTCTTTTTGAATGAAAATCGAATTTTACTTAAATAATAGCAACTAATCCGGCATCAAGCCGGACAACTGAAGCTACAATTGGTGGGACAGACCCCTCAAAATAATCTCGGCTACTGTTAGTTAAAGCTTGTTTGGCCAATTCGTGAGCCACTTTAATACAGGATCGACGAGCAAAATTTAATGAGTAATTAACCCATGGGACAGAAAGAATGCACATGTAGTTATAGATAATGCCCCCGGACATATTCATCGTTTGCCTCCCCTGCCGGACATGATCCACTACCCTAATGTAGTCTGATTCAAATAACACTTTCGTCCACTTGTTCACTTTTTCCCATGACAAGGCTTATCTGACGCCTGTGGCTCCACCTCTTCGGAATGGATATGTCCCAAAAATCGTCTAGAGAGAGTTCTCACAATTTGACTCTCAAAGTTTCTACAGCAAGCCCTATGCTCTAGAATCCCCTTTCTTCGTCTGTTCCCATGTCAACATTTATCTTCAAAATCCCCCGCCTAGTGGGGACTCATACTTTTGAAAATTCAGCCACGAGTTGATCTTCTCCTAAGGATCCTCCCGAAATTTTTGTCATTGCCCAGGTTCTCTGTATCCCCTTAGCTGTCGCTGCCACTCTTGTCGGATGGAAAGTTTTCAAATTCCAAACAACTTGATTCCTCGCACCCCATATCGCCCATATAGTGATAGCCCACAGGCTTGCCTCTTCCTCCCCCTCCACCCAAGATGCCCAGTTGGATATTGTAGGGTACAGTCCCATTTTTCCTCGGATACCTCGTAGAAGTCTGTCCCCCCAAATAGGGACCACAACTCTACAGTTGAAGAAGATGTGATCAACAGTCTCATCTGGGTGACCACAAATCATGCATTGAGTGACGATTGGGAGACCCCTTTCTGCCAGACGTGACCTTGTTGGTAGAAGGTTTGAGATAGCTCTTCACATGAAGATTTTGACTTTGGGTGGAACTCGCAGTTTCCAAACTTGTCTTCAACCTGTTGCATGCGCTGACGATGACTAGATATTTCCTAGTTGACAGAGAGCCCGGTATGCACTTCTGATACTGTAATTGCCTGTTTTGTGCGCATCCCAATATCAGTTGTCCTTGGTTTCATACCAGTTAGGGAGGATGGAGAATATTCTATTACCCGTGTCATTTTCAAATTGCGCTCTCACCTTTCCTTCATCTCGTGCTCTGATCTTTGGTATAAACAACTCAGAGACATACACGTCTCTTGAAATTATCACCCTGGGATTGGTGGACTTAGGACTACGAAAATGTAAAAAGAAAACTTTTATTATTTTTTTTTAATTATTAATAATTTAAATAACAAACATAGTAGTATAAACCTTTCTCATTGTATTTGTAAACTTATAATAATACACAACTTCTTATAAAAAAGAAAAAATATAATAATAATTCAAATTAGGTGGGACAATCAACAACCGAATCAAACATAAGCAAGTTTTTAAAAATGTTCTAAACCACTGCACTAAACTCAATTGATGATTTTAAAATTAGTTGCATAGATATAGATATAGATTTATTAGAATTTTAAATATAAATTAGATATTTGATAATTCAACAAGACATAATAAAGACCAGCTTGGGTGTTCGATTGATAATACGTCACTTGAATGTCTTATTGAGATCAGTACGAGAAGAAAACAGGGGGTCTTTGGTGTCGATGGACTGATCCGGTTAAACCCAATGAGTTGAGAGAATTTGAATTTCGCGATGTCCATATTGATCGCAGGGTTGATCAAGGAAGCTGATTTAAGAAGGTCTACAGCAAGATCATGAGATTTCTCCATCCGTATGAGTTGGAGACTGTGGCTCTGTATGAAGTTAACTGGTTTGATTCGATTGGTCTCCGGGGTTATCATGGATGCATGTGTAAAGCACTCTACAGCAAGATCACTAGGTTTCTCCATCCGTATGAGTTGGAGGCCGTGACTCTACATGATGCTAAATGAGTCAAGCTAAACAACTATCGGAACATGTGTTCTTTGTTTTGCTTGTAATCAAATGGCTCACGAATTGACTTGTTTGCTTTAACTAACAGTAGATGAGATTATGGTGAGGGGTCTGTCCCACCAGCATTAGCTTCAGCTGTCCGGCGTGATGCCGAATTAGTTGCTATTTAATTAATAAAATTCGCATTTACCTTAAAAAAAGGACCAGCTTGAACACGGCTTAATGGTTGTCACTGCTCATTTCTTGGTTTTATATTAAAGTTCGAGACTTAACACGATATTTGAGTAGGAAAAGTCATATAATATTAAAAAAAAAGAAAAAAAAGACTTAATAAGGATTAAGGAAAGGAAAAACTCATTCTAATAATACGAGTCAAAAGTTTCCTTAATGAATTATTTTCAAAATCACCCACCTAACTTTGTGGAGATTTAGTGGATAAACATTTCTTTTTACAAAATACAACAAAATAAAAAAGCAAATCCAACCAGTGATGAGAAAATCCTCATATTAATGCCAGGGACATTTTGGTAATCTAGGCGTTTCTTGCAATAATCCAATTATTATTATTTTATTTTTACAATATTCGATAATTACATATTTTTATCAAAAGAAAAAATTGGTTTAAATACGAAGTAACATGTCCGAGATGTGGAGGCTAAAAACATTTTGGGTACTAAACTCTCTCTTTCAATTTTGAAGATTCTCAAAGATAGCTCTTTTAAGAATCAAAGCTTTCTTGCTATGAACTCAAGCTCTGCACAGTCCTTGCTGTAGATTGGTGGCGTCTCCGACATGGATTTTGGGGTTCTGGGTTTGGAGGGTCTGTTGAGTCCTGCTGATGCCACCAGCTGTAAAGCTTTTGGATCTGGGTTTCTCAAGCAACAACGATCTGGGTCTGAAGATGACGAGTGGAGGGCTCTGAAAATGGCCAAGACAAGGCCAATGCCATTCCACCAGAGCAATCAAGCTCCGCAAGGGCAGATGTTGAGCTTCTCTTCGCTCGAAACAGAAGCCACCAAAAATGGAGCTTTCCCATATTACCAACATGTTCCTTCATCATGTGCCAGAAATGCAGGTACTTTAAAGCTTTGTTCTGTATTGCTTTCAATTTTAAACATTTTATTTGTATCTGTTGATTGTTAGGTGAAATTGGAAAGTGGGTTTTGTTTGGGAGGAGGTTTTTTGATATGGGTTTTGGGGAGTATGAGTCCAATGGAAGTTTGGGACACATTCTTGCACACAACACATGGGTTTGGTTTGGTTTGATTTTGCTAGTACTGTTAATATTGGGCATTTAGTGGAAATTGTAGTTTTGAGTCTTGTCAAAGCTAAAAAGGTTGGTCCTTTTTCCCTCTAGAGAATCTTGGTGTACTTTGCTTTGGTTTTGGTATATTTTTTTGTTCTCTTTGGACTCTAGATTTTGATAGGAGACTGAATGAAAAGGGTAAAGAGTGTGTGTGTGTGAGGATTAGGCAAGCATGTTTGGTTTCATTTGATATCAAATTTGATGATATGTGTTGTGATTTGGGTTATGGTACAGCATCCGGAAGCTTGGCTTCTCCAAACATGCACAGACATTTTGCTGGGATTAGAGGACCATTTACTCCGTCTCAGTGGAGTGAGTTGCAACACCAAGCATTGATCTACAAGTACATCACTGCAAATGTGCCTGTTCCTTCCAATTTGCTCATTCCCATCAAAAGATCATTCAATGCTTATGGCTTGTCATATCCCTCTAGTTCATGTAAGCCTATTATCTTCCTAGAGACATCAGTAACAATATGTGTAGTTTCTGAAACAAAAACGTGAGTTATTTTGTGTCTGGTTCTCTTGCTGGTTGTGTAGACTTTCCATTTAATCTCATGTAATTGCTGTGCACCTTGTGGAAATGATAAACTTATCCAAATATAATAGCAAGCCATGTCACATGTGTGTTTATAGCTAAGAAAGTTTGATGGGTTTATTTTGTTTGTGCCTGATGTGTTTGTTTGTTTTTATGTAACTGTGTAGTTGGATGGGGTTCTTTCCATATGGGTTTCTCTGGCAGCACTGATCCTGAACTAGGGAGGTGCCGTCGAACTGATGGAAAGAAATGGCGGTGCTCGAGAGATGCTGTTGCTGATCAGAAGTATTGTGAAAGGCACATAAACAGGGGCCGCCATCGTTCAAGAAAGCCTGTGGAAGGCCAGACCGGCCATGCTGCTTCTGGGATCACTGATTCAAAGGTGTTGCCACCAATGCCCAGTGGCAGTGCGTCCAACAGCCTTGTGATTCAGAAACACCAGTTCAAGAATATGCATACATCTCCGGAACCCCTTGTCAACAGGTGATTTGTTTGAGTTCCTCTACTCGTTAACTATTTACTTAGAAATTTGCTTTGTAGTAGACCCCATTATATCATCTTTAGTTCTTTACCTTTGGTAAATGTCACAAATCCTTCAGGTGGAAATTTAGGATTCTCTGTGCAAAAGAATTTCATTATAATTCTCCGGTTTTATTGGGTAACTGAGTTAAGATCCAACAATCACAATAAAGTTAATTTGTGAATTACAGTCTGCATGCATCTTTTGAATTGGAATTGTTGGGACTTGTCCTTTTTACAATATTCTTGTTTTATCCTTTTGCCTGAACAAGGAGAATGTGTGTGACAGGATGCAAGAGACTCGAGGCCTTTCTGTGAATCTGAAATCCCGGGAATCTACTTTTCCTATCCCGAAACAAGATAACCCATTCGAGGAATTTTCCCAATTAGAATTTGGACTTGTTTCCTCCGATTCCCTCCTCAATCCTTCGCATAGCAGTTCCTATCTAGATTTCAGCGATCAAGAAACCCACGAGCAGCATCCTCTACACCAGTTCATGGACGACTGTCCCAAGGATCAGTCCAACCCCTCAGTCATCACCTGGCCTGAAGAACTGAAACCTGACTGGACTCAACTCTCCATGTCAATTCCCATGTCCCTGTCTGACTTCTCGTCATCCTCATCCTCTCCCACACACGAGAAGCCTGCTCTGTCACCCCTGAGACAATGCCAGGAGCTCGACCCCGTCCAGATGGGTTTTGGGGTCAACTGGACACCAAACTCATGGAAGAACCCAATGGGAGGCCCTTTGGGAGAGGTCTTGGCCAACAGCAGCACGAGTTCTTGCAAGAACTCGCCAGAACTTGATTTCCTGGCCCAAGGGCGGGACAGCAGCCCCGAGTTAAGATCTTCCCCCACAGGCGTCCTGCAGGAGTCAGCTTTCGGCTCACTTTCAAATAGCAGTTCAGGTAGTACCCAGAAAGGCGATAACCTGTACACCCATGACAGGATGAGCTTTTTCGACAATGTGCTTGCAAGTTCATCCATTCCATCGTTGTAATCGTTATAACCCGGGCTCTGCAAGATCCACCAGCATTCCTACCCTGTGAGTTTGATCCAATCATGATTTTTCTTTTACATGTTCTTGGCCATTTCAGGCAATGTGGATTTCATGAGTTTTAAGTAATATGAGTTCCCTTTCAAATCCTACCCATACAACAAGATGTTTATTTACATAGTAAATGAATAATGTCCATATGTTTGTTGTGTCAGAGAGTCACATTTAAAAGATGTTGATCTGGAGTTTGGTCTGTATCACATTGATTGATTGAATTTGAGGCTGTGTTGTAGGGTGCAGAACCGGCACAGACAAGATTTGATCTTCAATTCTTTCACACATAATGCATTAAGCTGGGCCCAATATCTTGTTTGCTGTAGTTTTTCCAGCTACACACAGCTGTTCTGGTAAATTCCAAATCATGCTCATTAATGATTGAACATCACTTCTTGGTCTTTACTCGTTCTCTTGACTGAGTCATGATGCTAAAGAGTGATGACAATAACTATATTTATCATGCCAAAGGGTTTCAGGATATGTGTTTGAGAGTGATTGAGTGGTGGATGTTTGTGTAGAGTCAGATCAAATATGACTATATATGATGATTGCATGGGAATTACTTGTGAACCTTTTTAATTATATGAATACCAGAAACAAGTATTTTTTAGAGCTACCTCAACTAGTTTTAACAACATTCTCTAAAAATTCATGAAGTTTTCCTTTTCTTTTTTTTGGAAAACTCTACATCCCTTACACGAACTTCACAAGTTTTTCAAAAAAAAAGTTTACTAGAATTTAAGTGAAAAACTTGAAAAGTTCATAGACGTTCAGTTTTCATAGACGTTCAGTTTTCTTTAATTTTTTTCAGAGGACATAAATACCATGTTACCATTAAGCCTCAACCACTCAAACTCTTATGTACCTTACTAAACCCATTTCAATTCAATTAGTATATTTTTATTTTTAATCATAAAAATTATTTATAGAAGACAGATGACATCATTTAATTGGTTTATGTATCAGTTTTCTTATGGGCAAAGGTGACATTTTTCTTTAACAAAATTGGGGTACAGCTTATATAGAGCATTTTATGTTTACTTTATACTTATGACAGTGACAACAAAGTCATATAATTTAAACTAGAGTGGTATATGTAAATGTATATATTTTTTGAATATAATGATATGTCCCAGCAAAGGATAGGTTGTGAGTGAAGGCAAGTTAAGTGAAGGAGAAGAAGAGACAGGAGGCTCCCTTGTGGGCTGCAGAAGAGGCACAAAACTTGACTTGCTTGTGGTGATCAATTCAAGACAATATGTGATCTTCACTTGTTTCACACAAAATGCATTAAGCTGGCCCAGTTTTGTGTCTCAACCAAATTAAATATCTCACTTGCTGTTGACTCCAGCTACACAATGTTCTTTTGCCAAACTCCAAAACCATTAAATATTAATCATTGAGCACCAAACCAATTATTAATTTTTAAGGGTAATTTTATTTAAGTCACCGCAAAAATTTGTAGTCTCACTTAGGTCACCATAATTCTAATTTACTTTCTGAGGTCACGTTGATCTATTTTATTTTGAAAAGACCAAAATGCCCCTCATCTATTTTTCTTCCTTTTCTTCTTCACGACTCTTCCCTCACCTCCTTCATCGACCACGACCCTCCCTCCACCACCTCCTCTCCCGCCTCGACCTCGCCGGCGCCAACCACCTCTCCACCGCCTTCTTCTGGTGGCGCCCCTTTCTTCACCTCACCCGAGTCGGCACCTTAGATGACGATTCCTTTTCTGGCGACGACGACGACCACTCCTTCTTCGGATCGAGTCAGAAACAATTACCTAATGTCACTTTCCCCTCCATATTCCTCCTCTTTCTCGCCGGTGATGTGGGTCGAGTTTCTGAAAATTGCCTCAGCCAGTGACGAACATGCCCACTACGTCGAAGCGAGAAAAAGAGAGGACAGCCAGGTGGAGGACGTAGGTGAAGGAAACGATGTCGTAGGTGGTGTCGGGGGAGGAGTGGAAGTTGGTCGTCGGCGATGGAGTGGAAGGAAATGATATTTTTGAAGAGAAATAACATATTTTGAAAATTTGAAAACAAATGAAGGGCATTTTGATTTTTTCAAAGTAAAAATATAGACCAACAAGAGGCAAAAGATTAGAATTATGTACATAATTAAATAGCAATGTATATAGTGTAAAAATTAAAACAAATAAAACCATGTACATTACCACACCTACAATTTTACATTTTAAAAAAATAACAATCATTCACGTGTAGGACTAAGTAAATGTACTCGAGTAGTGGGCTAAGTGAATGCTCTTAAGTAGAGTTGTAATTAGGGTGAGCTTTTTACGAGCTGTTCAAACTCAGCTCATTAGATATTCGGCTTGGATGTGTTATTATTGAGCTTGTGTCAAATTCAAACCAAATATTGAATTCGTTTAATAAACAAACCAAACTTCGAGAATGACTTTTTAAGATTTAATAGGTTCGCAAAATAGCTCGTTTAACATTATCAAATGTAGGCTCGATTCAACCTGTTTACACCTCTGAACCAAGGTTGCGTGTTTCATTCCTCTTGAGATTATCAATTCATACATAAACCGAAGTAGTGTTTTCGGTTAACCAAAATTTGAACACCCTTTAACGTGTTTGGTATCAAATCTTTAAAACATGAAGAAAACAAAACACCTTTTCCGAAATCTCAATGAATCCATATATCATTCAATAGAATCTGCAATTGGAGCAAAAAAACTGTAGAATTTGGAATTAGCCACAAGTAGGAGTGATCATATTGTAAGAATGGTATGTGAAGAGAAGCAAGGCTCAGACACGCACAAACGCAGTCATCAGAATATTGCAAATACATGATGATTTGCATATGAACTCAGATTCGAGAAATGTTTTATCATCACTGCCTCATTAACGTTAATCAATCAAACCCAACAAAATTAAACAACAGCAGATGCTTAACAAACAAAAAAATATGTAAATGTAGATTCCTGAAAACAAGAGAGGCAGTGATGCTTTTATATTGGTTTTGTGTTTGGAATGGAAGGGAAGCCCTAATATGTGAAATGACCTTTCTGCCCATCCGTATTGGGCCCAGATCTAGACAAAACCCAACTCTCAAATTGGGCTTAAGACTCGCTTGAGTATGTGACAACTTGTCGAGTTTTTTTGTCCGGGGGAGACAGCCAAGTAAAAATTGGGATAAACTCGAGTCGAATTTTACAGGAAGATCTCTTCACAAATAATATGAGGCTCAACCACTGCACTGCAGTGTCTTATTGAAAATAATTTACATATTGCTTAAGGTCGCAAAGTTATAAGAATTTTAGTTAGTGGGGTAAATTCTAAATCAAATATGATTACTGATAATAAAATACCCGCAACCCTTAATATAATTATTGTAATTAGTTTTTATAAGGGATAATTACATTTTACTAGTCTAAAGTCCAAACCTCATTTTAAGATCACTATACCCAAGTTTGAGCTTTTTTTCTCGATCCCTCAAGTTTCATTACGTTACACTTGAGGTAAATTATGTTAGATTTAACTGATATGATTTGTAAGAAGTCTAAAATACCCTCGCTTAATGGTATAATTCTTTAATGATAATGAAATGACCATTAACCCTCACTTGAATAATTATCTAAACTTATAGTGCAAGGATAAATAACAAATTAAAAACTTAGAAAAATACTACTTTACCCTTTCTTCAACCACTCTCCCTCGTCAGTGCCTCCATTCTTTCTTTTCAATTCCATTGTCTTTCCATTTTATTGATAGTTTTTGAACATAAAATTAGACAAATCAATAACATATGTACTCATTAACCAGATTTGTTCATACATAAACCCTAATCATCAATTTAAAATAATAAATCTTCAACCCAAAATCATCCTAAAAAAACCGTAATCATCAGAGAATTTATGCATATTCTAGAGAAAATTTTCGAACTTATGAACAATTTTCCGGGATTAATCGCTCGCGTGAGCTTTGGGTCATTCTCAAATTAGAAGGACAGAATCGGGAGGCTCTATTCTGTGTATCGTCAGAATCTGTCAGAAACTGTCGCGAAGGAGAAAATCCCGACTCATACCATATCTAATTTTGGGTATCGTCAGATTTGATCGGAAAGTGTCGTCGTTGTCGATGCTGTTATAGAGAGTGTCGTCAGAAAGGGTGTTGTCAAAGCTGACCGAAAAGGGTCATCGATGTTGCTAGAGGGAGGGTCGTCGTGGGAAAGGCTAGCCCTCGACTTCAACGTTCTCAGCCGCCACATCCCTTTGAGTTATGCTTCTTCTATCGCCAACACTGCAACATCGTCGATTTAGACCTCCTCCCGGCACCGCACAACCTCGATTTGGACCTCTCAACCAGATTCCTGGCGACTGACGACAGCTCTATTGATTTGGATCTCTTCTCCTGATTCAAATTCCCGAGGCATCGATCGCTAAATTTTGAAAGAAGAGGAGATGGAGGTTGAAGGCATGAAGAAGAGAGAGAGAGAGGTGAGTGACAAACATTCAGGAGGGAGGGCTAAAACGGTCATTTCACAATTGTTTTTATCTTTTAATTGTGTTGATTTAAAAAGACTCATATACCCTTCGACTCTAAGATTGGTTTATCGTTACAGTGAGGGTAAATATTTCATTTTATAATTATATTGAAAGATTTGAAATATTTATACCCGGGGGCATTTTGGGTGTTAAAAAAAGAGTTAACGGTTTCTGTTACAGATTTATCTTAAGTGTAACGTAATGAAACTTGGGGGATCTAGAAAAAAAAACTCAGACTTGGGTATAGTGATTTTAAAATGAAGTTTGAACGGGTATAGTGGTCTATAATTACCCTTTTTTATAATTTCGAAAGAAAAGACAAAAAGATAAAATAATTTGATATAAATATGATACAATGAAAATAAAATGTCATAATATGAATGTAAACTACATTATAAAATCGAAGTACAATAACAAGAGAAATTCATATATGATATATCTTTTTAAGATTTGAAATTACAATTTAAATCAAATTTAGAATTGTCGTGTCAGTGTCTCGGTCACAACACAAGCACAAGAATTCAAATAAAAATGCAACCTTAAAAGAGAGTGAGACATCTATGATGATGGCTTATGTTGTAATATCGTTGAGTACTGCAAAAGAAACCAACCACTCCCAAAAAAAAAGTAACCACCACCACCGTGCTTCTCTAAGTAACCGTTACACAACGGTTCTCATTCTCAAAATCAAACCCGGCAACAAAATTCAAATATTTGACAAAGCACTGTGATACCAATAAAGCCACCCAAATTTACCCTTTTTCACTACTTTTCTTTTCAAACACAATCATCGTATATTAAATATAAAACCCTAAACCCATTTCTGATTTTGGGCACTTCCTCAATCTGGTTTCAAAAAAATGGGTTCTTGCATCAGTATCTGCAGACCCAAGAAACCTCCCCAAGAACATCAAGACTTGTACGATCTTGATCTTGAAGATCATCAAGATCGTGCCCATGTTAGAGACAGGCTTGTCATCAACATCCCAACCCAAGAAGAAGCTCCAAAAATTACAAAAATGCCACCAATCTCTCCTCCCTCCCCTTCCAATTCTTGCTCCTCTCTGTCCTCATTCTCTTGCAACACAAATGGCAACTGTGCCAGCTCTTGCTCGTCGTCGTCGCTGTCCTCGGCATCCTCGAACGCCTCGTCGATCTTGAGCTCAAAGGACAGGACTTTCTCGAATGAGTTCTTGTGGACGTGCGTCAAGGACAATCCACACGTAATCAGGACAATTGTGCCCGAAAAACCCAAGTCCCATGTTGTCCAAGTTCTTGCACCGGCCAAGCAATCCATGGCGAGCCCACAGAGAGCCACACCGCAGAAGAGGGTGAGGTCGAGCTCACCGAATCACCTCACGAGACAGAAGAGCTTCAGGAAGGACCCACCGCCGTCTGATCTCTACTCAAGAACCAGCTTGAGGTCACCATCTCCAAGTAGAAGATTCAGTGGTGCTGGGGGTAGTAAGGTAAATTTAAATCAAGGCAAGTCCTTGTCTTTGGCGAGAAATAAGGAGAATCTGAGGCCGCAGAGTCCAGATTTGAGTCGTGTTGTTGGGCAGAGGGCTGGTTTGAGGAGCAGAGAGGCTGTGTCTATGAGCAAGAATAGTAATGGTTTGAGATTTGATGAAGCTAAAGCTAAAGCTAATTGCTCTGCTGGTGTTGGTGTTGGTGTTGATCATGACGTTCCCATGGAGGATATTGATAATCCTCTCATTTCTTTAGATTGCTTCATTTTTCTGTAGAGTTTGTTAGACTTTTTTGGGTGTGTTTGTGTTTATAGTATAGGATTTATTTTGAATTATTTGGTTTCATGGTTTGTTTGAAAGAAACATAAATGATTTGTAATGCCATTTTCATTGTTAAGACTAGTTCATGGTAAACAACTGTCTTTTAAGTTATTTGTACTGATGAGGTGTAATTTATTGAGAATTATGTGATTTTTTGTTCGAACACATGAATTTGAGATAGTCGTCCGACCGGATAATAGATAGGTAAAATTAATTTGCGAATTTCAATAACATTATGTCATAAGTACGTCAATGTTCATATCTTATTGCAGATATTTTACAAATTTCCCAACTTATGTTTGGAATTGGAATTTGCTGATAAAAAAACACTACCTGTAGAGAAGTCTGAGTTTAAAATTGTAGAAGTGTCCTTAAAATCCTCATATGTATAATTTTATAAATATTTTCTTCCTCCCAACATGAAAGCTCAATATTGTGCTCGTCAAGGCCCATTTAAGCCCAACCATATATAGTCCGCAAAATTGTCACATTAAATTAGACCCAGATTCAACCTTCATGACCAAACCGAATAATCCCATTACACTTCACTAAAATGTGTGAATATCATAGGTATTTGATAAAAAAGGTGGTAATTATAGTTCAATGTGGTGTTCCATGCGTGTTTTACATTTCAGGTGTATTTTTAAATGTATTAATCAAATACATAGAAATTTAAATTTATATTATCTCACCCTAACACCGTTAAAACATACAAAATAATATATTATTTGAGGTGATTTTTTGTGTGTAAAATATCACAACGGTCATTGTATTAAGAAAATAAAAACTAAAAAACAGAAATTTGGGGTTGTTGTTAAGATCGTCAGTAAGTCTTCTTCTCCTTTCATGACATCCACTTTCGTGAAAAGCATCATGTTAGAAAATTCGTGTCGAAAAATGGTATCAAACGGGTTACATCGACTTTTACAACTTCAAAAATAAGCCATTTTAGAAGGAGGGAGAACAACCAGAGGAGAGAACACATGAGGACAATAACCCATAAACAAGTTTAAAAATTGATTGTCTTCATTTCGATTCGGAATACTTTTAATTGCCTATAGTTTTAGTATTTAAACAATTATGGTGACACAGACGAGAATTTTAATTCTACTTGAATTCACCGTTGTTAGTGTTGCCCTTCCTTGCTCTTTTAGATCTGCCATTGAATGCAAATCAAGGATACATTGTATTACGTTATTTTTATAAGTTTAAAATTGAAAATATGAAGATTTAACACGTAATGTTAAAGTGGTCATACTCATAATTTGGTTATTCGAACTATCTGACTAAGAATTGGACCGAACCATTTTTTTAATATTATAAAATATCATATTTGGCTAATTTCACAGTATTCATTTTTTTTTCTTTTATAATTTCTAAGTGGATTAAATTTTTAAGAAACTTGTCCTCGAGTTTAGGCTTAAGTTTATAATATTCCTATTACAGTTAGATTCTAGAAGTCGGTCACTTGGTTGTAGGTTCTTTCTTTAATTGTGAGACTACTCATCCAAATTAATGTCATCATGTGCTATTTCACATGAACAAACAATGTTACAATGAGCCTGCACGACAATAACTCAACCTTTTGGGCCACTTATTATCAAGCTTGTGTTCACACATTATTCAACCAAAAAATAAGATTCAATGGGCTCTCCTTTTGACTTTGTCATAAAGTTGGAGACACCAATTTTGCTATCATCAACGACAGCTCAATCATTCAATACTCCTATATGATTATTTTTTTGCATTTTTATATCTTCTCTTCTAGCAATTCATACTCAGCTTAGCTTATAAGATGTTATAAGAATACGTTGAAGTGAGAACCACAAAAAGTGAGAATTATAAGAATTAATATGAAGACGTCATGATCAAATTTCATAATATAATCAAGAAGAAAAAGTGTTACCCTCTAAAAAGAATGGTGTAATGAAAGATTGATAAATTATTATTATTATTTTCTGCACATGCCAGCTTAACGCTTGTCATGTGGCGCACTTTAGTGATTCTCACAATTTATACGGTATGATAAGATTTTCACCAGATTATACTTCACATAATATATATAAGTATTAAAGTACAAATTACCATTATGATCAAACAACAATTTGAAATTTAGTATACAATTTGTTTATAAGTTTGCTGGAAATTTAAATTTCAACAAAATACATACACATTTCCGATCCATATCACTATTTAAAAAAAACTTTATTGCAATTTAATTCATATTTTACTGGATAGTTGATCAAAATTTTGCTATAACGACGATATATTGACAATGTTCCAACACAATCTCAATCTTTAATTATTACATATGTTAGAAATTTCATAATTCAACCATGTAAAACAATAAAAATATATAATTAGTTATGAATGATATATAGAGATCACCAAACTCTTAAAAGACTTGGATCCATTATAGTTTTTTCTCAACTATTCTCTGCCTCTCATTCTTATTGCATTCATCAAGCTAGTCCATGTGTGTCTCGATTTTAAGATTGATGAAATGAGAAATGAGATGAGAAGGCTTCTTGTTTTCATAGCTGCCCCACTTCAAATAAGTATGCTCACATGTGATTGAAGATGTTTTTGTCGAGTATCGAAATAAGAATAAGAAGTTAGATCGTTGCAATCAACAGTTATTTTAGTTTTTAGTTACAGTAATAAACTACTGCAAATTTTAGGTAAGATATTAATAAATTGAAAATAATATTAGATTATGAAATTCACAATGATACCAATCTTAATCATTGGAGTAACTATGGACTATCAAGTTTCAATGAAAATTTGTTTTGGCATTTGTGAACACTCTGTTCATGTAATGAAAGTCAAGCTTATAGTTTGGATTTAGACATATGTTTCATTGTGCATATCTCAACAAACTTAATTTAAACATTTATCAATAATTTGTCCACACAATTTCTCTTATGGGCCCATTTTCATCAAATTTCTATCATTCTTACAAGTTTTGATGCCATCATATCACAATTCCTCTGGTTTTATTTTCTCATAAGACAATAGTTTGATACTTGTATTTATGTGGAAATGTTGGTGCTATATATATTCAAACTTGACCCTACCAAAATTGAAAATTTTATCCTCAATTTCTTACTGTTATAACATGAATAGTGAAGGATAATGATTGAGTTGATGGTTGTGACTTAATTTCCCATACTATTTTGTTTTTGTTTTAATAGTTGAACTTAGAAATAAGTAACAAGTAAAATTTAATTGATTCAATACATCTCATTAATAGCTTTTGATTAATTCTCTCAATAATTAGCAACAATTCTATTATAAAGGTTGAACTTTTTTTGCATTATCTTAGTTTTTCAATCATTTTCACTTTCAAGACAAAATATTTGTCACATATTTTCATCATATACAAGTTTTGAATATGAGAGATGATTGAAAACTATCAAAATCAAAATTGTATATTTCATATTTAACTAACTTAGCATGCGAGTTTTTAATAAAAGTTGAGTTTGATTTGTCCATCCAAGACTAGATTGGTTGTTTAAAATATTTCAAATCTACTTACCAAACTAAAAACAAGTCAATTTGATTTTAAAAAAAAAAATTACAAACCATTTGAGTATGAATTATAAAAAATAGTTTTATCATGACTTCAATTGTACCATTCAATTTATTATTAATAATAATCTAATTATAAGATCATGATAAACTTTAGTTGTTAATTAATTATCCCTACTTATTTTATTGGATATAGTGATTGTGTCAACCTTGGCAAACCGAATAGTCAAATTAAATCCTATTTTTGGTTCCACCGTGTGACTGCCGCTAATTATTATATTATAGTCATCATCTTAATGGGTTTGTGCCGACCAAAAACAATCATTAATTTAATCCTTGATTCCATGAATCTTATTCGATTCCTTTCAGAATTTACTACTTTTTAATTGAATAATCACCATACATATCCCATATTTCACCTACTCGTCCTTCTGTAAATAAATAATACAATTTTATATCCCGTGTGGGTACAGTATATTAGCATGTGATCCAAATTTCATCGACGCAGCAGACGATTTTTTATTGGGGTAATTTTATAAGTATTTCTAATTTTAACTTATTTCGAATTCAGGATGTGAAGCGTAAGTTCAGTTCAATATTTTACCAAGGTAAAATAGTCATTTCATATTTATTAAATATGTGCACAATTTGAAAATTAAATACTAAGGGTATTTTGGTCTTTTTGCATATCAATTATGTTATATTTAACTCGTTAGGTACTTATCTGTAATTAATTAAACTTCGGGTACCGCCAAAAAAAGTTTTAAATTTGAGGCACTGATTTCGAAATGATGCAAAATTAGGGAACTGACATGGAATTATCCCTTTTTATTTGATTAATAGTCTAAAAACTGAGACTATACATAGAAAGTTAATTGACTTTGAGTGTTTGTTATGTTGTGAGCGTTGATCGCTTGCGTTTTGAGTATAGATTGATTGGAGTGTTTTTCGTGAAAATTTGTTTAATGCGTTCTGCAACACAATTGCAGGTGTTTCTTCAGCCAGTCAAGGTGAAGACCGTGACTTACATTATGCTATCATGTACACTCAGTTTATGAGTGGTGGAGATTTTCCTACCTGAATTGAATAAGTGAATGAATGAAATATTTTTATTAAAAATTTAAAATTAATGATTAATTATAAATTTATTATAAAAATTACAGAGAATAAAAATATATTAATAGTCATACAATTGTTACGTTAAAATTACAGTAAATAAGAGAAAACGTATTTGAAATAGTGGTTCAAAAAAACTTTAATGGTGAGAATTTATGAGCTTGTTGGGTGAGAGGCCTTTTAGCAATAATGGCCTAATTTTCTTTAAAATATAAAAATATCCTCAAGTCTAATAATAAAATAAAACATTAGCATTTAAATAATCTTCTGTAAAATAGAAAGTGTGATAAACCCAAAAATATTTTTAGTAAACTTTAAACAATGAAATTTGGAAGTATATTTCTCAATTGCATAAAGTCATTTTGCTGATGCCACACACTTTACTTCACAAGCTCACATCACATCACACACAAGTCCAATTTCCCTCTCTCTCTCTCTTCACATTTCCCTATAAATTCATGTCATCATTCCCTCAATTCCTCAACACACAGAAACAAAAAATACCATCTTCATCTCTCTCTCTCTCTCACCATGGCCAAGCTCAACCTCAACCTCAACCTCAAGCTCACCACTCTCCTTCTCCTCCTCCTTTCCTCCACCATCTCCCACTCAGCCAGGCCTGACTCAACCTTCTCTCAACAACACAAGGTGTGTTAATTATGTTCTATCCTTAATCTAATTTGTCCTGATTATTCCTTAATCTTTGTGTTTAGTACTTAAGGTTTGATTCTCTATTGATAATTGTATTGATGTAGATTGATGTTGATGGTAAAGAAGTTGATGCTGAGGAGAGCTCATGTGAAGGTGTTGGAGAAGAAGATTGCTTGATGAGAAGGACTCTTGTTGCTCATCTCGATTACATCTATACCCAAAATCACAAACCATGAAAATTAATCATCGTGTAATACAAAATCTACCACTATTAATTAGCTGGTGCTTAAATTACTATTAATAAATACTTGTTTATTACTAGCTATGTATATTTCTGTTTTGCTACTGTTCGTATATTGAAAGTCTTGGTGTGTGTATAGTGAATTATATATATTCGAGTTTCTTAGACGTATATAAATTGTTAATTCCAATTACGAGTCTTGTTACATTAATGGTGTGGATTTTGTGGTTAATTAGTTAAGGTTTCTATAAGTGGAAGTTTCTTTGGGAAGAAGAAAAAGTTGTGCTTGGACTTGTGTCTGGTCATCATATGACTGATCCATGATGAGTCGTGTAGTGTTGAATTTGAAACACTTAGAAAACGCGTAATGACCGAATATATAGGTGACTAGCTAATTTAAAACATGAAACATGGGACTCGTGACTTTGTCTAAGTTCACACGTGTTTTACTTTTACTAGAAAATATAAAGTGCATCAAGTGGTTATGGTGAATTACTCTTTCTTATCGTACAAGTTAATAACAAACATAAAATTTATATGTAATATGTCAAAAGTACTCTTTTATATATGATATAAGGAAATAGTTTTTAAGTATAAGAAAATTTTACTTCACTGACATTCATTGAAATTATAGTTTTTACATTTGTTTTTCAAAGGTAAAACGAATAATTCAAAAAATAGACATAACATCAAGTTGGATAGTTGAAGTTACAGATAGTGGGACAAACCCTTCAACATAATTTAAGCTATTTTTCGTTAAAAACAAGTTTGGCAAATTCGTGAGCCATTTGAGTACGGGCAAAATAAAGAAGATCACACATTCCGATACACTATTCGTTAATGATTCCTCCAAATTTGTTTAGCTCGACAGGTTTAGCATCATGTAGAGGCACAACCTCCATCTCATACGCATGGAGAAATCTCGTGATCCCGTTGCATAATGTTTTAAACAGGCATCCATGATAATCTCGGAGACCAATCGACTCGAAACAGTTAGCATCATACAGAGTCACGACCTCCACCTCATACGGATGAATAAACCCCGTGATCTTGCTGCAGACCGCATTAAACCAACTTTCTCGATCAACCATGCGATTAATATGGGTATCGCAAATCTTTAAAATTTCAATTCCACCAGAGACCCATCGTGACGTATTGAAGCTTAAGAAAACCGAGGCTCCTTAACTCGATATGCTTGCATAAATCTGCATACCGATGTCATAGAACTCCGTTTCTCTCCCAATATCTATCCATCAACCAACCAAAAGCAAGTTGCCAGAGCTTTCTGGCCCTTCCCCAAATAATCCCGCCTAATTACCATTGTTCCGTAACCAGCTATTTGTCGAGCTTCTATGCCCGTCTCCCGATGTCCCCTTCCTAGACTCGTCTCCCCTCACAAATTATATTAGAATAATACCCCCTCACTTTTACCATCGTAAACTACTCTACCTCCCACACATAAACACTCGCGTCCCCTAACCCAACTTGACCCTACCACGAAATCTAGCAAAACCAATTCACTCTCTGTCTTCCTTTGCCCACCGTAGCAGATCCGACCAGCAACTCCTTCTCGCCGCCGCAGTGCCTTCGCAACACCCCCCGTCACAGAAGACTCACACCTGAACGCATATCTCGTTCGCCCCTTCAACAAGCGTCTCCGCACCTACTGCCGCACCACCTAGAACCTTCGTCGAACTAGTCGATCCGCCTCATGACCTGCTCACAGACCCACCGTGAGCCTGATTCCTGACAAAAGCTCCTTCCGCGCGAAGCTCTCCTTACCCAGAAGTCTCTACACCATCTCCCCGATGCCGGTGCTCCGCCCAGACATTGTCGCCACACCAGAGAACTCACTCGCATACGAGATTTGCCGCGAGACTCGTCAATATTTGACGTAACCCTAATCGCTTAAAGCGAGAGAGTACATACCGCGACCTTCCGAAAACTCATAAAAACACAATTTTTACATCTTCTTAAGTTATCACAAGATTAATTTTTTTGAAAATTCTGTTAATTTTTATTGGATTAACGAAAGTATTCACCGTGTTCAAAATTTTAAAAATATTTTACTTCTTTAAAAAAATAATTTTATGGAATAAATAATAAAATCATATTTTAATATAAATCGACACACATTTTTCTCCACCAAGAAGAGATAAAGGCATGTGGGCATCAGGGAAACTCTATCTTGGGCGAAAGGGAGGAACTGGACATTGATCACGCTAGAGTCGTTCTGCCTTAGGATGGTGGAAGCTATTCGAAGCGGGGAGCAGACCATGAACATGTTCGGAGGTATTATAAGTGACTAGTATCCCGTCCACCTCTGGGGAAGGATGTACCTCCGTTTCCTTTGTTCGTCGCTCTTGTAATTTTGTGACTTATGAGTTAGTCAGACATGCTTTATCTTTTCTTAATTGAGATCACGATGAGTGGACTGTCCTGAAAGTGTTTATACATTGAATACTTGATGAATACAATAAAATACAAATGTCTCTATATATAGACTTGATAAGCTAGGGTTTACATGAGCTATGACGGCTAGGGTTTAAGTAGAGATACAAAGTGTAGTGGGCCTCGGCCCATATATTAATAACTAATATAATATATCTAACACTCCCCCGCAGTCGAAGCAGGAGGAGGTTGAATGCTTTGACTGGAGCAAAAGTCTTCAAAGAGATCAGTCAGGAAGCCTTGCAAACTTAAGAGATGAACTTGATCTGCAATAAGTTGAACCATAGTATTAATCGAGATTGAGAAAAGAAACTGAGGGAGGTAAGGAATATAAGGAGACGGGAAGTAAAGAGAGATAATTAGAAGAGAGTGAGAGATTGAATAAACTATGAGAGAGAGAGTGAAAGAAATGGAGATTGACTAAGAGAGATTGATAGAGAAAGAAATAAGAATAAATAGGAAGGAAAAGCAACTACGTCATATATGACAGGGCGACAACGACGTCGCATAAGGATAGTGCAAAAGAAGCAACTACATCATATAATGATGGTGCGACAACTACGTCTCATAAGGAAGGTGCAAAACAAGCAACTACGTCGGTGTGAAACAATGTCAAGCAACTACGACGGTGCTATATTATAGTAAGAAAATAAAAAAAAAATTTGGAAGAGTAGGGTAGAATAATAGAGAATATTTAAGAAATTTAATTTAATAATGTGAGAGACTAGTATAGAAATAAAGATTTAAAGAAAAGAAAAAAAAAGTTAAAAGAGATGGGAAGATACGGAAAGAAAACAAGAAGACATTAAGTAATAGATGAAAGAAAAATTAATTTGAGAATAAGAAATAGAAATAGAGATAGAGATATGTGGTGTTGAATGTTCAAGAAGGGTGGAGAGCAAATAATAGTGGAAAATAAGACAGAAGAGAAGAAAGGACAAAAGAGAGTGATAAACAGGCACAATGCCTCGAAGTTGGCCATAGAGGCAGCATTAAATCGAAGAAAAAAAAAGAAATTGCCTCGCCCACCCGTTAAATCATGATTAACGAGTGGCAAAGCCATATGCAACGAAAAATTGTGACCAAAATCTAACCTAAACCTCTGATACCATGAAATGAAAGTGTTTATATTGATGAATGATTGATTACAATAGAATACAAATGCCTCTATATATATTACAATAGAATACAAATGCCTCTATATATAGGCTTGATAAGCTAGGGTTTACATAAGCTATGACGGCTAGGGTTTAGGTAGAGATACAAAGTGTAGTGGGCGTCTGCCCATATATTAATAACCAATATAATATATCTAACACTCCCCCGCAGTCGAAGCAGGAGGAGGCCGAATGCTTTGACTGGAGCAAAAGTCTTCAAAAGGAGTAGTAGGAAAGCCTTTGGTAACCATATCTGCAAACTAGATGATTTGATGAGAAGGGAATGAGAATTTAGAAAATAATTTTGGGTGGTGAGAATTTAGAAAATAATTTATAGAGATTAATAAGAGAGGATGATAGAGATAGAGAAAATAAAAATAACTAGAAAGGAAAAGAGGGAACATGAAGGGGGGGGGGGGGGGGGGGGGGGGGCAACTACGTCATATAATGACGGTGCGGCAACTACGTCTCATAGGGACGGTGCAAAAGATGGTTTTAAGATATACCATCAAACTTGTAGGCAACTACGTCAGTGCGAAATAATTTTCAAGCAACTACGACGGTGCAAAACAATAAGAAAATAAGTGGAGATAGAATATCGAGATCAAGATAATAAGAGATAGAGAGAAAATTAATTGAGCAAGAAAATTGTGAAAGTGATTAGGGAGTGATTTTTTTTTTTGAAAGAGAGGACAATATGAAGGGATTAAAAAGAAAATAGAATAAATGGTGAGAAAAAAATATATTACCTCGCCCACCCGCTAAATTATGATTAACGAGTGGGCAAAGCCACACGCAACGAAAAAGCTTAACTAAGATTGACCTAAACCTCTGATACCATGAAAGTGTTTATACATTGAATACTTGATGAATACAATAGAATACAAATGTCTCTATATATAGAATTGATAAGCTAGAATTTACATGAGTTATGACGGCTAGGGTTTAAGTAGAGATACAAAGTGTAGTGAGCCTCGGCCCATATATTAATAACTAATATAATATATCTAACATGTCCTACCACATGTTATTTTGGTTGTTCGGCGTGATGTCAGGTTAGAGTCATGATCTCTTCGGCTACGTCGATGTTCCGCAATGTAATCACGACAGCCACTCAACCGATACCATGTTTGGTTACGTCTAATTTATTGCAACTCTATAATCAATAGAAACACCATGCGCAAAATCTTAAGAGATTCTTCAAAAATGACCCCTTCTTCGATGCCCCACATAAGAGGGCAGATCAATGTCAAAAGCTTGCCAAATCAATTAAGCTAACTCATAATATGATGTTTAAGAGTGCCAAATCCTCTTCTTCATCACTCATATTAATAGGTAACCATGATGAATGATAACACTGAAAAGAGCATCATTTAATTTGCAAGGTCTAAATTTAATTTCTATGATTCGTAATTAAAGATTTTTCTAAATAACGTCAAATACGATCCTTGTATTAGAATGTGTTATGGGCCTTATGGCCTATCGTCGATTCTTGTTTCATATCATTTACGTGTAGACCACTAATTATGAATGTAAATAATAAAATAAACACTAACAGATAGAATAGTATATGTGTACCGGAGATGGGTTGAGCAACGTGTGTTCCCTTAAGACAAGATGACTTCTTTCTACGGTACTGAACTGAGCAATTGTCTACCAAGATAAAACGGACTAAAACACTAACGAGTGCTACGAATAGTGGAGTCTGACGACATAATTATTGATTTGTATTTAAGCAATAGGAGAGAAAGAGTTAGAAAAAAGATTATTCGGAAAGATCGTGAATTTCCTTTCAATTTCAATCCTTTAAATAAAAGAGTTGACACTGTTTCGAACATATACACCTATTCAACGCGTCTCTTCTGAAAAGGTTGTGACCCTTAAATCAAAAGGTACTCTGTATTAAAGCCAAAACACATAAGCATGGGTTAATACGTTGAAATGAAAAAATTATTTAAATTTGATGGTTAAAATGATAATATAAATCTTTACATACTATTGTCTCATTCAATCCTCATATTATATGGAGTAATTAATTTGACCACTCATATAATATTAATTCCAACTCATCTTAATTTATTTGTGGTGCATTTGCATTACTGCATCACTATTGCATTTAATACATGTTATACAATAGGGCCTAGAGATATCTTATATACACTCTCAACCTTGCATTCGCGTATGGTGTACAATAAGTTATTGAACAATCGTTATAATTATTAATTAAATTAAAATAATTGTACATGAGAGACACGATTTGTGCATGTGGACATGCATGTTCATCACTAATGACGATGACAAAGAATAGAGACGGAGCTTTAGATTGCATCAAAGCATCGTAAGATAACTAGAATCCAACATTTTACGTGTCATGATTTCCCAATAAATAGCTCATTTGATCTTTTAATTTATGATAAGAGGTATTTTGAGTGGCTGTCAAAAATTTGTTTTAGATCTTATTTAAATTAGTTTATGATAAATTTGGATAAGAATATAAGGTTAATAAAATTGTCATCAGATACTATAACACGGTTAAATTTAGTAGATTAGCACTTAAAATTATGTATTAAATTATTCTAAAGTTATTGCTCACAATTGATCAATAGTTGAGCATTAGGCATGACGGATAGATAAGTGTCCTAATTATTTAGAACTCTATCTCTATAGATATTTATATCTTCTAAATGGGAAACGTATTAACAATTTTCTTAAATTACTCGTATTAATTTTTTTAAAAGCATAAACAACTTTATAACAGATTAAATGCAATAAGTACAAACAGAAGTAATAACATAGAACATAAACTATACCCTTCTTCAAGCAAAACTCAAAAGAGCAAAATTGACTAAAACAGATGATCATCTTATATCCTAACGCATATACAAATTAAATAGAATAATAATGTGATAGGAACACTCGCCGCTCGAGTCCATAGATCAACACTTTCTAATTAGTCTAACGACTCTAGAAGGACCATCACTCGATCTCTCCACAACTCAACAACTCTCAACAAAACTGACACAAAGGCTACGACGCCCAGCGCGAACCACCAATAAACAAGTCACTAGGAAGGAGATTCTTCTCAATACGGCCCAATTCCGTACACAACCCAAAAACCGACCAATTAGAATGTGACCGAATGAACGCTTCCCTTGAGATACCCACAAATCTTGGATCACAGATTAAGTTTATCTTTAGAAATGAAGGATGAAGAGGTACGAGCCTATAGCATAGATCATGTTCAAGTAAGGTTGAAGATCACAAATTAAATCAGTTCATATTATATGAGATTTTAAGTGTCCTCGATGTGGACTTCGGCCCAACATGTAGGTGTGAGTCCAAATACATGTACACTATACTACAATATTCAAATTCAATCAACTTACACACTTAAAATAATAAATAATTTAATAAGAGGTTTATCTATGTTTTGTAATATACCATATTATGTTAATTGGATAATATGGGCCAACTTCTGTAATGGCCATTAGGCCCAATGGTATTGGCAAGATTATAAGGCTTGCTTGTCTGTGTGGGCCACAGTTCCAGTCACTTAATGAAGAGTTTCAGTTTCAAACTTATATATATTAACAATTAATTGTTAAACGCATATGTGAGTGAAAATTATGTTATAACTTCAGTTTTATAAAAATACATACTTATACACTTTTTTGTACTTAACAAATAACACACCTCGTTTTGCAAAAATTTCATAAAATAATATAGGACATTTTTTACGATTTTTCTAATTTGCTTACATTGAATAAACAATTGAGTGTACCTCACATGATTAATACAAAAAAAAAAAAAAAAACTTACTCGCGGTTTTACCTTGGTGGATCTCTATGTTATTTACTAAAAGTCTAGAATCTTCCATTACTAATTAGTAAGTTCTAATCTTGGATCTATTTGAAAAATCCTCAAGTTGCTAAGTGATAAGCTATTTGATAACCTATTTGCTAAGTGATAACTTATTTAACTAAATGATAACTTATTTAAAGAGATTTCTATCATTTTTATATTTTACAAATTCTAATTTTTTTGTTATTTAATATTTTTTGGTAATATGTTAATACAATTAAAAAATTTTGATTATTTAATTTTATGATTTGTTTTAGTGTACTGATACATTTCAAACTCAATTAAAAATTATAACAGTATCTTGAAATTTATTTTAGTATAGTGATACATTTCAAACTCAATTAAAAATTAAAACAGTCTAACATATTAATATATTCAAACTCAATTAAAAAATTAATTTTTTAATTGAAGGTTATATTTTTCAGATTTTTTTTAATTAAATATTTAATTATAATAACAAATAAAGTTAGTATTAATTGAGATTTGGTTAAATTATAGTAGCTAAAAATAATATTTTACACACTCTCTACAACTTTGATTAAATGATAAATTTAGAATATGATGTATTCTAAAAATGTTTTAATTCAGCAGAAATTATTTGTGAACTAATCTCCTAAAATTCGATTTTGGTGGGAATTTGAGAAGTTTGATTTTTGGATGAGCGTAAAATACATGTTTTTCCGGAATGTCCCAATCCGGGCCCCACCTAATCATCATTATTACCTCCAATCATGATTCCTAATCATAACATCGTTTTCATATCCAATCAAAAGAATTTAGTCACGTTTTCATATCCACCTCAGCAAATCCAAATTTATTCACACTAATCAAAAATCGTAATGAGCAGAATCATTATTCTCAATAAACCTCAATCGACTTGTGTCATATCAACACGTGTCAACCTCTCCAGCGTCCAGCCGCCACACAGTTCCCGGACAGCGAGGACCACGTGTCTAGTATTTGCAAAACAACCCCTCCCATTTCCTGTTATTTCACACCGAGGACCCCAAAGACATCGAAATTCACGAACCGGGTTCGGGCTCGGTTCGGCTCTCTCTATTTCTCTTACCGTCAAAACCGACTAAACATAGCCGTTTAGCTTTAGCCACACCCACTCTCTTCCAAAATCGCTCCGTCACATTCACATTCACATTCACATTCACAATCTCAATCTCAATCTCAATCTCAATATCAAAATTTCCTATTTCTCTCTCGGATTCTCTTACTGTCCCTTTGTTTTTGTGGGTATAAAAAAGCCAAAAACGGAGTCTTTTCTTCACATCTCAGGTGCTTTTCTTTCCATTCTCCATATTTTGTATCTGGGTCTTGCTCATTTTTGCCTGATTTGCTCTGCTTCTGTTTTTTTTTTTGGAAATTTCATGTCTTTTCGATTTGGGTTCTCTGAGGTAATCACAATCATAATCCCAATTTAAGGGTCTTCCGTTTTGTGGGCTGATTGATTTGTTTATTTTTGTTTTGTTTGTGTATCACATTAATGCTGGTTTTGGAGTGGTGATTAATGCGTGATTTGGTGGACAAATAGGCTATTGATAGTTGTTGACAGGTTGTGATTATTGACTTTATGTCACACTAATCATTACCTGGACGCCGCCTCTCATCAGCACTTATCTCTTTCAATTAGTTGTTTTTGTATTTGTGTTTGTGTTTAATTTTGTATTTTCCATGTTTTTTTCTTATAAAATAACTGTGTTTGTGTGATTGTTCAGATATGGTGGTTTTGTTGAGGTTTATTAGATAAGCTGAGGTTGAAGAAGAAGAAGAAGAAGAAGGTTGAGAGTTGTTGAAGATAAGATGGAGGCTAGTGCATACTCCTACAGTCCATATTTTGATCCTGACTTCGATTCGTTGATCGAAAGAATTTACCCACCTAGGTACACCCACTTCAGATTCCAACCCTCTTGAGTTTGATTTGATCGATTGTTGTTTGTGTTGATTGGTTTTGTCTCGTCTTTTGGGTTTCAGGGTTTGCATTGACAATGATTCATGCGCTGACTGCACCCTCGTCAAGGTTAGATCAAATTTCTACATGCAAATATTGAATCTCGGCTTATAGATCGAATTGATTCAGATTTTAAATGTGAATGTTGATTGATTCTGTTTATTTTTCTAGAATCTGATTAGGGTTGTTATGCGAATATTCAAAAGGGTAGTCATAGAAACTTTAGATGCTGATGTTGCTGTAGTTTAGTTGGTTAGTTATGTCTGCATTAACTTTATTGAGAGTTAGGCGTCAAATTATTTAACTTTGTATGCTCGCTTTAGCCCATCAATTCCACACCCTCCCACTTTGCATTAAATAATTCAACTTTTCACGTATTATATGTGAGTTTGGTGTTAGCAGGAAACCACTGAAACAACGATAAGTGTTCAGAATAGTCACTAATTTCATTTCTTCAGAACTAAGGATTGGAGGTACAAAAGTTAAGTATGATATAGTTCCTTACTAATGATCTGTTGTAGAACTTGTAATGTTGGATTAGAAATTTGTATTGCTGAGTTCGTGATTTTGCAGAAGCTACACAAAAATTTGGTGTAATTTAGTTGCATACAGACCTATGAAACAAGTCCCGAAAACCTGAAAACTTGATCCTAGGGGACAATTTAGTTCGATTGACTATTCGGTTCTCGTATTCTAGTTTGATGGTGCCGAGTAGAGTCCCTACCATAGTTTTTTTCTAATTGACAGGCAATTGTGGTGTGGTCCAAATTAAGACCAGACAATGACCTGTGAAGAATCGTCTTTTTTATTTACAGGTAGATAGTGCAAATAAGCATGGGATCTTACTGGAGATGGTCCAGGTTCTTACAGACCTAGACCTCGTCATCTCCAAATCGTACATTTCCTCTGACGGTGGCTGGTTCATGGACGGTGAGGCTCACACGGTTCTGCATTGTTTTGTGTTCTTGATTCTTTCGTGTGTGTGAGTGTTTCTTGATATTTGTATTTTGTTTCCATGGATTCGCAGCGTTCCACGTGACAGATCAGCTTGGCAACAAGCTCACAGACGAAAGCCTGATGCTTTACATTCAGCAGGTCGCTTTCCTTTTCCCCCTCCAGCTATTTTACAGGCTTACACTCACTTGTCTCATATATTTAGTAACAACTGTTGTGAGTATGACAGGCGCTTTGTGCAAGAAGAGGTCGAGTTTCAGAAACACGGGTGGGAAGAGGAGTGAGGGCGAGGCACGAGTCAGCAGAGCATACAGCGCTGGAGATGACAGGGAGGAACCAGCCTGGACTGTTGTCAGAGATTTTAGCCGTGCTTGTTGATTTGGGATGTAATGTCACTGCAGCCGTCGCTTGGGCGCATAACAGCCGAATGGCGTGTATAATGTACGTGGAGGACGGGTTAGAGGGGGGAGCGATAACGGACCAGAAATTGTTGGGTCGCATAGAGGAGCAGCTCGAGATCGTGGTTGAGGCGCATCACGTGAAGGGGGAGAGGCGGAGTGTGAGGCTGACCGCTCCCGCCTCAAGCCGGACGCATACTGAGAGGAGGCTGCACCAGTTGATGTATGCAGATATGGACTACGAGCAATGTGGTGGAGGGTATAGGAAAGACTGCGGAGGGATTAGTGTTTCGATCGAGAGTTGCAACGAGAAAGGGTATTCGGTAGTGAATGTCAAGTGCAGAGATCGTCCTAAATTGTTGTTCGATACGGTCTGTGCATTGACGGAGATGGAGTATGTAGTGTTTCACGCTGCAGTTGGCTCGAAAGGGGTCATGGCCGATCAGGCAAGTCACAGTCTCTCCATTTTCTTTGTTTGTGATCGAAATGAGCTAATTTTGTTGCTTCTTCTTCATTGCAGGAGTATTTTATCCGGCACAAGGATGGTTGCACCTTGGAATCGGAGAGTGAGAGACAAAAGCTCACCAACGGGTTGATCGCGGCCATAGAACGGAGAGTCTCTCATGTATGTAACGCAAAACCAGACTCTATGTATGAACCAAGTTCCATTTCCACTAATGTTGTACACTTGCAGGGCCTGAGGTTGGATATCTGCACCGAGAACAGGATGGGGCTGCTCTCCGACGTAACTCGGGTTTTTCGTGAGAACGGGCTATCGATATCCAGAGCTGAGATCGAGACTCGCGGGAAGAGGACAGTTGGATCATTCTACGTTACAGACACATCAGGGCATGAAGTGACCGAGAAGACGGTGGAGCTCATAAGGGAGGAGATAGGCGGATCCGTGCTGGCGGTCAAGTCTCAAAGATCATTTGCTCAGCAGGATTGCTCTTCGTCGAGTAAAACTGGAGGGGTTGTGGGAGACGACAGGCCAAGGTTCTCACTGGGAAGCCTGTTTTGGTCTCAACTCGAGCGGTTCTCAAGCAGTTTCGGACAAAACTCGACTGTGAGGAAAGGAGTTTCTAACTGAGGAACTGCAAATGTATACAGACCATATGCTGTACTTTGTTATGCATAGAGAGACAGTACTTTTGTTCTGTGTAATTAAGTAGAGATGTATATATAATAGCTGTTCTTCAGGGTTACCCAGCTTTTCTTCACTATAAATACTAAATTTGATCATGATAATTTGTACTTAAGATTCAAAATCTAATCCAGATGCGGTAAGATTCAAAAACTGGAATTCATACACCATTACAGCATCGATAGCAAAATATATCAAGTATTCGAGTTGGTGCATAAAAAAATTACGATTCTTATGTAATAAATGATAATGGTTCAGAAGGAACAATTCTATCTACAAACTTATGGTTTCCAAGACCTATTTCAGACTGAAGAATAAAATGCATAACTGTACACAAGGCGAAAAACGAAATGTAAAGCAAATGAACTCCAGTTAATCGTATGCAATCAAATAGCATCAATGTCATTTGCGTCAAGCCACTCATTAGAATCCTTATTCTCAGGATCAGAACTTACCTGCTCGGCATGTTTTGTATTTGCAGGGTTTATATCCTTGGCTGAGTCAGTGGAGCTTCTGCCCAGCTGAACCCAATCTCAGGAGTTTTTTGCTGAAGAGTCAGAGCCGTCTTTGATGTCACTGGCAGGGGCATCTTCGTCGTCATCTTCATTCTCGAGATCACTGAATGAAACATCCTCATCTTCATTTGAAACAGGTTTGGTTGTTGTTCTGTTGGCAGAAACTATTTCAGAAATGTCTTCTTTCAACCACTCGTCGTTTTCATCTTCAGATGATGAATGCTGATGTTTGGTCTGTTTCATTGGTTCCTCTTCGATTATGGATTTGTCGATGACTTGAATCTCTGTGATTTGGACTGCATGCTTGTCCATCTCAGAATCAGTCATTACAGTAGGAGGGTTTGCTTCCTCAGCAGAGTTCTTCAGTGGCTGTGACTCAGATTGAACAATAGGCTGTACAGAAAGAGGCTCTTCTGGTGCAGAACTGATGGCTTCTTTTGGAACAGAAGCGTCCATGGCAGAGACCTTTGGCCCTGATTTGGTTCGGCTCCGTAAATCAGATGTCAACAATGCCCTGGCCTCCATTATCTGCAGAATAATGCTGCAAGTTAGAAATTTTAGGAGCTCATTGTAAATTCCAAAAAACGATAGGAAATCTAAAATGAGAGAAATTCCACGCTCACCAAACTTACAACATTACAATTATCCAGAAAGGAATTAAAAGGATGAACAAAAGCAAAGTAAAACACCAACACGTGATGGGTTAAGTGCAAGTAGCTTGATTCCACTTAGGAAGTATCTCGAGTGTGAATGCAAGTCTTGTGAATAGAGAAAACATGTGTTAGTAGAGTTCTGCTCCCTTAATGGGTCGCTGAGCTCGATAAAACTAAACTGAGGGTCAAAGACAAAAATGAAGAAAAACATAAACTTATTACTATCCATCTTGGTTGTAACCAACTTACTTGAGGAGTTGACAAAAGTAGAGCAATGTTTTTATCGAGTCTAGGGTGCAAAAGCACAAAGTAAATCTTCCAAAAGCAACCATCACTCATATAGGCAGGGCAAAGTTCCATCCTGAGGATAGCTAATCTTGGCGCACGGCCTTCAACAGCTAAAGCATGCTCTTGTTGGGCATCAGACATGTCAAATTCTGAAGAAAAAATACAGTAGAAATCAGCGTGAATTTACTGAGTTACATAATACATTAATTTACATGTTAACATAATAGGAGTGAGGCTTCGGCTATACCAACACAAGCCAATCATGTTCATGACATAATGAAAATTCAATCAGAACATTCTGAAGAAAAGCTAATGCTCTAACCTCCTAGATGGAACTTCTACTTCCCACAAAATGTTACTAGTTAATAGTATTATTCACTAGATGGCGTGTACACATCTAATTACACTTAAGTCACAGTATAAGTGAGTAGGAGATAAATTCGCCAGAAGCTAGGGTATGCATGCGGCTGAAGCATATCTGACTAGAATTAAATTAAGGATCATCCCATGCTACTATTACTGAGGGAAAAAACAAAAACACAAATAATAGGAAACTAATTGGCATAAATTGGCTGTAACTGGCTGTAACTGGCATCATATGAGAGGCTAAAGCACGTCTAAACAGAATTAGTTGAATGCATATAAATTACCGATCATCACGTATCATTCTTGTCGGGGGAAAACAAAAATACATACAATAAGCAATTAATTGACATGATAAACTAAGGTACCCAAGAATTATAGTAAATAAGATAAGATTATCTGCAAACCTCTAACTTAACAATTTGAGACTCATTTGTATTCCAAACAACTAATTAGTTTCTATTACAAGATTCAAAGTGTTAGGAAGGCTAATCATTCAGATCCTTACATAAACACGGCAGCTAAACACCATATTGGGAATGCTAGTAGTTCAAGATCCTCACCTATACTATAAATGCTAATAATTCAAGTCGTTAATTATGCTACGTAAACATGGTAACAGAATTACTAAGAAACTCCTTAATTAAGTACAATTATAGAAATGACACAGAATCGAAACCAAATTTTTATAAGCTTATTGAAATTAATGGACAGAAAAACTAAAAACCAATTGAGGCTCCATACACATACCACCAAATTCATCATCTTCGTCAGGAACAGGAAAATCAAGCCAAGTCTCTGGATGCATCGCGATAATGTTCACGAACGCCAGAACCTCCTCCGTCACGCCCACGGACTCGTACCTCTCCATAGACCCTTCCTCCGATCCAATCTGGAGGAAATTGGAAGCGATCTTTGAAATCTCAGAAACCGCCATGTTACTCGACAGCTTCGAGAAGCCGAGCCTCACTCTCCCACTGATCTCCGCGAAATCGCTCCGGATCCCAGCGATCACCGCCTCCTCCTCGGAAGCCTCCCGATCCGAGAGCTCCGGCTGATCTGGGGAGACCTGGCGCGGCGAGGATGGCTCGGCGAGGAAGGATGCGACGCCCCAGAACTTGTCGGTTAGGGTTTTGGTGATCTCGGAGAGGTCGTCCGTGACGCCCCTGGCGGTGGGGCTTGAAGATGAAGATGAAGATGGCGGTGACGATTGGGGACGTTGACCTTCGGCGTCGTGCGGCGATTCTTCGGCACCGGAATTGGTGTCTGGTTCTTCTTCTTCGTCTTCATCGTCGAGACCGAGCGAGTCTGCGATCGATCGGAACCACGACATTGCAGGTGGCGCCGGCGCGGCGGGCTTGTGGTGGCTACTGGCAACGATATGGAAATCACAAACTCGTTGAGAGCTACTTGTGGACTTCTTAAACGGGACATCACTAGCTAACACGGCGTCGTTTCTTCCAAATTATTATTTTTACTATCATTTTATTTTTGCATAAAATTACGTACATTATCATTTATGTATTCAAAGCTATATAGTAAAAAATATCACCTGAATGTTATCACTCGCTGGATTGATTTCTCTGAACTCTTTACAATAGACAAAATTAATTACAGATAATCTCTTACGTGATGTTTATTTCGCGAAATAACAACATACAATTTGATAACCACAAAACTATGCTATATGAATTAGTCATTAATTGTGTGATGCTATTAGGTTAATGTACCTATAATGAAATATATGATAAGACTTTTTTTGGGTAAGAAAATACCAATCATTTTGAGAGATTATCCTTGCTAAACATAGTTTCAAAGACAGTTGTCGTCGATTGAGCTTAAAAGGCCATTTTTCATTGTTCGACGACATAATAATTTTAGGATTTGTAACACTCTTGATCTTATTATTATCTTATTATTATATGATATTATGTCTTCACGAATACACTGTCCTCTAGTCTTCTTGCATAAGGCTCCACCCTCATTTAAATTTCTCGAGAGCATAACTAAAGAACTAACTTTTAAATTAATTTAATGATTAGGCCACCGTTAATTTCAACTATTTAAGAATTTAATTGGAGGTTCTCATTGTGATTTTAATTTTGCCCGTACAATGTTAGATCTAAAATAAGTTGTCTTATCTTGTAAACATATTCGTTATGACATTATTTATTTACTCATCTTTTGAAGTGAGAATAACCCGTTCATATTCATATAAATTATTATATCTTGTTAAATATTTCAAAAATATATATATATCTCGCTAAAAGTGAAGGGGGCATATTGTTTATAGGGATAATGACACTTTGATACACCTAACTATAGCGAAATGACACTTTCATACTCTAAATATTTTTCCATTTTTTAGTATCCTAACAACTTTTTTGTAACAACCTACCTCTAAAATATATAAAATAACTAAACTACCCTTGGTGTAAGAAACTATAAATTGAATTGGTTCAATTTTTTTTATCTCTGGTTCAATTTGATTTGTACTTAAGATGCAAATACAATTATGCCCGAAAATATAAAATTAAATTTGAATCATTTCAAATATGGTTTGATAAATCATATTGGACTAGTTTTATTTTAATTTCTTAATTTTTTAAATCAGGGGTATTTTAGTCATTTTAGCATAGGTTGTCACAAAAAATTTGTTAGGGTACTAAAAAAAGACAAAAATAGTTATGGTATAAAAGTGTCATTTCACTATAGTTAAATGTAACAAAGTGTCATTATTCCTTGTTTATACTACTCGTATTTTTTTTGGTTGCTGCATTATAACATATTTCATCATGGATGCGTTTCTTTTTTTTCTTTTGGAGTATCATAATAGGACCAATTTCAATTGTTTTATAATGTGAAAGTATCATTTCACGAATCTCATATTTTGGGTTTAACTCATATAACACTGATGATTGCAATAAGTAAGGTAGGTTAATCAAGCCATTAACAATAAAATATGACTGAAGCTGGAACCACTAAAATTTGGTTTAGCTCAATTTTAAGGTGGTCAACTTTCGGGTAAGTTTCACTTATTATTCAAACTGATTTTCTTGAAATTTGTGGGTAAGGATTTGCCTACAATAATTCAAATGACAAAACCGGCCGGCTCTCAATTCGAGGTTTTAACCACAAAATTCAATTCCATTATAACCAAAACGAACTAAATTGGTTTTATTTGGTTCGAATTATATTTTGGCAGCCGTACCAAATATATAATCTAAATATCAAAATTCATAACACTGTTACAAAAATTATTCTTGAAGCAATGACATGAGAGAACAAAAACTGAATCCAAGTGCACAAGTAGGTGATCAATGCAATCACAGTGTGTTCCTCCCAAGACCCTACATTTCAATTCAACAGTGAGCACCAATCAAACCAGACCTGGTTATGGCCAATGGGTCCAATCCAATCCTGTTTCGACTCTTGCTACAAAACGATAAACCCAAGTACAGTATACACCTTCATCACAGTATCTGCTAATAGTAAACATTTTCAGTTCCTCACATGTACACCAATCAGATAGCATCACACACACAGATGCTCCAAACCAATTAAAGGTTGGTTTCATTGCACCACAAATTTATCTTGCAACATAATTTGTGTATCCAAAAAACTATACCTCAACAAAAAAAATGCAATAACAACGATTATCATATCACCGGGGATTTATTTTGCAGTATTAGCGGATAATGAGCAGTGGGCGTTGATTTTTGCTGCTGCAGCGTGAAATGTGTGTTCCCGTCATGATCTTTCTTGTTTCTTCGTGTATGCTGAATCAATTGCTGGAGCTAACGCGCGTATGTACAGTAGATCGAGTTTCACGACCAAATTCATTCTCATTGGATTGTTCGGGTAAGTTTGCACTTGGAAATGAAGATGGTATCCGAATAATTGAGGCTGCACAGCTTCAACAGCTCAGCAGACCGTTGCTTGAAAACGGGATTGCAACCGCTTTGAATCACGAGGAGGAGCTTTGCTGCAAGACCGGCATCCACAGCAATTGACGAGCATTCCTCGGGGGCAAGCTTGCATAGAGACCATAAGATTGACAATGCGTACTGAGTACAGTTCTCCGAAACTCTCATCAACAGCCTCACCATGTGTGGAATCGTGTTTGGACAATCCTTCAAGGCTAATCTCCCCTCTGGTTGAGACGACAATGTGTCCAATATGTGAAGAGTCAATTCTAAGCATTCGGTTTCCACAGCAGGCAATAGCGCGACCAGCTGAGAAACGGCCCCGATGCTCACGACCAAGCTGAGGACTTGTTTGTGCGAGCATATTGTTTGGAGGAGGCTGAGGCCGGGCAAAACTCCATTCTTGTGCCTTTTATCCTTCACCAGCCTTATCAACCCGACCAACAGGCTATGGCTCGAAACAGTTTCTGGATTAAAATCATCAAACTCCATCAATGCTTGAATCAAGCGAGTGCAATTGATCTTTGTCGCGATCGAGCCTTCATTCAACATATCCACCATTAAGGAAATTTTCGCAGGTTGCATCAGGTTAAGCTTAGATTCTGAATCCAATGCTAGGTGCACAAGAATAGCAATTGCTTCGGAACCCACTGCGTGTGAAGTGAACGGGCCTAGCAACGATGAAATCAAAGGAACACCGCCTTCATCAATCACCGTCTTCCTAGCAGTGGCATGAGCTTCCACGACATGGTGGAGCTCCTTGAGGGCCAGAACCCGACCTTGGCCCTTGACCTTCTTGAGGGTCTCGAGCAGCTCCGATGCCCTCCCCTGCACATCCTCCGATTTCTTCTTCATGAGCAAGTACTTGTGAGAGAACCAAGTGACAATGAGATGGTATAGGGTCTTGTTTGGGGTGATGGAATCGTCCCAGAGCTCCTGCATCGTCGTGGGGCAGGTCAGGTGGCCTAAACTGAACCATTTGGCAATGTTGGAGCTCTCGTAGGTCTGGCCAGTGCAAAGGGTCACCGGGTCTTGCATTGGCTCAAGAGAGATTGGGCATATGAACACAGATGGAACCTCAGACAAGTTGAGCTCCTCAATCATGTTCTTGAGATCCAACTTGTCACGCAAACTAGCCCCAACTACACCACCACCCACTTCACTACCACCCAAAACACCATCTTTCACAGCAGTGTTCAGATCTAGGACATGCCCATCACCACCACCTTCAACCCCATCCCTCATCAAGGACTGAAGCATCCTCATATTTTTCACAAAATTGAAACAAGCCCTTCAATGAAATAGATCCAACAGAACAGAACAGAACAATGCTAGTTGAAGCTCAAAACCACATTACAGCCAAACTACACCTAGACATGATAGTGGTTGAAAAAGAAAGCTCATGGAGGCTCAATCAAACAATACACAACTTCTACTTCACAAATATTCCATTTCTTCCCCTTTTCCCTTTTCTCTCTCTCTCTCTCTCTGGTCAAAAGACCCAATTCACTCACAATCACAAGCACACAAAACCCATCATAGACATATAATCAAACACCTGATGCTCACTCTTGAAAAGGGGTCAAATCATTCAACCCAAAAGAGCTAAACAATAAAGATGCCAAAAGTTAACAAGGGGAATGGAGACTAGACCTGGGCAGAGCTCAAACAATTGTAGCAAAAAAGCAAATCAACAATCTTGGCACTGATTCTGAAGAAAATTGGAGAGACCCAAATGAAGAAAATGAGTGAAGAAGAGGATTATTGGGGAAGGAGAGCAGAGAAAAGCGCCATTTCTGCAAAGGCTCCTCCTCCGTGTGTGCTCTTCTTTTGGGTGGTGTTGCTGAAAAGTGAATACACAAAAAAAATAAATTTATTTTACTGTGAAAATTGAAATAGGGGGAGACCGGGAAGCACGGGATAGAGGCGGCCTCGGACAGCGCACCACACGTGCACTCTCCTCTCTTGTCCCTCTAATCTCACGCTTCACGCTTTCTTTATTTACTCTTGTCGCTCCCAAATGACACTTCTCACCCTGGTTAATATTTATTTCACTACCGATTCACTTTCAATTTTTGGGACTTTCTTATAAAATATATTATTTCCTGTCTATTTACGAAACTCTCTAATTCTTCGTGAACTTTGAACTCAACACATTTTAACTGAAAATGTGATGCTCAGCCGATTAAGATGTTGCTGTATTGAATTGATACAAAAAATACGCTGTGATAAATTAAAAATTACGTAGTACACTGGGATGAACATGTTACACCGCTATTAAAAATACAAATAGAGTTACCTACAGCAAATTTTCACATGATTAAACACTCTTAACATATTGTTTTACGATAGCGAGTTTACAGTTCTTGCATATGATGGTATCGTTGGAAAAATCTTTTGCCCATGAATGTTGACGTATATTATGAAAAGAGCTTTAGCTCTCGATTGTCAAAGCTTTTGAAAAAATTATATTCGCACATGCACTCAACCTACTGCCTACAATAAGCTAACACTGTTTTTAATTATATTTATTATTATTATTATTAGAGATAATGACACTTTGTTACACTTAACTATAACGAAATGACACTTTCATATCCTAACTATTTTTGTCTCTTTTTTAGTACCTTAACAAACTTTTTGTGACAAACTATGCTAAAATGACTAAAATACCCCTGATTTAAGAAATCAAAATAAAACAAGTCCAATTTGATTTATCAAATCATATTTGAAATAGTTCAAATTTAATTTTACATTTTCGAGCATAATTGTATTTACATCTTAAGTACAAATCAAATTGAATCAGAGATTAAAAAAAATTGAACAAATTCAATCTTATACCAAGGGTAGTTTAGGTATTTTAGACATTTTAGAGATAGGTTGTCATAAAAAAAATTGTTATGGTACCAAAAAAGAAAGAAAAATAGTCAAAGTATAAAAGTGTCATTTCGCTATAGTTAGGTGTATCAAAGTGTCATTATCACTTATTATTATTTTGAAAGTGAGAAAACTTCATTGATATCGACTAGCTTCAAAATTGCCTCAGCAAGCATCAGTAAAACAACCCCTACATGTATATTTCATGATTGGATACATGACATAAAAGTGTGCAAATTAACCTTCTTTTTTCAAAGGCTAAGAGTAGTACACACTGAGTATTGTAAAAATTAATACTCTCGTAGATGAAAATGACATTCTAAAAACTAATTAAATATAGATTAATAAAAGTAATTAATTTTAAACTGTAAAATATATAAGGAATAATGACATTTTGTTACACATAACTATAATAGAATGAGAATTTCATATCTTAACTACTTTTCTCTCTTTCTTATACTACGACAATTTTTTTGTGACAACCTATAATAAAATGACTAAAATATTCATAGATTAAGAAATCAGAATATGATTGATCTAATTTGATTTATCAATTCAGATTTGAAATTGTTTAATTTTATACGTGAGAGTATAATTGTAATTGCATCTTAAATATAAAGCAAATTGACCAGAGAAACAAAATTAAACAAATTCAATTTATAGTTTCTTAAACCAAAGATAGTTTAGGCATCTTAGAAATAGGTTGTCACAAAAAAATTGTTAATGTACTAAAAAAGAGAGAAAAATAGTTTGAGTATGAAAGTGTCATTTTGTTATAATTAAGTGTAACAAAGTGTCATTATCTCAAAATATAATTTGGGATTAATTTGATAAATGAGAGAATTTTACGATATTAACTACGAGATGGTAAAAACTCCACACAATTACATCATGGTGAAAAGGGTGTAAACGAGCCGAGCCGAGCCACATTTTGGCAGGGCTCGGCTCGGGTCGTGAAGAAAATGTTCGGCTCGAGCTCGAACGAGCTTATACAACTAAACTCGAGTTTGGCTCGAAATAAAATAGACGATCTCGAGCTCGAACTCGGCTCGGCTCGATATGATTCGCTTAAATTTAAATACAAATATTAATTAAAAATTAAATAAATGATAAATTATTCATTAAATAATAAATGAGCCAACTTGAAATTAGTTCGACTTGATTCGGCTTGTCTAATTCTATTATAAGTATTTTATAAATAAATAATTCTATTATATATATATATATATATATATATATATATATATATATATATATAATTCGATAAATATTAAACGAGCGGGCTCGCGATTCTATCAAGTCTTAAAATATTAAGCTCGAGCTCGATTATAACGAGTTAGAACCAAATATTTAACGAGCCAAACTCGAACGGCACGTTAAAAATTCGGTTCGTTTACAACCTTAATGGTGAATGACATATTGGTAAATAAAGGTAAAGTAAAGGTAAGAAAATAATCGTTACTAAAAACCAGCGAAGTCACACACGTGCCACGGTGGTCCTCTCGCGTGTAGACCTTCCAGTGTATACAAAAAAAAAGGCACATCTCGATTCAAAAAATAATAATTTATTAGTAATAATTATAATTTAATAATCATCGGTTTACATCAAATTTCGGAAATAACAATGATATTTAATTGCAGAGATCGTGGGTATGGCCCACTTGGGACTTATTAAAATAGGTAAAGTGCCAGGTAAGCGTTTGACCGCGACAGTTTCTGCTTTGACCACAGAGTCTCTCTCGTGCGGGCTTATCCACTTCTTGCTTTGACTGCTTTTGGTCTTCTGCCACACTGTTCCACTAATTATTTTTTATTATATTCTTTTGGGGGCTTTATTATTATTTTTAATTGTTTGAATTGGAGATCTGAAATAGTGTAAATTAATTCCGTTTATTATATATTTTAGGAACAGTAGTTTAATATTTTTTTTGAGATTACATATGTTGCTTTAAGATTCAAAAGTTGGCATTATGGTGTATATAGGGTGTCACATGACCCACCAGCATCTTGTATTCATATTTTGATTCTTATTAAAATTTGAAACAAGAATGAGGTACATCCCCATCTCCACCTAGTCTAGAAATTACCGACGTGTCCAACCATGAAAATGTTGTATTCTATGTTTTGTGTGAAAATCTTAGTTCAGTTTATGGTTAGAGTTGTCCATTTGAACCCGAAATTTGACTCACTTGATGATCCAATCAACATCAAGACCTAATACAATCGAATCACCCGAGGCCTCAATATACAAGTATTATTGAATATATACTAGGCATGAACATTGGCCTAATCAAGCCTAGCCCACGTCGAACTTCGAAGCCCAACCCAATTAGTTCAGCCAATCATTGATGAGAATTGAGGGTTAATAAACTCTGCGAGAGTTTTATCTGTTTTCAATGTGGGACTTTGTGAGAGTTTATAAACTCCCTCTCAACCTCTCACCCAAATCGACTACGTGACCTCTCTTCTATCGTTGATTGTAGCCGACCAAACCGTTCTCAACGTTGAACTTCTCGACGTGTCACACATTCCTCCACACACAATCACCAATTCGTGCCATTATCTCTTCTCTCTCACACAATTGAATCGCATGCGATTCATCAGCATGTCTCTTCTACCTCTGAACGCTGAAACCCTAGCCTCTCGCCTCTAGCCTCCTCAATGGTCCATCGACCCTTCCCTCCCGTCCATGTTTCTTCTCCATCTACTCTCTCTATCACCAACGATTTGATGCTCCAGTGGAGATGGAGATTCAAGCTTCACAGTTCACACAACGCCGGAGATATACATGTAACACCAGTAAGATACGACTTATGTTTTAGGGTTAATGTTTATTTTTCTCCCTTCTTATATTTTTGGGTTGTTTGTGTTTGGAGTTCATAATTTGGGTGTTAGGGTTATGAATTTGGTATTAGGGTTTCAAATTGGGGGCCTATTTTGGGGTTTCATTTTAGTTTATGTTTTAATTTGGAGTTTTAGGGTTTGATTTTCAATTTTGAAATTGGGGGTTAGGGTTTCAAATCGGGGTCAATTTTAGTTTCTGTTTTAATTCTGGGCTTTAGGTTTGATTTTCAACTTTGAAACTAGGGGTTAGGGTTACTAATTTCGTTGTTAGAGTTTCAAATTGAGGTCAAATTTGGGGTTTATTTGGGTTTCTGTTTTAATTTGGGGCATTTGAGTTTCATTTACAATTTTAAAATTAAGGGTTAGGCTAACAATTAGAGATTTTAAGATTTCGAATTGAGGTCAATTTTGAGGTTTCAATTTGGTTTTGCTGTTGGAGAGGAGTTCATATTTTGTTCATTTTTGCTAAAGCTCACTTGAAAGCTGTAATTTTTAAGAGTTTTATTTGTATCATAAGTTTTATTTGGGTAGATTGTATATGTTTTAGGTAGAAAATGTTTATTTTGTTATGTTTTGGACTTAAATTTTGAAATGTGAATTGGGTGTGTTGGGTTCTACCCGACTCAACAGAGACCCGAGTCTACCCAAATCGACACATCTAATATCAACTTGAGTCGAGTATTGAGTCTGGTTTCATGAACCCGACAGAGACCGAGTTGGGTCCAAAATCTGTTGGGTCTACTTAGCCCGAACCAATAAACAATCTAGTTATGACCGATCATCATTTAATCATATTCAATTAAAACTGTTACTTTACAGAGAGTTGCGGTATACAATGTATTTTTTCCGCACGATAGAATTATTTTATTTTATTTTAAAATAATAAAAAGAAAATAGATGGGTTTTGACAAAAGAATTTAGAATGTGTGATATACTTTTATTGAGATACTTATAGCTTTGAGAATATAAATGTAAAAACTATTAAAATTATTTATATTTTATTTTTAATATTTATTTTTATATAAGATAACTTATATATTGATTGTATATGTATATTATTTCTATTATTTTGATTGTGTACAAAATTGCATTTTATATCGAGAATTTCTACAAAAGTATAATAATATATAAAATGTTTTGTAATTTTATATGTTAAGTGGCGAGAGTAATTCTAGAATTATGAAAATATTTCAAAATTTTCGTATATTTTAACAGAATTACATGAAAAAAAAATGATTGGATTACCAATGTCTACGATCTCTTTTTTTTATAAAGGACCAGAAATCCCTTGCTTGCGTATCATATAACAATTAATAGAATATAACGGTCAGTATAGTATATAATTGATATTTATTTCTCAATTACCAAAATAATAAATATCTTCCTTTTAATTAGAAATGAAAAAGAGGTAAGATTTTTTTTTCATTTTTTATTTAATTCAAAACGGGTATTTGAAATTTTTTTAATTTTATTATTATTATATATTCAATTCTATTTCATTACGTATTGAATTCTAAATTACTAAATTAATGGAAAAATGAGTTATAGCCATTAACTATTAACTTTAAATATGGTTAAATCTTAAAATCATACAAAAAAACATAAAATGAACGGAAAAGTTTTGAAACATAAACAGTGGACAAAAACTTTATGCAAAACTAAAGTAACATGGACAGAATTTTTGTAATTTTTCCTCGATTTTAATGGTTAAAGTTTTATAGGACAAAAGGCCCTTGGTGATACAGATTGGATCATACTTAGCCCAATTACGAAGGCTTCTCAAACCCGTTAAAGCCCGCATGCTGCTTCGACTTTTAAGAAAATCAATTGGCAAAGTGAACTTCTTCTCTCTTTTTCTTTAAAAAAAATTTGAAGTTTTATTTATTAATCCAAATATATCGACTAATATTTAAAAAATAAACTTATTACTTTTTCTAAAAGAAGTAAACTTATCACTTAAATTACTCTTTTTTAATTTATTTTATATTCCAACACCTTGTTACTTTTGTTATTTGTAAGAAATTTTTATGTATAAACTTATTTCTATACTGTTCACATATAAAATTAAATTTAGATGTGCATAACATAATAGAGTTGCAAATTTACATGCTAGTAAATGAGTAATGACTTATTGATAACAAGATCAAATAAAGTCTAATTTAATATAATAGATTCGAATCTGAAGGTCTTAATCATATTTAAAACTTTAATCGACTCACACTTATGCTATAAAATTAGTTTGACATTGTGTTCACACCTTCCAACTCATAATGATTCAGATGATCTTAGAGCCAAATTCAACAAATTTTGATGATTTCAACAAGTTAATTTGAGTGTGAATGTGGACAAAACAAACAAATAACGTAAATCCAGTGTCAAAAGCATATACAAATAAGAAGGTGCCAACAGATTAGTAATTTCCAAGAATAGTCAATGATATTAATCGTACACATATATTTAATGTCTACTAATCATTTAAATATGTAATAGATATTGTTTGTATCTTCATTTTAGTAAAAGTTGAAATAAATAAAACGGATTACTGGTATATTGTATTCATTGTATAAATAATTACTTTATTATATTAGTCTTTAAATATTTTAATAAATCCTGTCATTTTCAAAAAAAAATCCTGTCATTTTTACATTTCAAGCTCACTTAATTATTGTTTTGGCTTGATTAACGTGATCCATTGTAATAGATAAAATATATTTCTATATACGTACTGTTGTTTTCATTTCTATTAATTGGTGCAAATTAACATATATCGTAGTCTAATTGTCCATTCCAAATCTCAATCAAATTAAATCGTACTTCACCAAAACTGGGAACCAATTAATTGTGCAAAAGGAAAAAAAATAATGCATATTCATCAACATAGTACATTTGTTTAATCTCATTTATTATTGATTATAACCTTGATATTATGGTCATTGCTTTTTAATTACATACTCTTCACCAGATATTGAATTTGTTATTTTAGCTGATAAAAAGAAGTAATTTTATGTTATTAATATCATTAAATATTTTCCATGAAAATTACGACATGTTCAACGGGAGGCGGCCATGATTAATTATGAAAATATGAAGCAACAACAGCAAATCAATTGTCGCCTAACACAATGCTCATTTTAGTATAAACAAATAGTTTAATCGTAAAAGAAAATACATTACATTTTTTTTAATATATTGATTTGTTGTATTAGAAGTAATTAATGAATAACACATACCCTCACAAATAGACTGGGTTAGTGTGCTTCTTGACCATGTCATAAACCACTTATCAAAAACACATTAGGGGTATTGTCGGACAGCAACTATAATTTAAAGATTCACGTGTTTTATAATTTTATTGATATTGTATATTGAATTAATTTAGAACAAAATAGAGTTGAGAAAGACTTCATCGATTTAATATGTCAAGTTCAAGGCAACTCATGAGTTTCAAAAACATAGAAAAAAACAATAACTTAATCCAAAGTTAGAAATAATAAAACCAGGATTTATCTGACACATCATTTTTTTAAGCTTTATTATCCTCTTGTTATTCGTTAACTAGTTTATTTTTATTTAACATGTGATTCACAAAACATGTTTCGTAATAAATGTTAAAGGATAATATCATATAAGTATATATACAGAAACATGATTATCGCGTTAGTAAAAATATTTTATAACAATTATTATTTAAAATTGTTTTTTTGTAAATACAAAATTAAAAAAATTGTCAAAATTTGCCTCTTGCCTCGTCGAAGATCTCTGCCTCTAGCCTTGCAGGAATTTTCTGCCTCGAGTCTTGCTCGCATCGTTGGAGTCCTCTGCCTCCACCTCGAGCCTCGCCGGAGAAAGCCTCGCCTCGACCCTTGTCGGACCAAATTGGAACCAGACCTCACCAATTTACCCTTGTCGGAGCTTGGACCTTGCCAATTTACCCTATTCGAAGTCTATACCTCATCAATTCGCCTGTTTTCTGCGAGCATACTTTATAATCGAAGGAGGAAAAGACGATTCACTTGATTTCGCGAACATGCCTTCGTCCGGTCGATAATTGGTCGACGACAAGAGGCAGAGATTAGTGGCCCTCCAAATCTCAAAAGCCTGGTCGACAGCAGGAGCTCCCGACCAAATTCAACGGCAAAATTTGGACAAACATAAGAGACGATACTGTAAACCGATTCAAACATAAGGGGCAAACCCTATCGACCCATTTATGTCAAACGACGCCATTCCAATCTGGCATGATGCAAATATAAAGTTCAAAATTATCATTTCACATATTCCTGTTACATATTTTCTAATAGTCATAATACTTTTTGTTAAGATGATATACACAATTAAAAATACTTTACATACACTTACTGTGTTTCTCCAAACCTACCTACACTATATTATTCTTAAATAATGAACATTCACTTGTTAGTAACAATCAGATGCAAGCATTCAAATAATAATTAACAACTATTCCTTATTCAACTATTAGAACGACTCATTCGGTTACTTATCAATACAAATATATTAATTCTTTAAACGAATTTAATGAATTCATTTCTTATATTAAACGAATCTTAAAATATCCATTCCCCTTATATAGCCACGCCATTGCCACCCCCTCAAATCACATAATTTCTCGAACCATAATTCACCAAATTCCTTTATATTTGTCGTCTCGAATTGAAGCAACAATCATATATATATCATGTCTAGTAACAAAGATCCCAAAGGAAGCAAATTGAGCAGGTTCTTGAAAGTCCCGATCCGGTTCTTGATCAGGGCCAGAGACTTGTACATACAGAGCATGAACCAGTGCTCCGTCGTCGCCGGCTACGGCACCGCCATGGGGTGTCCGGCCGGCCAGGTGGGCTCCGGCCTCCCCCGCAGCTTCAGCGTCAGCTCCGCCTCCTCGTCCCGCGCCGGCGACGACTACAGAGCCCTCCTCAGGGTCGCCTCCCTCAAGACCATGACCAACAAGATCGAGTCCGACCTCGCCCGCAGGCAGTGGAGGTCGACGACGACGACGCCTCCGGCGACGGTCCCCAGGAGCTGCAGCGTCGGGGTCGGCCGGATCGACGAGGACAAGCCGTGCGAGTTCGGGCACGACGACGTTGTGGTCAAGAGAGACCTGTTCCCGAGGAGCAGGAGCTACGCGAATTCGAGGAGGGCCGGGATGGTCTGACAACAAAATGATCGATTCGAGATTCGAGAATCGACAAGGTGGGTTTGTTTGATTTTATCGTGTGATATGGTGAATTTGATTTCAAGAAATTAAAAGGGCATAGTTTTTTTATGGGTTGTGTGTTGATTTGTTTGGGTTTTGTTTTGTTTGTGATTTGCATGTAAAGTCATGTGTTGGCAATGAATGATTCAAGTGTACGTGACTAGAAATATATAAACGTGTTTTGAATAAGTTAAAGGTATGGTGGAAGATTTTGCCAATTGCCTGTTGCCTCTTAGTTTCTTCTCTTTTTTAATCAAGAATTGCTGTTGGATTTACTTAAATCAAGAATGATGTCACCCCGGTGAATCAATATGGTATTATTGTTAATTTTGTGTTCACACTGACCATATGATTGATTTCATTTCAAAACTATTTTAATAAGTCGGTCGAATTAAGTTAGCTTATTAGCTTTTGTACTCGTATTTTCGTTAATACGAATTTTCACCGTCTCCTTATGAAACTAACCGAAATACTGTGGTTACTCCACGAAAATCATCGTTCTAATTATTTATTACTTTTACTTTCGATTGCTTGTTTGTTTCCACGTGAATCTTTCTCGTTATAACGATTATTAGTGTTATAAATTAGTTCTGAACGTCACAATAGAATGTCATAACATCACATGCTTAAAATGTATGCCAACAAATGGCAACAGACTCAAATGAGTAAGCCGTCGTTGAGAGTTTATTAGAAAATGTTGATCAAATAAAGTCGTTGTTATGATCCCTCAAACGATGATGATTTTATTTTCTTACAATGTCCTGTATAAATACGCTATCTTTAAAAGAAAATTAGCATCGGAAGAGTGATCGATGAAGACCTAACTCTAAAAGTCAAATAAGAAATCAAAATTTTGACGATAACATTAACAACATTAACAACAACGTACGTTAAATTGAGAAAAAAAGATGTTAACTTTGTTGTTGGCCAGTCACTTTACTATTAAAACCCTGCTTTGGGAGTGGCTTCTGTGGATTATAGTCACTTGGTCTCTCTGCTGTCTTTTTTTTTCTTTCTATTATCATCAAAGTGACAAAGACATAGCAATGATGATTATGATGTTTGTTGTTAAATTAGGTCCGTAATTAAAGAGTATTTGATAAACAATTTACGTTAATGTCCGTTTCCTTTCATGATAAATCATTCACCAACTTTTAAGTGACGTGCACATAGTAGTATAAACTCACTCATGTTTATAACTTAAAGTAAACAAATTAAAATATAGATATTTCTATTTAGTTATTTGATATAATGTTTGCGTAGAATTTTTGGACAATATATATGGATGAGTTTTTGGGAGGGAAATTCTCACCTGTATAACACATGATGAATACATATTATTAAAAAAGATAATTTTAATATAATAAAATGTATATCGCAAATTTAATGAGAATTCAACTTATAATTTAATTAAAACTATACATGATTAATTTAATTTAATTCAACTTATAATATTTATCGATGAGATTTTGGGATGGAAATTCTCATCTGTATAACACATTATGAGATACATATTATTAAAAGAGTTAATTTTAATGTATTTCACAAATTCGACGAGAATTCAACTTTATAATTTAATTGAAACTGTACATTTATAATATTTCAGAAATCGGGTAGGTTGCAAGAACTGGAATATGGTGACTATTTTATTCCCCGTACCTTCCATGCCTTACATTTTATTAAAATATATTCAAAGATCAATTTTGCATGAAAGTGAAATTTGAGTACTATATCCATAAATACCATAAAACCGACATGTCGTTCAAGAACACAGTGAGGCAACAGTCGACATGTCGTTTTGAACGAGCTAAGTCTTCTCCTTCCTCGAATTCGGAGGAAATTGGGTTGCAGATAAAAATCGAAATTTTTTCTCAGAAGGTGGAGCCAAACAAGCGCAATAGGTTCATCGAACCAATTTGGTCCATAAAATCTCGAAAAAGGGTAGTTTCGAAGAAAACCCTTCTCTCTGTTTCTACCAGAATTGGATTTTCCGGTTCATAATCGGAGAGTGCTCATTTGGTTCAGCAATGTACCGGGAAGAGAAACGCCGGAAGTTCCACGAGGCCGTCGTCAAAATGCTCTATCCTCCTCCTCCTTCTCCTCCGCCGCCACCGTCACAGAGGGAGGACGAGGACAGATCGGCGAGGAGTTATAGCGATGTGGGTTACGATTCAGGTCTGAGAAAATTTTAACTTCAATGTGATTGCGTGGTGTAGAATTTTGATTGTGATGATCGATTGCAGGTGATTTGGAAGGGAGTGTTTGCTCGACCAGCGACGAAAATGGTGAAGGTGAAGGTAAGCTGAGTAGATCTCAGAGGAAGAGGCTCCGCCGGAAGAAGCTGAAGGAGGACGCTTCTCGCCGCGGCAAAGTCATTGGGCCGTTGTTGCCTCCTCCGATGGAAGGTCTAGGGGACGACAATGGCGTGGTTGGAGATTGCCCACAAGGTGTTCGACGAAATGCCGCTGAGAAACCTGATGCTAGTTCTGCTACTGGTAACAAAGAAGGTAAGGTCTTGAATTAACTTCTTGTATCTTTCTTTTACTGAGTTTGGTATAAAGATGAGTTGTTTCTGAGTTTTAGTAGTGTTTCCACACTGACCATCAAAATGTAGTTCATAGGTATGGAAAAGTTGGTGCCAGGGAATAATAGGTAGTTGCAACATAGTCATTAGCAAATTTGAAAATGACAATGAGTCCATATTCAAAGACAATTGGCTTCTACCGAGCTAATGGACCCCAACTTGATGAGCAAAACAGTGTCTCAAACTTTAGCTCATCCCAATCGTGAAACATTGATGCAACTCACTCTATGTTTTTGCCTCATATAGCCACCCCAATCCTGAAAACTCGAACAATCTGGTCTTAATATTATCGTGGATGAATTGCTTTTTAGTCTAACCAATTAAGGGGAGTACACAGTAAAAAATGGATAGAGATTCTTCAGAATAAACATTTGGCTATTAATTCAGACTAGTGGGATTTTTCCTATATGGCTCAAGAAACTTTGGAGTTCCCCAATTCCTTGCAAAAGTATTCACAATGCTTTGCCATTAGTGGAGAACCATTTCAGTTGTCTAATAATTGTAGAACCTTAGATATGCCTCTAATGCAAGATTGATCAGAAATCATATCTTGCATATGTTTATCAATTGTTGGGAAAATGACAAAGCCTGTTTGCCTAACCTCGAAGTCTTAGAGTAGCCAGGGTTGTCTACTTCACCAAACTTCATATGTAACTTGTCTCAATTAAGAATCTAATATGTTTTCTTTGTGATGCGTGACAAGTTGGATTGCCTTCTTAACTCGTGATATTAGGGTAGCTAGGAACAAGACACTCAAGGAACGTGTCACTTAACTTGTTATCAGTGTTCATCAATGTTCAAAGCACTTCAAAACATCAACCAAAGCAATAGAATAATAACTATGAAAAAGAAACAATCCTCCAATCCACAAGGAAGAGGGTTTGTCTCGAACAACCAATCTAGAACAGCTTTGGAAGTACAAGCAATGACAAACGAAAACCATAACGTGCTCTCCAACTCAGGCTCTAAATCTATTTATTACATGCTGATAACATGCTTTAATTTATGCCAAATCTATGAATGGTGATCTACTCTCTTCTTCTTATTAGGAATATAACATTATGCCAGAAGATTAAAAAAAGTGATTGTTATAGAAAAAATGCTGAATCTATTCTCAGTAGTGTTAGTAAGGCTGTGGGTTTATTTCTTTTGCTGTTCATAGTTCTTACATTCTAAATCCTGTGTTGTTCTTGATCACGGCAGCTAGTTTTATGAAATATGGAGATATGTCGCAAATTTTCCTTTGAAGTTGGTGATGTATTGTAACTTTTGGGTTTGTCTGGTTCAGGAGAGTTTCCAAGTCAGAGCAATAAGAAGAAACTGAAGCACAGAAGGATGGCAAAAAGGCTGGCCAAGGACAAACTTAAACCCTCTTCTACTCAGTGTTGTAACCAAGATCCGGGCTCTTATGGCGATGACACAAGTCAAGAGTCAAGATCCCTCAGGGAGGGTCATGCTGATGAAGACTGAAAAAGATTTTCATGCGCAATATATGGTCAAGACTCAAGAGTCAAGACCTTCAAATGTTAAGCTTCTGAAATGATTGATGATGCTTGATGTTTGATTGAGGAGCTAAATGAAAATTTCTAGGGATCTTGCCTTGGAAATTTTGTACCTATCTTGATGTATTGGTTGTAATCTTGAAACAACATCTATACTCTGATCAAACTTTTCACAATTATCGTGTCACTGTTCTTAATTTTCGACGTCATCATGTCACTACAGTGAATTTCTTATAATGATTAACATCAGTTGAAATGAACGGAAAAATCGCTAGCTCATATCATGCCCTAAGCACGTTGTGAATCTTTTTTTTTGTTTAGAAGATCTACTTAATTTTCATTATCTTGAACCTAGGTTGTATCACTGCGTGTAAACCCTATCGACAATGCCAAGGGTATTATAGATTTTTTATAAAATTGTTAACAATGTTATTGACGGTAAAATGTAAAACTTACACCCCAATAACATGATAAATTCAAAAGTTAAGATCAAATACATGATAATCGTATCATGTTTGCACTCAAGCTTCTTTTTCAGTTATTAACAAGATGACTACGCTCGGTTTGAGATACAACGAATAGGAGATAACTAAGAGACTACTTTGTTTCAGTCCAAAATTCCGACTATGAATTTTTTGATTGATTGTTTTATGTTACTGAGAGCCTTTTTGAACTTAGGCTTGAGTGTGATGAGAGCAGTGGGAGATGGGACCGTTCAAATTTAAGCGAGAGCCCAAAGAAAGCCCAGCTACAGGCCCAGAGACAGAAGCCCTATAGGAAGCTTGAGCTCACCCATGTCTCATACTTGATAAGAAAAATGAAAAATGCATGATTTGTTACTATAAGGGGTTGTTTTAATGAACATAATTAGTTGTTAACTAGGCTAGAGCGAGTGAGAGACAGGCCACCTAATCTCGAGATTATCGAATAAGTTGGGCCGTTTCACTGAAAATAATGCATGCATAAAGAAAGGGGCCATGCATATTATTATAACAGAAAAGAACATTATACCATACTCTTCAATTATGCAACAATTGTAGTTGTATTCTAGGTATCGTCTCACTATCATTCTTATCCTAATTTTATGCTCCCAACAAAAAGATTGTGAGGCAATTTGTTAAGCCACTTGTGCTCTGTTTCTGTTGGACATATCATCAATAGTTTGTTTGATCACTACCTCTATTTGATATCACAATCTTTTGTAGTTCTTGTTAGTCTCAAAATCCACATTCTTATAGCATTATGTTCCGGACATATTTGGCAATTTATACACATCATTTATTAACTCTGCTCAACTCGTAAGAAAAATATCTGGTTGCTAAAACTTATTAAACGCGAGTAACCAGGACTAAACTAAGTCTTAACTCGTTGATCAAACTTCAAAATACATTAATGTTATGCTCAATTCATCTCCTTCCAAGTTGGAAATTTAAAATCACAGTCAGTCAAGAGAACAACCAAAAGATCCTGCAATTCATGACCCAAACTAACTCATGTTCATGACAAAGACGGTCAAACATTTGGGGGCTTTAAGTCCAATGCCACAAAAACTTGAATATAATAATACACTATAGTAACGTTCCAAGGACTCGAAACACGAATCATTTACATTTTTATTACTTTTTTTCCATGATAAATAGTCTCCAATCCCCAACACTAACTTATAAGTGGACCCCGAAAACAGAATCATAAATAAAAGCATGACGATCAATGAAGATCAGGCGGCCGCATCGAACGGCAGAGGCTTGACGGTGGCGGAATCCAGTAGATCCTTCCTGACGAACCCAAACTTGCGCAGCACCTGATTGTCCGCGAAGTTGAGGGCCCTGACCATGCCGTCCCAGCACGACTGTCCCGAGTACATCTTGTTGTGGTTCCCACTGCACGGCTGGCACCCCGTGAAGTGCGTCACCGGCGGCCGCCGCAGACTCCCCCTCCCTCCGCCCCACCCCTTCACGCGCGCCTCCTTCTGCGCCCCGTAGAACTCGCTCACCTTCTCCGCGTGCCGCCGCCGGAGCCCCCTCTCCTCCCACTCCACTTCCTCGTACTTGCCACTTATGTTCTCGTACGTCCCCACGATCTCGAGCCAGTACCCTTCCAAATAGTACGACTCCTCCACGTACACCTTTGGGGCCCACTTCTGTTTGTCCGATATTAGGAGATAGATGAGTGCCGCCTGGTCGTCCGATTCCGGGAGCATCTTGTCCTTGAACGTGGACCGTTGGATCTCCCCCCACTTCTCGTACTCCGGGGACTGCGGGCCCGGCCTGGCCCACTCCTCCATGAAGTCCATGGCCCACTGGCAGTTGCGTATCAGGAAGACCCCGGCGTTGAGGCCCGTCCAGCTATGGGCCTCGTGGATCATATGGGCCCACCCGTGGACCACCATGTTGTGGGCCCGGTAGCGGTCGAGGGGGAGCTTGAAGTCCATGTCGGTGAAGACGGCGTCGGAGTCGACCCACCAGATCCACTCGGACTCCGGGTGGGCCAGCATCGCCGCCTTCACCGCCGGCAGCTTCGCCCAGAACGTCCACATCTCCGGCTGAAGCAGGACATTGTTGTACCAGATATCGTACCCGTGGATCCGGCAGTAATCGACCTTGTTCTTCAAGAACCGGAGCAGGAGGTGGTCCCCGATCGGGTTCTTGCAAGGGTTCGGCTGCGACCCGGACACCACCAGGACCCGCTCCTTGTCTCCGGCGAAGCTCGGGTGGAGCTCCAGCCACCTTTTCCTCTTCTCGTCCCAGTTCTTCACCGGGTCGCCGATCGTGTACTTGAGACCCGGGTCGTCGTAGAATGTCTTATCCGGCGGGTCGAACCCCAGGTCGGCCCCTCTCCCGGCGGCGCCGGAGCAGTCCCGCGGCGGCGAAATCCGGGGGATCAGGGTCGGGTCAAGATCGGCGAGGAGGGACCCGAAGTCCGGGTTGGGGTCGGGCGGGGCGGGGGTGACGTAATTGGCGAAGGACCAGACGGCGAGGAAGGCGATTAAGGACCCGATGAGTAAAAGGAAGCCATTGGAGATGCAGTGAGAGAGCTTGCTTCTGGAAGACGGCGAGCCCTTATTGGGTACCGCCATTGGATTGAAGAAGAGGTCCATTTCTGGGTATTTATAGACAGAATCAAAATCCAAACTTTCTTCTTGTTGCTGTTGTTGTGATTCCACTTCTCTTAGCCTCTTCTTCCCTTTTATGTGCAGGTGCGTATCGGTTCAGTTCGGAGAAGCCATTTCTGTAAATCTGCAAAGGCTTCCCGATTTCGGAAGAGGCAGTGATGGCCGAAACGCTTCTCTCGAAAACGACGCCGCTTCAATTTGGGAAGTGAGAGCTCTCTCTCCAATTTGCGTGGGCGCGAGTGTTTAGTAGAGGACTGATGCTGCAGGCGGGCGTCGAACAAGAGATTAATATTTAATTATTAGTAATTAATAATTATTTATTACGAAAGCTGAGTTGGTTGGAATTGGGTGTGATACGGCGGCGTTTGGAGAGCTATAAAAGTATTGGGGGACACGTGGGGTATATGTTCCGACAAGCCAGGGTTCAGATTCTACTGTCCTCAGAATATATGTTATCACCGTTCCGGTTCCGATGTCGGTTACGTTTGTACTGTGTGGGCGCGTCGCAGAAGATCGTAGTGAGTGATTGATTTGGTGAGACAATTGATCAATCATGATCACATTGCTGGTCTTCAATTGATTTTCAATAATTATTATACTTTATTATTGGGAGAGCCACTCTTAAATAAATCTAAATTAAATGGAGTTGATTCATCAAAAATAATTGAGAAATATAACTACTTATTATTAATTTATTTTACCTTATAATTTTTTTTTTAAATTTATTAGTTGTTTTATGTGTTACTTCTACTATTTTACTTGTAGTTGGATATAATTATTTAAGAAAATTCTAAATTATTTGTGACTACAGTCATAGTGAAAAGAGAAAAGTCTGAATACCATACAAATTTATAGATAAATTTGGCATATTTCAATATTTTTAAAGAGTACCAATGAATTTTAAAAAAAAATGATTTAATTGAGTAGGTTTGGAACTGGGATGATCATATCATTATATCTAGAATCCAATAAAGATTTCTTATATTGAAATAATTAAGAGAAACAAAATATAATAATTTTTACCAAGACTAACAAAATAAAGATAGAATAATATGAAAATCAGTACAAGTCAAACAATCTTTATATGAAGACCAATAAAACAAAACATATCATCCATAACTAAGTAGTGATGATACTAGAACCTCCAATTCTAAGATTGTCCAAATAAATATAGAATTTCTAATAGAAGGAAAGAAAAACAATCAGTAGCCCGAACTAAAAAATTTGAGTAATCGGAGAAGACGCAGGTTGGTACATAGTTGCTTTGATAGCTAGTTGGTTAGAGCACCCATTTAGTAAGTGGGAGGTCTTGCGTTAAACTCTCAATGAAAGCGATGTCCATCTGTTTTTCACAACCTCATTCATCTTTTATGCTAATAAAATGAGTTGCTGAAATGCATAGTACTATGGCTACAAAACAACTTCCCTCTGCCCACTTGAACAGACATCAAAGAGAAATTAAAAAAATAAAAGCCTATTCCACAATTCATTTACTTATTTCTGAACAATTGTACACACACACACAAGCAAAAGCAATGGTGTTACTTTTACAACTTACTATAAACTTTTCCTCTTGAGAACCTAACTTGAACCTTCCTCATGAGTTCATTCATATATGTAATCCACACCTAACATAAACCTGTTCATGGAGTCAAGTCAATAAAAAGACTTGTCACCAGTTTTCAGCAACCTTCCAGGTCCCTCCATTTCAGGTAAATAAGCCCGGCCTGGTAGTGAGTATACGCTCCGGCAACCACCAGCACATGGAACAGCTGGTGGCTGTGCCCGGCAATGTCAAACTTACCCGGCATCCATCGTTCCGGGATTCTAGTAGCATAAACCAGCGCTCCAAGTCCATAGAAAACCCCCATAAGAAGTTCATATCCCGTCGTGTGCAGCGCCTCAGGCTGATGCCAGAACACGACAAGCTTGTGCAGGATAGGAGCTATACCGGACAAGCCCATCCCAAAGAAGAGGGATGCGCGGATGCTTCTGTACTCGGGATTCTGGAAGACGGGGAGAAGGGAAACCAGGATTGTTGCGATTCCTAAGAGGGTTATGAACCCGAGGTAGAGGTTGCAGAAGAAGGGGTTGCACATGAAGGAGTAGTAGACGGGAGGGTAGAAGGAAGTTGAGATAAGGGCTGCGATTCCAGCATAGTCGAGCCTCAGCAGGATGTATGATGCGCGCTCGGAGTGGCAAGAGAGTAGGTGGCACGTGCTGCTTGCCAGCAAGCAGAACATGGCTCCCCCGAGGAAGGCGAAAAAGGGCCACCTCGTGATAGGTCTCAGCATCAAGGGTGCTATCAGGTTGGCCACGTCATCCTTTACGCTACGCTGCATCAAACAAAAAATACGTATGATTGATTGTTAATGCATTTAAGTTCTGTGACTTTTGTGGATTTCCAAAAACCTGCATTTACTATATTAAATTCATTTTAATTGCTCTTGCTACAAGTAATGCGATGTTAAATTGATTGCATAATTCATAATCAGGAAGAAATATTAACGTTCTAATATTGAGCCTAAGTCACGATGAAAAGAGACATGTTAATTGACACTCCCGTTCAGTTGTTTTAATATATCTCAAGTATATTTTGTTAAGACATGAGTATTATTACCATTTTGACACCATAATTGAGGTTTATACATAATATTTGTACAGCTAGTTTCTTAGGATAAAAATAGAGGGTGTGATGACCATTAAGTAAGAAGAAAAGTTACCAGAAGACAGATATCAGTCTGGTTGCCATGGGAGAAGCGGTCGGGCAAACAATTATACAGAAGATCCATAACATGCCAAGGCATAGACGTCTTTAAGTCCGACGTAAGCCTGTGCAGATCTGGCATGTGGGGTAAGGAAGGCAAGCACGTCATGAGGTCAGCATGCAATTTGTGGAGATCGGCCTTCTTGAGCACATTGGGTAAATGCTGTAGAGTATGCATGTCAAGAACTGTTGGAACCTTCATTGCAGTGTATATGGTCAGGGCAAGGAAGAGGAAAAAACCAATCAAATGCCTGCACCAATTATAACATCAATAACATTTCAGAGGCACATATAATTAATATTATGGATAACACAAATCCAGAATTATAGAGCATACCTGCTAGACTGGACATGCCAATAGTGAGAAAACATATGAACTATGCCTTAGAAGGAAAGCTATATCTAAATTTAGACCTGACCTTAAAAAACTGTTTATGTGGTAATGAAAAGAGCCCGATCCAGAATAAATAGAAGACAAACCAAAAATCAGCTACAACAATGCAACAAATCAGTTTAATAGATGAAAGCCAGAGGACAGTTCTTCAGTATAGTCATCAACATTTTCGGTGCAATAGAGGATAAAAAATGCATTGGTAATTCGACAATGCAGCGTCATGGTAAATATACAGTCACGTGTTTCGTGTCTAAAAATGTATGTAATTTGTGTGCATTTCAAATTTAGTATAGCACAAGCGTGCTGGTTATTAACCGGCAGTGAGTTAGGCCCAAAATTTCATGAATCACACTGCACATTGAGGCTAGGTAACTTGAACTATGGATCATTTGACAACAGCTTTGACTTCTATATCTACATCATTATCCACCTCCCTCCTGTGTAGAGAGAACCATCAAACAGATATGATTAAACTGTGCAGTCTGTGTGCGTATGGATTACATCAGAAAAGTTCTGAATTTTGTTTTATAATGCAAATATACACTATGGACTGTATTTTTCAAAATTCAGTATATAAAAACTTCCCATCAACTAAATTTCCAACTAACAACAATTTAAAATTATACATGTTTTCCTATCATAAAAGATCTAGCCAGAACAGAAGAATTTCAGGAAGATACAACTTAAAAGGTATTCTAGTTCCGGGGGGAAATGGAAGAGATAAGAATCCTTAAGTAAGAACAACTTAAAACGTAAGCGTTTATACTACTTTGTACCATTGGACAATTGGGAAAACACCTAATATAAATATGGAATTAGATAGGCTGATGCTGAAGTTTGAAAACTTATGACCATTTCAATAACTCCATATTCAAATAAAACCATAATATATCAGTATCACGCAATAGTTTCTGACTATCTTCATAACCATAATTAACAAAGTCAACTGACAAACTCAGTTTCACAATCCATGTCTTTTTCTTTCAAGAAAAAAGAGTACGTACAGGAAATTTCAGATAGTTTACAAATTACACATCCTCTTTCTTTTTCCCAATTTAGCAGAGTTTACAAATTTGTCAAGTCAAAGCCTTACCATTAAACTCATGGTAGATAGCATCTACACAAGAATCGTAAGAAACCAATTTCACCAAAATTTTGTTAAAGATGCATAATACAAACAACCCATTTCATCTCTACAGAAAATTGAGAGAGACAAGGAGAACTTACGTCCACACATTGAGTGTTTCATTGTGAATGGTGAACATGCTGAGCAGAACCTGCTTCATAGGCCACTCGGATCGATAATGACCCACGATGAACTCATTGTCCCTCAAGTATCCAGGCAGAGAGTGGTACTCAACAAGCTGGTACTTGACCTTCTTCCACAATCTCTTCCCTTTCCCTCCCTTTGAGGGAGATGTTGCATGATTCTCCATTGTTGTTTCAAATGACACATTGGTCTCCTCAACAATCTCATCTATATCTTCCATTTTCTGGTAAAATAAATACACAATTACATCAAATACCATCTCCATGGCTGCTTCAACAACATTTTGGGAATTTACAAAAAAATTGTCTGGAAACAAAAAGGGTCGGCTATATAAACACAATCAACCATTTGGGTCATCAAAATTAATGATCTTTTTGTCATTAAACGAACAGAAATCACAAACCTCAAAAAAAATCAACATCAAAATCAAAATCAAAATAAAGCGAAACCCAGGTGAGAAACGGGACGATCAGTACCTGGAATTGAAGAAGCGCCCAAGGTCAGTAGAGAGAGATCCAGATTGGGGATTCCTCAGAAGTTGCGTCTAGAAATGGAAATGGAAATGGGAGAGACGGAGATTATCAGAATTATGAAAACGAATTTATCGCTGGAGACAATGACAATGAACAGTAGAGGAAGAAAAGTTGGGGAAAATCTGACAGCTAAGCGATGGAGCTCAGAGGTTGATTCGCAGAGAAGATGCGTTGATGCCAAAGATTTTTATGGCTCATTTTCTCTATTTCCAAGAGTGGAAGATATTTTATATATTTTCCATATTTTTATGGTTTATATCGTTGTGTCACTTGTGGTCTCAAATCCTCATAATGGGTTTTTATGTGAAAACACAGGCCCACCGTTTAATGGGACCGGCCCATCATGTCACCGAATGTTTTGGAAACTCCAAGTGCGTCACCTTGCTTGGATCAATAAAAATACACGAGAATTTGCATGGAGTTAACGTATATTTATATTTTAAATGGACGAAAAAACCTGTGTTTTCGTAAAAAATTTATATCAAATCTTATTTACCCTTAAGCTTTCGTCACATTTTTAATAACATTCAAAATCATGATCTCTTCTTAAATAATTAATCAGTCTCAAACATTGAAGTATCCCTTAAAAATAATTTAATGTTGTTAGAATATAAAATTATAATTGGTCCTTCAACTATCAGTTTAATCTTTTAGTTGAGTTGTTCCTCTAATATGATATCAGAACTTGTACCTCGCGAACACGAGTTCGTATTAACTCTCTCTTCTACATTTGTCAAAAGGCTCTAATCTTATTTCAAATGGACCTAAAGCCCCCCTAACTTCTAATGGGCTCCTCAATCTCCTCTTTTACAAAAAGTGCACGTCCAAACAAAAAAAAACGGGCTTGTCCGTGAGGGCGCGTGTTAGAATATAAAACTATAATTGGTCCTTTAACTATCAGCTTAATCTTTTAGTTAAGTTGGTCCTCTAATAATGTGTTTATTATTGCGTGATTGACAACTTCTTTTATTGTTCAGATTACTTGAATTATCTTTATAGTCAACTATTTCTTCACTGATTTTGAAATGAAAGTCGACTACTTTGTCGGTCTCCGTGTCAACAACCTTTCCCGATGCTCCTTTTTATTAGTGCTCCATCCTTTTACCAGCAATCTCAATGCCTTAGCCACACAACTGTGATTGAATTCGAGCTTCAGTGTGCAAAAGAGATTGAAAAATTACATGAACACCACAATAAAAACTCAATATTTCCGACCTGATAGGGTACGTGACGACATCATAAATTTTTCATAGACCCGCAATGTTTGATATACTGTAACTTGCATCTTATCTCTTTCGAACCTTTACAATGTATATACTAATCACGAAGAAATAAATTTAGTTAATATTTTACCATCAGTTGTTGTGATTATTTTTGAAGTGACCGATAGAAAAGGAAAATTAAATAAAAATTGATGCATACATATTAGTTAAATTGTAATTGAAATACAATTTCATAGAACATGAATAAAATAAAAAAAATAATGAAGAACAAAGAGACACTAATAAAATAACAATGAATGTCATTTATAAAATGACAGAGAATAGCGTATATAAAATAACACATAAAATAATTTATAAAGTGACAAAAAGTAAAACATTTGTATATATATGCATGGATGATTACTCATAGATTGATACAAATAAGTAAATATAAAATCACTCATCTCAATTAAGATGTATGAAATCACAAACTTATTAGTTCTAGAAGGTAACAAAACAACAAAATGACCCACGATAAAATTAGCTTCGAAGTGCATATAAATCGATCAGGTTGAAGTTATTAATGAACTCAAAACCATTAAGACTATAAAAATGGAAATAAAGAGAAGTGAAATATTGATGGGTGTACTCGGAGAAATTGAAAGAGCTGGTTCCCAAGAAGAGGCCAATAAAACTCAGTCACAAGTAATGAGGTCCATAAATTCTCATAAAAATTGATTTCCACACTGATGCAACACACTTAATTATTACCACACTAAAGCGACCTAGAAATTAAATTAGACTTTGACTCAAAACACTTTTAATGAGTTTATACCGTGTTTTCTTTCACTAACAAGTACGGAAATATAATGAAAGAAACGGTCAATAGTTGTAGAATAGAATGAAAATTTACAAAGGCAAAACACTTGAAATTAATCAAACAAATACAATGGGTAATTTGGAGGAAGTATTTCAATTGGTTACGAAGAAACAAAAGGATGAGAATTGAGTTAGTTTCTATAAAAAAATTAAATGATTCAAGTAGTGTACAGATAAAAGAATTATATTATATACAATTAAGTTATCATCAATCACTCTAAAAATCAATGAAAAATAATTAAAGCATTGAGATATATAGATCAGACTATGAATGAACAATCAGAATGATGTGATAAAATTTATTCTAAAAATAATATTTTGTTTAAATAATTTGTATATATAGTGAAATGACATAATGAAAATATTTTTCAAAAATTATTCAGAGTAATGGACAAAAAGAATTTGACACATATATACTATTAGGTAAGTTTTTTCATTAATTTTAACAGACTTTGCATATATACCCGTTAGAATTTGCAAAAAACACCAAACGTATTGACTGTTAATTATTGCAAGTATACATTTGTGGTTTTTAGATGTAACGCTAATAAATAAGGATACGACCAAAGGAAAATAACATTTATATGGTTAAACATTCAAGTTACGTGGATTTATGTCTAGACATCCGTGACAATAAGAAATATAGAATCACAAATCAGTCAAGTCATTCGAATTCGCTCAACTATAACTCATTCGGTCTAAACCTTAGGCACCGGAGTTCAAGTCGACACAAAACACAAATAGAAAATGATTAGTCTAATGCACATGCGTAAAGAAAGAAATTTTATATTTCCTCACTTGATGATTTAGTCATACATTAAGTGGGTATTTGTACAAGTGTAAGACAAATCAGAATGGAAAGAAATAAATCAATACTAATTACAAATCAATCGGTACATAATTACGTGAGTGAATATGAGTCGAAGTTGAAAATAAAAAAAAATTGTGTTGATTTATTTTTATCGTCTATACTCTCTTTTGAGTTAGAGTATGAATATTTGTAATGCCCAACTTGCGAGTTGATTTTTTACACAGTCAATGTAATGTTCGGTTTTATCCACCCAACTTATGAACTAAGTTGTCCAACAAGGAGAAACTATACTTTTCAGTTTTGACATCATTTCTAGTCATTACACGCCATTGACTTGTAAATTGTATTTGTTGAGGAAAGGACTTGTGGTCACCTTACTTGCCGATGGCAATGTTCTGTCCCTGTCCTTGAAGGAGTAGATGCTTTCGTGTTTTTTGTCTTCTATAGATTCTTGTAATGGAATGCCTCATCAAGGATCAATTTTGTTAACCATATTACCTTGCAGTAATGAACTAACTGACATGGAAAGAGACCTGAGTCCTTCAGTTATCATCATTGCTTGTATTTACTTAATTATGTTTACCAAATATTTGTAGCTGATTAAAAACTTAAAATTTTAAGATGATAGAGGTATCTTTCCCGTTCATATGGATCCGCCCGTACGTATTATCGAGTTTGTGGAGAGAACATATTTTCATTGAATAATCATACATTTTAAAGTCTAATATTGACCAAAAAGACTAGTTTATAAGGTCTTGATATAAACCATCATTATGTGGAGTTATAACAACCTCCACTAGGATTAGAATAGAGCAAAACTAACCAAGATCTAAGCTCAACTCAGAACCCGTCTTAGCCCGGAACTTACATAACTTAATCCATAGATTTTCACATCAACCACAAAATTTAAAAAAAATTGAAATCGGACGGGTTCGAGAAGGTTTCTAAATCATCCACGCAATAACACATCGCAACCCGGAGTCGCGCTATTTTCATTCATTCCTTCAATATCCACGGCCCATTTCTTCATTTTATGATCTGTCCAACCACTGAGTGATACCATCTTTCACGCGTCTTGATTCTCACCACGCATATAAAGACTTTACCCATCACCATTTCTCACTCACCATTTTCATTGAATGAGAATGATATAGTTATTAATTTGTAGGACTTAATATTTAATTTGGACTAAAAGGCCCATAAACGTGAAACCCAAATATTTTGTGAGGTATAGTCAACTCGATAATCCGAATCCAATATCTCCGGGGGAGGAGGTTAATAATGCAAGTCAGGCCTCATGCTCTCTCCTAACCTTTACATTGAGTATTCATCATCTTTCATATCAGTATGCTCACACTTTTAAATCTAAGTCAATACATTATATTATCGGGTGTTTTATCAAGAGGAGCACACAATAGGAATACATAAACGTTATAGTTCATTATTGACGCAAGAGACTAACGGAATACATATTGAAACTAATTCTTATTATGAGCCAAGAGAAATACAAACAAAAGGATGTTGAATGAATGTAGGGGAAAACCAGCATTTAATTTGTTTGTGAATGAGTGGTTGTGTTGATGGTAAATCATTGTTACTACATTTCTGATCGTCACACCTTCCATTAGCGAATGCATCCATCGCCACCACCTTTGGCTTTTACTGTCCAATTAATGTGCTTCAGTTTGTACTTATGCTTTACGAGGTCGTAGCATTTTCTCACCATGTCCTGTGTACCAAACATTTGAACTATCATGATGACACATCGTATTGTATCTTTCGAGACTACACGTACTAAATTCCGGTCGACTAAAACACAGATCTATTACGTGAAGATATATCTTTTTATCAACGTTGTAAAAGTTGTTAGACAACGTATTTTTATCAAATAAATCAATATACATATACAATCAAAATATGAATTATGTTATATAAAAATAAGTCACTAAAATATAAATATAAATTTTCAATATTTATTATATTTATGTACTTAAAATGTAAATTGCCAACTAGTATAAATTATTTTAATTTCAAATATTTTTCATTTTTATTTTCTACATTATGTTTGTCTATATCTACATAGATTAGTTCGACTTAACCCGACTTCATCTACTTACCAAACTTAAACTAACTGATTACATAAAATTGGATTGGTATTATAAAAATCCTGCTTAGGCGGCCGATCGACATGGTCTATTTTTACAACACTGTTTTTATGTGGGTTTACTTTACACATATGAGAATATGTGTAGATGGGCCAAATTTTGAAACCATTTTTAACTCAACTCCCATAAAAGCTCAAATCTATAAGTGGAGACCCTCAAAATGTTTATTATCCCTTTTCATGTTGATGTTAGGCTCTATGAAATGACAACAAGACAAGTTTAGTGATTCTCGTTCTCTATCCCACCGAATAAGAGATACCGGTCCGAAACCAATTTGTAGTACTTCATTTGTATACGAAGATGGAAAAATGGTGAGTTTAAAGTGGGTTTAGTTTTTCTCATCCCCTAATTTGTCAAATTAGGGAGATCAAGTTAATGTTTGGTTCGCAGACTTTGGCAATTCGTACTAAATTGAGAGTATTTACATGTGAATTAGCATAGATGTTGTGAAAAAATGACCGGTTTGTGAACAAGTCTTTTCTATGTCATTATGATTCATGCCAAAAAAATTGATTCATGTGCAGAGTTTCACGTAACGAGATCATCAGTCTTGCTTACACATTCTTTGTTAAAAGATGCAGCAAATGTATTATCAATGAAATATATAACATTTGAAGTTTTAGGCTCTTACTCTGCTTACTCTCTTGTGAAAGCAACCCAAGTTCAGGTCATCGACACTTTGGCCGATCACCATTACAACCGCCGAGGCTGCTATCACTGACGGTCGATAATCCAAGAACTCGATCACTGATGAAAAATAGACCGTTATGATCTCTATAGCCTCGATTCCTTAAAAAAAAGTGAAAACAAATTATGGAAAGTGACTTACCATTACAGGTGCTGATAAGAAGACGAGAGACGGTGGAGTGAATACAAGTGAAGTGATCGAGTGATGGACCAAAACAAGGAATCTTTGTGAGGAAGTAGTGAACAAAATCAAAAGGTGTAATGGCGCGTAATCGCCACTCGAGACTTGACATGACCAATAGCTCCATTCTTTGAATTGTTTCGGGGTTGAACAAGAAGGTGGGTTCACACACCTGCAGGTTTAGTAGAGATGGTACACATGTTTCCTCCATTTTTGCTGCTAGAGAAAGGCAAGTCACTGACACTAATTGCATAGCCCATCCTTTGCCTCTCTTCATAGTTGCAACAAAGAAAGCAAGAAGTATTAAATTGTATTGTGAAGTGACAGACACCTACGTAATAAGTATGAGGTCGTTGGTTTCAATTCCAATGCCAGAACGGTATTGCCATGTAAATTTCCCTATAATTCTTTATTACGTGAAAATGTTACCGGTAAAGTACGCGATGAGAGGAAGCGATCCAAATAGATCACAGCAAGGCATGCTGTTGCAGGTTGAAATTTGTAGTAACTATGAACCTGCAAAATGCAAAATATGTTCAAATGATCAAAAATCTTTATACCAACTGTTTTGCTCCATTATAGCATAGTCAAACTCAAATCTTGATACAAAATTGCTGATAAAAAAGTGCATGTGGGGAATACAGCCAGTAACCTCACGACTACTTTCAAGCTATGAATACGAGAGATTAAGGTGAGCATGAGACCTCGAGCATCCAGTTAACTGCATTGTGACGATCCAGAGAAATTCCTGGCATGCTGCGATAGCTCATGAGTGAGTCCGGTGGTAGCGCATGATCGATCTCAGCATCGAAGATGTCTGACATCGAGCTTTCAACGTTGTGTGACGAGGGATTTGGAAGTAGTTTGATGATGTTGGTGTTGGACTCTGAGAATGCAGTGTTATTGTTGTTGATCAGTTCACAACATATGTATTGGTTCTTAGGTGTTGGGGTGTTTGGAGACATAGGCATGGTTGGATCAAATATGGGTAAGGGGCATTGCTTTGATTGTTTCTGTTTTTTCATTCTATTGGTCATGGAGGTTTGTAGTATTTGTAGATAAATATATAATGTTAAGTAAGAGTGCAGACTTGGGTAAATTAATCTTAAATTTTATTATTGGTGGTGCCTTGTTTCATCATAATATAGTCGAACTCAAATCTTAATACAATTTATATATATATTTTTAATTTCTACTGTTTTGAGTGGTGATGAGATGATTAAGCATGAAACTTCCTTGGAACAGAAGCCAAATTGAGTAGGACCTGATCTGCACCTGCAAGACCACCTGGTTGCGCGGTAGCTTCTAATTTTTTAACTCATTCTCTTTTGTCTATACAAACTATGTCAATTATTGGACTTCACTGTTGCTACCACCAACAAAATAATTCTACTTCGTACATCTGCATGAATGAGGATTGAAAGATTGTAAAGAAAAAGGCCAATGAACTCTCTAGATCATTTTCAAAAGTTTGTCTGTTTAACTGAACAATGAGTTGCGTTGGAGCAGATTTAGCAATTTTTATTAAGTCAAAAGTTCAAACCAATAAGCTTGAGGTTTTAACTGTAGGGCCGACCCAATATATTGTGTTTGATTCTTCCCATTATATGCACATATTGTATTTTAATTTTTTTATATGAGATTAACTTAACTTCTCCCCCTCATGCTTGCGTGCGCACGGGACTTATTTCCCTTTCACGCTCGTGTACGCACGAGCCTTTACTTCAACACTCTTCCTCACGGGTAGCCTTGTCTACACGTGTGCCATACCAGGACTAGACTTCTGCATATGAGCAGGAATCCACAGTGGGGCATAGGCACGAAGAATCCACCAACACATATCGGGTCGAACTCTACGACTAAAAACTCAAGGTTATTAGTTAGGTTTGACTCTTCACTTATATATAACATTTTTGTTTCATTTATTTTCATGTGAGATTGACTTAACTTCTCTCTCATACTCGTGTCTGCGTGGCAATTATTTCTCTTTCACGCTCGTGTACGAATGAGCTTCTAACAAGTGTATCCTTAAAAACTGCAAGGGACTAAAATTAAACACACATTTTGGAGATAGATTGAAGATTTAGTTTTGCACTTGATGAGCTTTAGCATAATGGTTCAAATGCCTGCTCTATGGCCTCAGCAGTAATACCTCAGGTAAAAAAAGAGTTAAAAGGTAGTTAAGGTATAAATGTAATGTTAAAAAAAATATTAGTTTTGAAAACAAACCTTAAGTTACGGTGAATAAACCTTAACCATCATCTCCTATCGATTTAACTTTCAATAGTTCCCTAGTTTCTTTTGAACCGGATTGATAAACATATTGGTTTGGGCTTTCCAAATCAGGCCCGTCACATAAACTTGGCACATGCTATAGTCCGATACATCGATATAATTAGAGTCGTACATTTTAACAAAAAAATCATGACCGAACCGAAAACCATACCGAACCAAACCCAAAATAATGGTTTTGTTACGGTTCAATTTTTTAATAAACCAAATAATTTTGATTTGGTTTCGGTTTCTATAATCTAGAACCATCGGTTAACCATAAAAACCGAACTATAATTAATCGTACAAGTGGCAATCATGTAGACGTCCACGTTTACCTACGTCTTCTTCCTACCAAAAAATTAGAGTATTTTTTTTCAGCTTATTACTATTTTATATCTTGTGCATATCTTAATAATAGGTTATTTATAACTTGTGAATTTTTTTACCGTAAAGACAACTTGTTTCAGAAAAAAATTGATGAAAATTAAAGATAGCTTTTTTTAGTTATATATATTTTAAATTTTAGTTTAGTGTTATTTTGCTGGATTTTAATTTTTTGGTGGATCGTATTGTTGGATTTGTTATTATATTATATGAAAAATAGGCAAAACATTTTTTATCATTCAGAAAGTGACCAAATTGAGAGCTCTTGAAGCCCTCTTCAATTGCTTCTTAATGATTTTTTAGCAATTTAAAATTAACTTTTGTTCATATTTTTAATTAATAACAAGTAGTTAAATGGATAAAAAATGAGTCTAAATAAAATATATAAAACTACTATCAATCTCGAATGACAGATTGAGCTCAAATTGCATGCCCAAATATTTGATCTATAAATATCGGTTGGTTCGGTTTAAACCAAAAACCGAAACACATTTTACTTAGTTAAAAACTGATCATTCAATTACATTTGGTTTTAGTTATGGTTTTAAAAATTATAAAACCAAAATTTTTGGTTTGGTTTGAAAATAAGTTATTTGGTTCTGTTAACCGACCATGGACAACCCTAGATATAATTCGTTTATTATACTGGTACAGTGGGGTGATCCCCAACCCAGAGTTTGTATCGCCCTGCTATAACCCAATTTTGATTTTCTTATAAAATTAACGGAAAATGACACTTTTGTACACATGAATATAAACTTTTGACACTTTCATACCCTAACTTTTTTTTTCTTTTTTTTCCATACATCGCTTTCATTTTGGGACAACTTTCTTCACAAATTTCAAAATACCCAAAATACCCCTGAATTGAAACAAAATTAAATCTAGTTTAATTCTGGTCCAATTAAAGAGTGTGAAAAGACAAAATTGCCTTCAACTATTCATCAAATTTTTAAAGGTATGTCACCCTTTCAACTATTCCTCTCCTCCTCCGCCACCCCGCTTCACCGGCGTTTCTCCGGCATCCATCGTCGGGGTTTCTCCGGCATGTGGGGAGCACGGTGGACCGACGAGGCCTCCAGAACACCTCTGTCAAGGTGTCCGTTTCGACCCCATCATCCTCGACCCTCTTTCTCGTCTTCTCCGGTGATTCTTCGCCGGAGCCGGCCATGGTTCTTCCTCTGCAGTCTGCACAACATAAAATGGCGAGCATCGACGAGGTGGGCAATGGGCATTGACCAAAAGGGTAGAATGCGGTGCTCCGACGATCGTTTTCGGCACAGAATGGCCGGAAAAGAGATAGAGGGAGAGAGGGAATAAGAAATAAGCTCAAGAATTCAATTTCACTCGCCGGAAAGTGTGCCGGAACATATTTTCCGGCGAGTGAAAATTTTGGCCCAACTTCGGTCACCTCCACCAACTCCGGTCACCAGGTACGAAGCCCAGCTGGTAAGCTCCGGCGATCGACGAGGTGCTCACGATACTCTGTTTTGATGAAGTAGGAGGGTCCAATGACATTCACTTGAAAATTTGATGAATAGTTTAGAGTAATTTCGTCTTTTCACACTCTTTAAAAAATTGGGCCGATTCTCTCCATTAGACTAGGCGTGATTTCGGTATTTTGAGAATTTTAGGGGTAAATTGTCCAAAATGAAAGTCAGATATGAAAAAAAGAGAAAAAAAAAGTTAGGGTATGAAAATGTCAAAAATGTATATTCATGTGTATAAAAGTGTCATTTTCCCTAAAATTAACCTATCATGTCAGGCAAGAGATGATGGTTGCCTCAGGTTTAAAATATTTTGTTTTTTAGAAGCGTGGAAAACAAAATATTTATGAGAAATATTTATTTTGATAATTGTTCACGAGTAAAAATGGCAAAAAAGTGATTTAGAGAATGACAAAATGTAGTAGAACCATAAGCCTATTTGAGACAGAGGGTCTCCTCCCACGTCAGCTTGAGTTGTCGCATTAGCACACTCATTTTCTATATGCACTCACTATTTGGAAACCCCAATAAAGTCTCTCATGTTTATATTATTTAATTAAACAACATTGTTTATATATGATTAAATATTTCAACATCATTATTCAAATCTGATTATAAAAAAAAACTACTTTATTATACTACATGAATTTATTTTTCTATTTTATTATAAATTAATTCCACAAAATATGCCTATTTATGAAAAATATAAATTCGTAGGAGAAAAAAGAGAAAAAAATCACAAACTTTGTAAATAAAATATGAAAATACGTGAAGTATATATAAATATAATATATATACTGATTATATTCCATGAATAAACTATATATATTGTATATAACTAATTAATTTTAAATAATTGTATAAAATTTTCATATATAATTAATTATATAGTATGCATAATAATTTTAATTAATTATGTAAGTTAACTATATATATAATGTAAACGCTCACACAATATTAATCGAATTATATATTATACTTATTAAAATGTAATTGTATATGTTATATATATATATATAATTATATATTCATATATAAAATTACTTATATATTATTATTATATTCAAGTCATCACATTCACTCTTTTTTCTCTTCTACTCTCTACTTTCTTCTCTTTTTTACCCTCCCTCGTCCTTCCACTTCACCAACTCTTGTACAGCCTCATTATTGTGGCTGTCATGGGAGTCCCTACTTCCTTCCCACCCTTTGTTGTACATGGTCTAAGCTTCAGCTACCCCTAATTACTTTAAGATATATTGTATACTAGTGTTAGTCACTTTAATTAGATGTTCATTAGGATGGTGACCTTATTTCACTACAGAGTATTGTTGATTTCTTTAAGTCTCTTATTTCTTAAGAAGTATAAAACATTTTTAGCTCATACAGCTACAATGGTTGCCACATGATAGGGGTAATGTTCACGGTTCTACAACTTTTATTCATTGTGATAATCGAAGGGTTACTGAAAGTGCTCTCGACAACTTCTTCCATCAACGTACCACACATGTTACAAATGATTGCCGCTTTGTGTAACATCATCTCACATTGTGCACCATCACTCTCCGGTTTGTTTCCTTTGATGAGCATGCATATGATATTTCCACCAAGTTATAACTTCTGAGACGATTCGCTCCATTAGTTTATAAATTCAATCTAAATATTTGTAACCACTGTAAGTTAAACAGAGAATGTGAATATATATATACACAATCAAATGAGAACTACAAAAGGGGTGAGAATTATGAGAAATAATATGTAGGAGTCATGTGGTAAGAGTGTCGGGTTTTATATTATACTTTGTAACTAAACATTGTTGAGAGAGTAGTTCTTGCTAGATTTCACCTATATATACACACACTTGAGTAAGAGTTTAGGGTGTTCTTGTGTGTTAACCCTATACGACCCATTTGTATCATCATATAATCAATTCACCCACAATCTAATTAAATCTGAGCATATATATATATATATAGAAGCGTAAGAAAATAAGTATAAAAGCACAAGAGAAATTTAAAGTGTAATGACACATCCAACAATAAAATTATATATTCATAGATTTACACCATTGTTGTGACAATTAACACGTAATGGAAGAAGCCAATTCTATTACGAGGGTGTGATTCAAAAAAAATTTGTTTGTAATTTTAGGATAACTTGTAAACAATGTATCTAGAGAGGGTTTCTAAAACAAAATAATTAATTAGCATAATGGAAAGTTAGATTGAATGGAGTTACTTTTTAGACTCGGTGAAGTCAAATAACATAAATGCTCCGAAAAGGAAAGAGATTAGGTGTCTTTTGATTACTTCACTAAGATGATAATGGTCTCTTTAAAACTGGTCAAATTTTAGAAATAACGTATCAAAATTGGTTAAGCCTAAATATGACGTAGAGAATATGTCATCTTATATCTAATATAAAACCATTTCAATTGATCTACGTTACAACCTTATGCTATGAATAATATTATAAAAGAAATTTTAATATATTGAAAGATTTTGTAATTATACAATAACTTATTTGGATATTTATTTTAAGTAATAATACAAATTAACGTCTATTTTTTGTCCCTAGTTTGGTCAAATCAACTATCCCATATATAAATAGTCATACAATATTTTGAAGGATGTAGGGTCAAGGCAACAATGTTTTTGTTTTGTGAGATCGAAATAAATAAATTAAGGTTAAGAATTTGAATCTTGATTGAACTTATCTTACAATTCAATTCATTGTAATCACATTGAATTTCTTTGCATAAATGGCTATCACATTTATTACGCAATAAATACATTTCCTAGTTCCAATTACTAATATAAAAGAAATTTAAAATCCGTAAATCAATTGTGACGTCACTTCCTTAACGGACAAGTTCCTTCCTCTACAGAGAGAGACATTCTAGTTTAGGTAGCAACTTGTTACAAATTTTTTATTTTTTTTATTTTTAAGAAATATAAGCTTAAACAAAATACCGCGTGAGAGACAAGACGTTGCGCGTATTTGCGTGCCTTCCCTAGTTCTACTCTACACATGTTGCCCACTTAACCACATTTTCTATTTCCTCCCTATAAAGCTCCAATCTTTCTCATTCAGAACCTTTAATAGATAGCTTCATCGCATCAAGACCAAGAGAGAACCCAAACCCAGATCTTGAAAACTTGAGAAAATGAGCCAATACGATCAGCACCAGCCCCCTGTTGGTGTTCCTCCTCCTCAAGGTAAAAGAGCCCAATGAACTGAGTATTTTGAGGCTTGAGCTGATTAATTGATAGTTTCTTTGATGATTTCGTAATGGGGTTTTGTTTTTGTTTTTGTTTGTGTTTCTGATTTGGGTTTTTTTTCTAGGGTATCCGAAGGACGCTTACCCTCCACCTGGGTACCCGGCTCAGGGGTACCCTCCACAGCAGGGTGGTTACCCTCCACAAGGGTACCCACCACAGGGGTATCCTCCACAGCAGCCTGGCTACCCTCCACAAGGGTACCCTCCTCAGCAGCCTGGTTACCCTCCTCAGCAGCATCAACAAGATGGCAAGAGTGTTGGTTTCATGGAAGGATGGTGATTAAGCTTAACCTTACTTGCATCTGATTTTGTGCATTTCTGGTTTTGTCAGCGTCTGATAAGAATGTCACTTTACTCTTATGGGTTTAATGATTTTTTGCTTATCTGATTTGATTCTAGTTGTGTGGGTTGTGATTCAATGCCTTTTTGATTACTTGACATTCAATTGTAGTTTTGGGTTTTAGGTTTTGGTCATGTTTCTTGATCCCATTGGTGTTATAATGCAACCCACTAGGGTAGGTTGGCAAGTTTAGATGACCGCTGCCTATTGGTGCTATAAGAGGCCTAGTTTTCAAATCCAAGTTGGTTCTTTGCTTGGAGGCAGGGGTGGGGATAAGGGTAGATTAGGAATTTGTGATGAAAAAAAATCAACTGGCATGGATAGAAGCTTGAATTTAACAATTATAGGAGTTAAATTTCATTGGGCAGCCTAATTGTTTGGTTTGGCTATGTCAATATCAATGATGGACAATTCATGATATCCTTTGGCATTGCTATGTCTTGAAGATAAAGCAAATGTCCTTATCCATCTCCTTTTTTGATGTCTGGTTGGATTTCATTGTTGAATGTGGGATTTATTTTGTGGAATTAAACAGCTCACACCAAACTTCATAGATATTCTGACATTGGGATGTTGTGAATGGGTATTTCATGATTTCATCATTTTGACATCCCATTTATATTATAATGTTCTGAAAGCAAAGAATATACCTTTCCTCTTCATAAGTTTTCAAGTGTCTTCAAATTGTAGGGCATATTCCTTTGAGGACATCGTTTGATTGATAGTTCACATGAAAATTGATCCTTCACTTTAAATATTGTAAATTTACCGCCTGATTTTGGAATGTGAATGCTTATTATTGTTTTAGCCTTACAAAAGCAAGTTGACTAAGTTATTTACTTTGTGATTGTTTCAGTTTGGGAATGATGTGCTGTTGCTGCCTTCTGGAGGCTTGCTTTTGAGGAGAAGAGTGATCAGTCATGTGATGATTCTTATATCATGTTATTGTGTTGAGCTTGCAGATTGGAACATTTAGCTATTGTTTCTTCAAATTCAAGTCTTAAAAACATTGTTACTTTCTGAATTACTCTTAGGACCATATTCTCTTGCATGTGTATGGGATTCATACCCTATTTTCAAATGAAATGCATGGTTTGAAGATTTCATATTCTGTTCCTTGTAGCTGTGCCATTTCAATGCATGAAATTATGTCATTTTCTCTTTCCAAGCCTAACTTGCAGCAATGTACCTTTATAGACAAGTGCCACATAAAAAGTAGAAATTTTAAATGACAGATATAGATTTTTGCCTAATCTGTTTGTGCTTTTAGGTGGATTGAGATTCTAGCAAACTAGTCCTAAAATTGGTTGTAATGTGGTTGCATGGAGTGTGCTAAACCAACTCATCATAAGCTGATCCAGTGAGTATAATTTAGCATGGAGGTGGGGCAAAGGTTGAGGAAAGGCATGAAAGAGACAGCATTGGCTGTTATTGTCAAAGAGAGAGTAGTGGGTAGAGGTAGTGTCAGTCAAATAGTAGGAGAGTGTTGCTAATGGAAGCATATCCTCATATTCTGTGTCACTAGAATTGATCAGCATAATTACATTTGATGATAGAGCCTTGTTGACTCTGTAATTGAATAATGATACAAGAATTGAAAGATGAGGGCTCCACCTATTTGTCCTCTCTCACTGCAATGCTCATCTCATGTATAATGTAGCCATGAATATGATCCTACTCATGTCACCACCATTTTGCACCTCATTTGAGTCATTTCTGATCAAATTTGTCTGTACATTTGTTTTTGTGAGAACATGGCCACAATACTCTCATACTTTCTCATCAACCTTCTTTTAAAAGGAGGACCGATAAAATGTGAATGACAATGAGATGGATTCGTAACAGTTTTTTGTAATTTCATCCCAATCAGATCAACTCTTTGTAAACTAGAACCGACTTTATGATTTCATTTAGTTAGATCCGGTGCATTGAGTCTCGTGGAGTTCGAAATATTTTGTCATATAATACAAAATGGGTTTTATTGATGGATGAAGTGAGAGGGATGAACCAAAGGGTCAAGGTTGTCAACAGAGACACCAATTGGTTCCACAAGCTCACAAGTGTTGCTCTAAACTCAGCTCTCTCTCTTACACATTCATTTTCTGTCCTATTATCCTTTGAAGCAATCACAACCCCTCTATCTTTATTACCCAAACTCTGTAGTTTTGCCGCATCCCTCTCCTCAAAAATATCACAAGCTGAACCAGCCATGAGTTGTGGTTCTGCTACTCTCAGACAAAACCCACCTACAATCTGGCTTAGAAGCCATGTCTCTTCCTCTTCTACTTCATTATGGTGCCATAATTCCCATGAACTGGTCTCAAGATTTGATGGGTTGAGAAACAATAATAGCCAGAAGAAGGTGCTCAGGCCTTGCCTGAGATGTGGGGGTGAGGGTGGTTCTGTTCCAGCCAGAGAGAGGAGCTTTGTGGAGGCTATCAGAGAGGCTCAGCCCTATATTCAGACCCACAAGGGCTCCATTTTTGTTCTTCTTCTCTCTTCTGAGCTTCTTGTTTCTTCCTCATCTTGCCTCTCCACCATTTTTCAGGTACACTTTTCTTGATTATTTAATTCAATTATAATTTGTACATCAACATATGTTATATCATGTTTATTCATGAATAAAGGCATTGACTATGACTATATGGTTGGTCCTCAATTAGTTATATTTTCCCATTCATTTCTTGATATTCTTAATGATCATTTACAGTTCATTTTGGCCTTAGTATGACACATGAACATATATATATTATGATCATGATTAAAATTATTGGCCTTCAATTACAGTTGGTCCTCAATTAATCATTCATTTTCTTGATAAATCATTTTTTTGTCACACAAAAATCTCTCCCTGTTCCTTAGAAAAATAAAACGACAGTCGTTTTTACGAAGAATACCTGAAACTGAGAGAGAGAGCTGAATCATCCTATTCGAGTCTGGTGGCGGCTTCTCGAAAGCTTGAAGCTTTTGGGTCCCACCATCCATGGCGGCTTCTCCGAACCTCCTTCTCTCACATTTCTCAAATTAGGGTTCTCTCTCAAACACTCTCTGCGTCTCAATCTCCTTCTCCATGGCCGAATTGGTTCTGCCCTATTGCGCTTCCCTGCCTCAAGCCAAGCTCCTCCTCTCTTCCCGTTCCTTCACTACAAATTCCCAGTTACAGTTCCATCATCGTCGTCGATCCCTGAAACCCTTTCGAATCGGAGCTTCGCCGACGCCGAAATGCAACGACTTCAGCGACGCGGAGACGGACGACGGCGGCGACGTCTCTCCGAGGGACGAGCAGTTCGTGGGCTGGTTTCGCGAGGCCTGGCCCTACTTCAGGGCCCACCGGGGAGGCACTTTCGTCGTCATCGTCTCCGGCGAAGTCGTCGCTAGTCCCCATTTGGATCCTATTCTCAAGGCACTGTCTCTATTCTTTTCTCTTCTCTTCCATTGTCTTTTTCCTTTTCTGTTTACTGACTTGAAATTATAATTTTGTATTGAGTTAAGTTTGTTTGATACTATGCTGAATTGGGTTCAATTTTTTTGTGGGTTTTAGATTTGAGCTTGATTGTGTGCAGGATATTGCTCTGCTTCATGGCCTGGGGATAAGGTTTGTTCTTGTGCCAGGGACTCATGTGCAGATTGATAAGCTATTGAGTGACAGAGGTAGGAGAATATCTGCTTAGCTTGATTGATAACTCTTCACTTTATATCTAAAAGTGAATGTACTTGTGGAAATCAACTATATACACCATCATGAAAATTTGTATTGGTCAAAGCATCTATGGAGCATTCTTTGCTGTGTTTTTTTTAATGATACAATGGACATTCCTGATATAGGGAAAGCGAATGCTGTTGGTCTTTAATAATGTTAATAGTTACAGATTCTTCATTTGGGATTTGTAGTCCTTATTTATCATGTCATAAACTCTATACTCTTTAGGCTTTAGTGTACAGTGTACTTAACTAACTCATTCTAACAATTTTAGTCAGTAGATGTAGCTGAATGAACATCTTTTTTTGCTTTTTTGCAGGGAGTGAGCCTAAATATGTAGGTCGATACAGAATAACTGATGAAGAATCTCTAGCTGCAGCAATGGAAGCAGCTGGGGGAATCCGTATAATGATGGAAGCAAAGCTTTCACCTGGACCCTCTATCTGTAATATTCGTCGACACGGCGACAGCAGCCGACTGCATGATGTTGGTGTTAGCGTAGCTAGTGGCAACTTTCTTGCTGCCAAGGTAAGAATGCCAAATAGTATGCTTCATATAATCACCAGTAGCCTAATAATTAGCAATTATCACGTTTTCCTATTATGACATTGACAGAGGAGAGGAGTTGTTGAAGGTGTTGATTACGGGGCAACAGGGGAAGTAAAGAAAGTAGATGTTACTCGTATACGTGAAAGGCTTGATGCTGGTTGTATAGTTATAGTGAGCAACTTAGGCTATTCCAGCTCTGGAGAGGTTCTAAATTGCAAGTATGTTGTATAGACTTATGACTGGTTAATTTATATTTTAGTATTCAAAGGCATTTTCTAACTCTAGTTCTTACAACCTGCAGCACATATGAAGTCGCTACAGCTTGTGCCTTAGCACTTGGAGCAGAGAAGCTTATATGCATCATAGATGGCCCAATTTTAGATGAAAGTGGACATCTTATACGTTTCTTGAGTCTTCCAGAAGCAGACATGTTAATTCGTAAACGGGCCGAGCAAAGTGATATAGCAGCAAGCTATGTAAAAGCTGTCAGTTCAGAAGGTTTCACTAGTCCTCGACTTGATGGTTCTAATGGAGCTATGCCTTTCCCACAGAATGGGAAAGCTTTTGGTGAAAGGCTTAATGCAACGTTTCATAATGGAGTTGGTTTCGACAATGGAAATGGGATGTGGTCTGGTGAACAGGGTTTTGCTATCGGAGGCCAGGAGCGACTAAGCCGGGCACATGGTTACCTCTCAGAATTGGCTGCTGCGGCTTTTGTTTGTCGAGTAAGTCTATATTCATTTTGCCTTTGATTCTTTTCCCTTACAAACTTACGTGAAATATTTCTATGAGCTGTGGGGATGAAAAACAAACCCTTTGGATTTATAAGCTAAAGAAGTAAAAGGTACAGAGACTTGAAATATAAAACAAATGAGTTAAAGAAATAAACAAATGAAGATCAAACACTGACATCACACATCCCTTTTTTTTTTGCAAAAAGTCAAATAGGTGGCTTATTTGGAACATAGTGAGGACTAAATTGGAAGCATCTCATGTCAATTAATTTTTTCATATTTTTTTACTGACAGGGAGGTGTTCAAAGAGTGCATTTATTAGACGGCACCATTGGCGGAGTTCTTCTATTGGAGTTATTTTCAAGGGATGGAATGGGGACTATGGTGGCTAGGTATGCCATTTGTTTCTCCAGAACAATATCATTTCTCTTATAAATGTTCACATTGTTTTCATGAGTCGAAATTAATTGTTTTTAACTCTGGTGCATGTCTCCAAGTGGTTCTGGGACTTGTATGCTTGCCCAGAACTACTTCCGGTTCATCATGCTTGGCAGCTCCATATTGCATTAATTAGTTTCTTATTTCACTGTCAATTTTTGCAATTTTTATTTGTATGTGTGGTGTTCCTTACTCCTTAATATATTATGAGGGGCCTGAAATTTAATAAATGCAGTTGTTATCCACTATGCCTCAATGATGCCGACATTGATGATGATTTATGTTTGATCGAGTTTTTTACTACCCTAAATCATACTGACACATTAAAATGTCTTTCTAAGTGATCTTTATGAGGGAACTAGAATGGCTAGAGTGACAGATCTCTCTGGAATTAGACAACTTATACAGCCTTTAGAAGAATCTGGCACGTTGGTCCGAAGGAGTGATGAAGAGGTCAGCTTTGTTTGTGGATTCTTATACTTTGTAAATTGCAATGTGAAAATGGCCATCATAACTTTTTTTCATCTTCCAGTTACTTAATGCATTGGAGTCGTTCATTGTTGTGGAGAGAGAAGGTCAAATCATTGCTTGTGCTGCTCTTTTCCCCTTCTTTGAGGATAGGTGTGGGGAGGTTGCTGCTATTGCTGTTTCCCCCGATTGCCGTGGACAAGGGCAGGGAGATAAATTACTTGGTATGATACTGAAATATCATCGTGTTGCACAAAAATAAACTAGTTGGAACACAAAATGATAATGTAGCTAAGAAGTCTAATTAGATTCAACATGTATAAATATTAATACCTGCACATAGTAGTTTGTACCACAATAGTACATGGTACGGATATAACCTTTTCTAGTTCTTACTTGCCATTTTGTTTAAAATTTCAATGTAATGTCTTCTCAAAGTTACATATTCTTCTACTCGTGCAATCTACAGTGCGTTCAAAATGCACAGTATAAACAAAATAGCAGTGTCTCTTTGTGCATTTCCATGCATTTTAAGTTATTGCTGATAAAAAAATTGCATTCTGCTGCATTCGCTCTGTATCCTCCAGTGCATGTGGAAAATCATTAATTGAAGTAGTACAGAACTCTAAGTTCCATATGCATTTGATGCATATGTAGGGTTTTGTATGCCAAAAACAAATTATTATGTTGTTCTAGTACACGCAGGTTGCTAGTGTCATGGTCTTCCATAACTGTGTATGCATTTGTTTTATATATTGCTCGGCAATTGACAATTATGTTGATGGAAACACAAATCTGTAGATTACATTGAGAAGAAGGCTTCTTCGCTTGGACTCAACAGGCTTTTCCTGCTCACAACCCGTACTGCAGATTGGTTTGTCCTTAACCTTAATGCTACATAGAAAGTTCAATTTAATATATGTGCTAGTTCAATTATCTAAATCAAAATGGTTTTAATATCTCAAATCGGTAAACCACTTAGTTTTTATTCTAGGCTATTGAGTGTGCGTGCACATTTGCTATATTGAGCAAAGTCAAATCATTTTTGTTTCCTGCGGTTGTGTCAGTAACGTCTTACGCTGCGCTTTACAGGTTTGTGAGACGTGGGTTTTCAGAATGTGCCTTTGAAATGATTCCGGAGAGAAAGAGGGAGAAGATCAATCTTTCCCGGAGATCCAAGTACTACATGAAGAAGCTGCTACCCAATACGAGTGGCATTAAGCTTCTTAGACCATATACTTGAAGTTGAGAGCTGCCATGAATTTCACTGTCTATACTAGTAAATTTTCTCTGAGAATCAGCAGTTAGCTAATCATAAGATAGAAATTGTTTGCTTCCATTTTCCTATAGTGATATAAGTTTTGTATAGTTTTTATTGATCATGGCCAAGTTCTTTCAGCTCGGAGTGAAGTAAAGCTATTTGCTCTGCTATTTCTATGGTAGTCGATTTTTCCGGAAATAGAACTTACTAATGTAGAATGGATATATTTGATCAATTTGTTGAGGAACACATGTGAGGGTTCAAATAAGAGGAAGATACTGTACACTACTTGATTATTCAGTTTCACAAATTGTTAGCATTGCTATTACGCACTATATTCACTAATAAATCACAATCTTTGATAATTCAATTTTACAAATTGTAACTGACGTGGGGTTGAACGGTGTCTGTTTAATCCCGATCAACCTCACATTTTAGGAATTCAATCGCCTCGTAGTGACTAATTAGAGCCAAACAAGGATAAGTTTACGCTTAGTTGGTTAGAGACCAGATGTAGGTTTTGGAGAAAAAATGTCAAGCGGTTCAGGTCAAGAAGGTCGAGGCTTGCGTGAGAAGCAATCAGAGGAGCTAGGGTTTTGGGCCTGCCACGATCGTGACAGTAACCCTGGACTATTTTCCCTAACAAATCAAAATCCTTGTTATTTCTTCTTTTCAAATTCATTATCCTATACTATTTAGTATTTACTTTAGCAATTCATCCACGTGAAATTATTAAAATATTTGAATTTTCAATCACAAAATCAGACTGTAACACAAAACCCTTAAGTTGTGAGCATTGCTCAGAACGCCATGTTTCGGTGCAAGAGCTTCTTGAGTCTCAACAGCTAGTCGTCGATGTCACGATCAACCATCGAGTAGAACAGACTGGGGAAGACCAATGTCCTCCTGCCTCTGCAGCTACAGTCGCCCGAGTAGATTAGATATTTTCAAAAAATATTAAATCACATGAAACACACAGGATCAATAATCAATTTTAGTAGAGTTTTACATCACCTTTTACAATCGTTTTAGTGTAGTATTGAATTGAAAAGTTGAGTAACCAAGAGTATTTATTTGTTGGTAAAAAAATTGTATAAAGTGGTGATTCGTAAAACTGAATAATGAAGTGTAGTAATTCATTCGCATGGAATAGCGATTTATGATGGATGAATAACTAAGGGTAGCAAACATTAATTTCAACGAAAAAAATACAAACGGGATGCAAAGAGTATCTGAAGTTACAATTGACATTTGTCCCATTTATTATGTAAACAATTCCGTCGAAGGCAAACTATTCACGCAATAGTCCACAAAGACGACTTTTGCTTGATTCATGGACATAACACAAAAGTAGATGAAACTTTAAGCCTCAGCTTTTGGAGGGCCTTTCCACTTGAAGTTGTCTGCATATGCTTTCACCTGCAACCACAAGGTCTCTGTGTTAAAAGTTTTGTTTTCATAAATAGGAAACTGTATACTAAGAACAAGAATACAATAAGTATGCCATAAATAGTTAACTGTATACTAAGAACAAGAATAACAGTACCATATTTCAATGCTACTTATCACATTACACGTTAATCTACAGTGAATCATGTCTAAGGTCTACATTGAGATTCAATCAAGCAAATAAAACAATGAATAACCAGTAATCATGGATGAGATGTTGGGTATTCAACTCAACATTTATTACTACTTTGTCCATTCACCCGAACCAGTCTACGGAACAATTACTATGCCACAACATGGTCGTATAGATAAGTATGCATTCTACAAAAATCATGAAAATGACATACCCTCAATACAGGTGTCTGCCGCTTTTTAACCTGCATGGATCCAAGAAATATTGTCAGAAGTAATTAGAATTGAAACAAAAAATGGAGGCAGTATGTTTATAAAGAATGATCCTACTACTAATTGGGAGGATAACATCTCAACACTACCATACCATCATACTCTTAACATAATAGCATGGTTAAGTCAGAACTCGTGGAGCTGGAAAGGGGAAGTACTTTAAAAAAAACAATTAGAATTCCGAGGAGGAGAAATAATTTATAATTTGAGGAACATAGATAGTGCATAGAAATTCCTCGCAGCCAAAATATAGTAAAATAAAAATTACATCCTGCTCTGATATTTCACCCTCATCTTACCAGCACGTTATAAACAAAAAAGAATTACGCATTTTACAAGGAAAAGGTGTAGCATAATCAGACTAGGAGCTAAAAATGTAATCTAATACCGTTCTATTTAGAAAGCACATGGTAAGGATGCATAATTGTTGCAGATTTTTTCCAGTATAAATATAAATGAAGAAAGATGAAGCATACCACATAATCCCAGCCATGTTTCTTAGCAAATGCCTCAGCAGCTTCTTTACTGTCAAAAGTGAGTCCAGCATCACCAACGTTGGCATATGGGTCTCCAGTCGAGGTCCAACCCATCAATGGATTCTCCCACCTACCAGTAGTGGAAATCACGATACCAAACTCTTGATCAGTTAACCATGTGGTCCGCATAGCACTCATATTGTTCAAGTACCAATATAGTTCACAATTAACGACTTGGTGAGAATAGGCTTTATAAGCAATGCATCATTTTTTTTAATTCCGTCTTCATAATATCGAAGAAGCTGTTCATAAACGTACAGAATGTGGACATATATACTGAAATTTAGAACTTTTCAATTTTGCAAAAGAAGTAGTCTACAGAATTTCTAAGATGCGCTCAACTAAATAGTAGTTCACTAATAGTTTCGCTATATTTTGCCAAGATGCTATATTCTTGTGGGTATCACAACTTACAAAGCCTTCAAGTTATTAATCAATAAATCAGGCATGTAATATTGCAATCGCCAAAAATAACAGCATAAATCATGTCAAAATAAATCCATATCCGCTGAATGCATTGAAGAAAACAAATCAATAAATAAAAAAAATGTTAAATAAAGTCAGTAACTAGAGATAGAAGCAGAAGATGTACTTTTGAGTTGACAAAAAATTGATCTTCCACCTTCCAACTCTTCCTGAACCTTGCTGAGACGCAGTCCTAGCTGGTGAATAAATGACAACCTGCAATGCAAACAAAAATTGAAGTAAAATACAAAGAAGAAAATACCAAACAGCATAGTAAATATAGAACAGAAATTGATCTAATATACACATTCAAACTGAATGGAAAACTGTCCTCATTTCATCAATATTTAAATGGCCAACTGCAAAAGCCAGCCTATTGTACTGTCATATACATGGAAGAGCCAATTTCTAAAGATACAAGACAAAGTTCAAATCCAAAATGTCTAAGAACAAGCATAGGGCTCTTCTAATCTTATTACCACGTATACCTTCTCTTCCAAACAGAAACCACAAGCTACCAACAGCTTAACCGCACATATAAACTCATATCAGAAAACAACAACACAATCCACAGCAGTTCAACAAAAAATGAGCTTATGGCGGATACTTGGTCACCATATAAGCAATATACTTGATGAAAACATTTTATGTAACCAGGCATGCCCAGCATCAAGCATCCAGTTTCTGTTTATGGGTGATTGATTAAGTTCCATCAAATTCCATTGCAGTAACCATTGAGCACTCCTAATTACACTGAACCCTAACACATGCCCTAGGCCACACTAATAATTTGACAATCAAACACCAAAATCTCATATATGTGAAAAACACCATACTGATGGAAGGCAAAACAAAAACCCTGACTTGACCAGAACCCAGTTGAAATTTTACATTAAAAAATCACTCTTATTCCTCCACAGTGAAAAACATCGATCAGAGCACATTTCCAGCAAAAGGGTCGATGAAAAAAACCCACAAAAAACCATAGCAATCAAGGAAATGAAAAAAGGTACGATTTTGAAAACCTAATTTGGGCAAACCTTTCTGCTGAGATGTTCATCGGGGATTCCGGAGACCATTCCGATTTCACCCGATTTGATCTCGACCAGAGCATCGGAGGAGAATGGCCTGGAGACGGGGACGAGAGCGGCTCGGGCTCGGGCTGAGAGTCGCTGCAGAGAGGCGGCCATTGCCATCTTCAACAAGTGAATCTGTATGCGAGAGAGAGAGAGAGAGAGTTATTATTGTGGAGGAATGGCTGGAATGTAAATACACGCCATAAAACCAGGTTAAAATTGAAAATACAAAAACTATTTGAAGTAATTGTAATTTGGACCCCTTTTAGTTCTATAGAATCAAAAATCAATAATAACCTCAACTTAAATATCGGAATTTTTTTCCTATTTAAATAGCCTAAGAAATTAAGTTCAGTTGTCCATTTTTAATCAAAAACTGACGCCAAATTAAGAATAAGACCGAATTGAAGTAATAATAAAAATTAAAAAGCATATATTATAGATAGGTCATTATTTTAGTTTTATGTTAACTTGTCAATTTTGTTCAAATACAGTTTATATAATAAAAAATCGTTAGATATCTGGATAAATCGAACCGAAATTTTATTTACCAGTTGTCGCGCTCGAAATCACCCACGTATTATGAATGCGTTCTTTTTTATTCTTACAAACAACGTCATTTAATTCTACGTAAAAACTCCTACTTAAATTTTGATTTCACCATGAATTTTAATCATTTGAAATTTATGTTTATATATTTTCAATTATCATTAATTTGAATAAATAAATAAATTAGGCTGAAAGAACATGTCTTTAAAATTTGGTTAGTTCGGTTTAACAAAAAATCAAATTATTTTTTAGTGGTTAAAAGTGGACCATTTAATTATATTGGTTTTGATCATGGTTCTAATCTAAAAATTGTAAAACTATAATTTTTGGTTGGGTTTGATTTTGGGCTACTCGGTTAACTGGATCATGAACGGCTTTAGCTTGGACATTTTTTGAGTTTAAAATGTAAAGTATTTCAAGTGAGGTTATGTAAACTGATTATTTTTAAAATAATCCTTATTCAAATTAAGAATATCAAAACTCTACTACTAAATTTTCATATAATAGCATCTTTAAGAATTTAAATGCATTGATTAAGTAAAAACTATTCTTGTCATGTGAGTCATTATATATTTGATGACATTATTGGCACACATTAGACAACATAGTAAATAGTTTTGGAACCTTGTAATCTTTCTCATTGAATTAATTTACAGAGGTGTGTTTAAATTAGGGAACTCTGGACCTAAGTGGAAGATACTCTAAAATTGGGGTAGAAAGTATGTTTTTGTAAAGTGTAGGGCAGATTGTTATTTCCTGAAAATATTTGGATGGAGATGTAATTGTTTCAATATATTTTGTGTATTGAGAGAAAGGGAATTAAATTAAGGGGACGAAGAAAATTGGTCCATATATCAAAACTCTCGTCTGTCTGAATTGCAAGCCAAATCCAAATTCTCGTTTCTTAGAAAGTTCTTCCCTCTGATTCCTCTGATCAGGTTCTCATCTGTCACTCTTCCTGCATTTTCCTTCGCTTTCTCGGGAAAATTGAGCCTCTCATTGTCAGCTGCTTCATTGAATTGTTTCTCGTTCTGCGTGTATCGTTTTTGAGCTCTCGCTGATTTTATGGTTGTTTTGGTGTCAATCTGCATACCCAGATGGAAATATGTGAGATTTTTGTTGTTGGGTTGGTGTAAATTTAGCACCTTTTCTCTATTTATCAGCTTGTGAGGATGCGAAATTAAGAAATGGGATTTTGGTTTCTCGTTTTCAGGTTTGGTCTGTTAATAGAGAAGACAATCTAGCTTTCTTATGTGATTATGTTGATGTGATGTCCATGAAATAGGATATGAACATTTGTATGTTGGTCAGTGTGCTGTTTTTGGCAGTCCAGGCAAAATTTGGACAAAACCCAGATGAGAAATTTGTTGGATTGTTCAGAATTGTAACTTGCATATGAATTTTCTTGAAATCGTATAGTTTTTTTTTGTGGTTAAAATTAAGGTGTGATTGCATGGAATTGCAGCATATGTTGTCGTGTTAAAATGTAGTAAGTTATTGGTAATGCTATTGTTGAATAAGGAGTCTTCGGAGTAGGAAGAAGATTGCATTAGTTTGTATGCTGTTGACTAATCACGGTTTGTTTTAGGGAGGTCTTGGAACTTTACGGTGATGGGTGCTCCCAAGCAGAAGTGGAATGCCGAGGAAGAAGCGGCTCTTAAAGCTGGAGTTGTTAAGCATGGAGCTGGTAAATGGCGCACCATACTTACAGATCCGGAGTTCAGTTCTATCTTACGTCTGCGCTCCAATGTGGATCTCAAGGTACATATTCTCCAAATTCAGTCGGAATTGTTTGTTGTTTATTGGGATAAACAATGCAAAGCAAAGTTTTTCATGCTTGCTTATTAACTAGTATTTGGGATGATATTAATGATCTTTTGTGTTCTCTGATGTTGGATTGTAGTTTGTGCTTACAGCATATGCCTTACTGTGTTGACTTTTAAATGATGACAGGACAAATGGAGAAATATCAATGTGATGATAAATGGATTGGGGTCTAGGAGCAAAGCTAGGCTTGCAGTGAAGAAGAATCTACCAAACCAAAGACATCATGATAACCGCGAACTAGCTATACATGAAGTGGTTGATGCACATCCCCTTGCAGTTTCTGCTGGTCCTAAAGAACCAATTGCAAGGTTACACCATCACGGCCCTATATTATTGTGTTTATCATTCATTGAGTTTAAGCACTTGTGGAGAAGCCGTGTTATGATCTAGTCCCTCCGTCCCCAAAAAAGTACCCAGTTGACTACTTGCAATGACATTCAGTTTTTATCATTTGACTTTCTGTCATTCACCCCAATGTACCCAAAACTTAACTTGTTATAACTAGTTTATGGGGAATAACACTGGTAATACAGGGCTAATTGACCAACTAAAAAGGAAATGAGACATTTAAATTAGGATGTACGTTATAGGAAAGTAGGATGCTTATTTTACAATAGCAACTGATTAGTTTTTAGGTTTCATGACGGCCTCTTAGTTCATTGAAGATCAATGATTCAAATGACTTTCTTGGAATAATTTAGCTGCACTTTCAGGGTGTTTTGGCTCTCTGGGTGCTTTTGAACTGCAGCAATTTGCGTTTGGGCAGATACGGCAGACACAGCTTATCTCCAAAGCATACTCTTCTTTGAGTCCATTGTCTTTTTGGACTATTATCAGAGTTTTATGGCTCGAGAACTGTCTTATACTTTTGAAAGACTGTTTTACTATCAAAGATGAAATGAAGTTTTTTACTCTGACTGAAAGAATCTTGTATTTTCACTAAGCTATCCTTTTTCATTTGACACAATTGTCTGCATGTGTAGGTTGGACAAAGTTATATTGGACTCTATAAGACAGCTGAATGAACCCGATGGTTCTGACAAGGCTTCAATTTCTATGTTCATTAAGGTATTCCATTGCGCCTTTCAGCTGTGATTAGCTGACTGCATGTATCTTTCGTCCTTGCTGCAATTTTAACAGTTTTTCTCTTGTAATGCTAACAGATGCGAAGTGACTTTTATGGTTGCAGTGAAAATTACTTATTCATCAAAGTTATATTCTTAGAAACCAGATATTATTGCATATTTCCGACCAGTCAAACTGCATTGTAATTAGAAACAATTGAGGGATTACAAACATCTTCTGACTATTTCCTAAATGTATACCAAATCATCATAGGATTTGCACAGCACAAGTTAAAAGTTCTTATGAAACATTGCATGACTTCGAATGTAGTGTTGTGTGATTTTTGGAAGAAAAAAAAGGTTCCAGCAAATGTTTGTGTGAGTTTATGTATTTATTTTAGCTTCATGTCTTCCAAATAGTTGAGGCATGACTAATTTTCATATTTCAGGAGCAATGTCATACAGAGCCAGACTTCAAAAAGAAATTGACAGCAAAGTTAAAGCATCTGGCAGCAAATGGCAAATTGATGAAGGTATACTTTTTTGCCACATCTACTTATATCAATATAACATGTCAAGTGTAGCATGTTGTGGAATCTATGGGTCTTCTTAGCTGATTAAACGATATATCCCTAAGTTCACGACATGAATGTAAAGTATTAAAGGTCAGCCACGCATTATGAATATAGGCAGTTGTACTCTGACTTACCACTGATTCCATAACGTGGTCTGCAGTACTGGTTTTAAAACCTTGTACATGGCACATGTATGCATTATTGACATGGAAATTTTGTCCCGTGTCTCGAGTCCTTCTAGAAATCTTTACTATCTCCTCCATTTATGGATTTGACGAGTACAAAATGTTGTTTATAGATTCGTGTATCATTACGGATGGTATCTGTCATAGTATGATTTCAGTTTTGGACGGTCAGTCTTTTTAAGCAGTTTTGACGTATGCATGAACAGGTAAAAAACAAATATAAAATTGCAAAGCGTCCGCCATCATCTGAAATTAGAAGAAGCTCTCCCATGCTTCAGCTGGAAGGAAGGAAACAAAATTCAAGAGCAGAAAATGGTGAAATCAGCAAGTGGGCCAGATCTCAGATTGATGAAGAGCTATCGAAAATGAGGAGCATGACTCCACAAGAGGCTGCTGCAGCAGCGGCACAAGCCGTTGCAAAGGCAGAAGTTGCCATAGCGGAGGCTGCAGAGGCGGCAAGGGAGGCAGAGGAAGCAGAAGCTGAAGCCGAAGCAGCAGAAATATTCGCCAAGGCAGCGTTGAAGGCATTTAAATCTAAAACACTTCGTACCTGCTAAAGTTCTCCCGCGTTGGTTGTCTCACCAAGGTACTTCCTACTTTTCAGTTCTAGTGCTTCAAGTTATGTCATGTATTCTTTTCCATTATGATACTAGCCCTTATTACTGGGATGGTGGAATCAATGGTTCAAGTGTTTTTGGTTGAAAATATAGGATTCATTTTTCTTTCTATTTTAAAACGAATAACTACCTAAATGGTCCATTAAGTGCCGTAAAATGACCAATTTTTGTCCCCTGCTGCAAAAAACTAGCACTTGGTGGACTTATGCCAGGTAGCCTTGTAGAGGACTATATGGGTGGACTTGTACAAGTTGGGGGAGTACAAATTGACAGCCTGGCTCACCAGGGTTTGCATGCCTAGTTGGTCAAGATGAGTTCTACTTCTATCTCTCTTGAGAACCAAAGTTCGAATCTTGGTGAGTGGTGCTGGTGGGGGTTAGGGTAGGGGGTTAACTAGTTAGGGTTATGTTAGATTTATTGATGATAAAAAAACAAATTGACAGACTAAATGGGTTGTTTTATCCATGCTTTACAGAACTGGCGGAACTTGACTCGTACTTAATGTATCTCAAACTCTTTCGCGTTACTCATAGTTGGTAACTGGAACTGTGTCTGTGTGTAGGTTTTTGTAGGTTTCAGAAATTCTGCAATGGCATGCTGATCGATGACGAGAGGCGTGATATCATTCCATCAAGGCATCATCAGCAGGTGTAAATATTGGTTAGGCTTTGTGTACATCTGTTGAGAGGGTGAGAAGTGCTCTCGAAAACTGAATTATGTTTATGACTTGTAAAAATGTGGGATGGTGTGTTCTGAAGATGGAAATATAGATGATCCCATCCATTAAGGAACATTTGTCTGTTGACTAATGTAAAACTGCAGACTGCATAGAGTGAATCAATCTCATTTTGATGAATGTTGTTCATTGCATTTGCTGCTGCTGCATACATTTGTGTGTTAACATGATAGTATAGTTAAAGATCATGGAATGATATCAACCATATGGATTGAACATGATACTCCTGTTTTGGATTCCTGATTCCAATATTCCATTTGTAATTGAAGTATATGTTGATATAGTAGAGGTCAAGTTACCATGTTTCAAATACAAACCATCGACTATTCCCCTATCGAATCACATTCACGTGAATTTTAAACAAGGAAGCTCATGTGAATTTTAAGCTGGTTCATTTGTATTCCACTGAGGTCGATTCCAACGAATACAAGCTAGTAATTGACGTGCGCTCATGTGAATTTTAAGCTGGTTCATTTGTATTCCACTGAGGTCGATTCCAACGAATACAAGCTAGTAATTGACGTGCTTTCCACAGGTGAAAGATACGAGGCACTTGTGCTCGAGTGGGGTAGCGGACTCGAGCTTGGTTATTTCAGACATGTTAGCTAAGTTATGAGTTGCTTTGGCAGGGTCTTTTGTTGTACTAAAACCCAGCTGATCCATTGAATAACATGAGCAGTCCTTTCAATATGAGACCCTATAATGACTGAGTTTCTTTCAAATATTTCAGTAAGTTTTCGATTTGGTGTCCAAGTTAATGTGATTCCAATTTCATTTTGTTTCAGCATATATCTACTTGTCATTGCTTATTTGTTATATTCGTGTCATTCTATTACATTACACTGCACCTAACCAAATCTAATGCAGCGTAAATGATGTAAGGTATGTGGAAACTATAAATAGGTATTGAAAGTTGAAACACTGCAATTATAAAAGCAAGAGCATATTAATAATAATAAGGGTTGTGATCAATTTCATCAAGTGCTAATTACATGTTTCAAATAGGTATGTTGTATCACAATACATGGTTAGTATTAGAGGACCAACTCAACTAAAAGTTTAAGCTGATAGTTAAATGATCAATTATAGTTTTATACTCTAATACACGCCTTCACGGACATGCCTGTTTTGAGGTTTGAACGTGCACTTTTTTTTAGAAGAGGAGATTGAGGAGCCCACAAGAAATTGGGGGGCTTTTTGAGAAGGAGATTTATAGAGGCCCATTTAAAATAAGAGTAGAGCCTCTCTTTTTTAACAAATGTAGAAGAGAGAGTTTAATAAAAATAAATTTTTGCATGTCATGTGATCCGAACTCGTGTCCGTGAGGTACAAGCTCTGATGATTACACATTCATGGTATTCTATTATAATCATCAAGTATTCATCAATACAATCACTTTCATGGTATCATAGCTTTAAATAGATCTTGGTTACACATTTTCGTTGCGTGTGGCTTTGCCCACTCGTTAATCATGATTTAATAGGTGGGCGAGACAATTGTTTGTTACATTTTTTTTTAATGAAAATCTACTGTAGACATTCATGTCTTCTCCATTTAAAATTTTTATTCAAAATCTAATTCTCTCTTTTCTTGTCTTATGCTTGACCCCAACTTCCTCTCTATTTTGTCTTTATTTATTTCTCATTTTACTCTTACACTGCACCAATATATGGGTGTTCCTTTAAAACTTTTTCTCCATCCTTCTTCTTCTAATCTCATATATATGTATCTATGTAATTCTTTTTTTCATCTCCTAATTTGAAAAAAAACTCTTTCTAAACCTCTCGATTATATTTCTTAGTCTTTAACTTTCTTTTTTCAAAATTTCTTTTTCCTTCTTCTTTTCCTTTTCTTTCAAATTACTTTCCTTTACCTATTATTAATTATTATTCTAAAATCATATTTTTTTTCTTCTATCTATTAATCTCATTCTCTCACCCTTATTCTTTCTTCCTTCTTTATTCTCATGATTTTCTTTCCCTCTTTCTCTTTTTTTTTCATTCACACCCTTTATTCTAAATCTACATTAATCTCTTACATTATTAAATTCAATCTTCTCAATATTCTCTATTATTCTTCTCTCTTCTTCAAAACAATTTTTTTTAATATGATATTGCACTGTCGTAGTTGCTTGAAATTGTTTCGCACCGACGTAGTTGCTTGTTTTGCACCGTTCTCATGTGACGTAGTTGCTGCACCGTCATTATATGACGTAGTTGCTTTTCCTTCCCTACATATTCTTATTTCTCTCTAACACTCTCTTAGTCAATCTCCCTTTCTATCATTCTCTATCTCATCTTTTATTCAATCTCTCACTCTTTTCTAATTCTCTTTCTTATTTTGTTCCCATCTCCTTTTATATTTCGACATCTCTCAATTTCTTTTCTTCATCTCGATCATTATGGCTCAAGTTGCTACAAGACAAGCTTGTTTGCCTCATGTACCACCATCTCTCAAGTTTGCAGATACATTTTTGAAATAAGTATCATATAAAGTGTAGAGAATGTCCATTTTGAAACATAGGGTAGTTAAGTGTCTTTTGGTGATTCTTGTATGTGGCTTTGTGTCTTTTACCCTTTTATATTAGATCACTTCAATGTTGTATCTCTTTGTTTTTCCTTACATGGAAAAAGTCAGTCTTTTGTTGGAAGGTGCTAATCTGTGTTAAATATATTAACAAGTACTATCATATAATAAGTATCTCTTAGAATTTCATTTATCTGCTATGGATTGCATTAAAGGCTTCGGTGTAATTGAAAATGTTAGTGTTGACCACTGGCTAAAATATCGCATGTTGTTTAGCTTCTACTCTGTTCTCTGTAATTGAGTTGCCCTTAGACTGTTATCAAATTATTTTTCCATAACAATGTATATCCATATCAAAGGCTTTTATGTTCTTGAAAATGCTATACCTTTTGCTAAACCCTAAACCCATTTCCATAACAATATATATCTTTGTTATGCAAAAGTAAAGGGATATTCTGATGTGCTGTACCTTGATTGTGTGCACAAAAAATTATCTAGAGGAGATCTCGTCTTGCAAAATCTTTGTTGTCAAGGTACTTTTCTTGCTAAATAAGTAGTTTCAATCGTACTTGCTATAATGAATGACATTATAAGTTTCTAATATTCTAATTCTAGACGTCAATTTTGCTTTTGCTCTTTCTGTATAATGCGTCCTCTACTAATACTAAACTTATAATGAATGCCATTATAAGTTTGTAATTTTTTCAGGGTCTTCTACTACTACTACTACATCATATCTGTATAATGCAAAAATGTCTGGTTGATTTCATTGCGCAACAATGTTTATTTTCTTCTTGGCTATCTCTGCTTTCTTTTGTGTATTATTGCATTTGATATCCAGGGAGGGAGCTAACTCGTGTTTGTGTTCATTTAGGACAATGTTCTTTCAACTCCTTCTATAAAAGGAACAATTCTCCCCGGCATCACCCGAAAGAGTCTACTCTATTCTACTCTACTGTACCTGTGATTGTTTATTTGTTATATTCGTGTCAGTATATATTACATATGTAATTGAAGTAGATGCATTCGAGTATGGGATTTGTGGAATGCTTTCATGAGTACCTACCTTTGACAAGTAGCCAACTGTAACGGCGATATATATCTTTACACTCACTCTTTTGTGCTTACAACAACAACAACAACAAAGCAAAGCCTGTTTGAGCAAAAAGTGTCCACAATAGGGATGGCACTGAGGCGGGTTTGGTAATCCCAGACCCCGCCTCGTAATTTAGTCCCCTACCTCTAATCCATCTCATTCCGCGATATTTTGCTTTCTATCCAACTCTAAAATCCGCCTCAATGGGTACAGGTAATTTGCAAGTCCCGGATCCCGCTCCAAAATCAGACATTCTTCCAATTTTCTCTTGTAACTCGTTCTGCATTATCTAATCACTAAATTAATTTTACATACAGAATTAATTAATTTAGTATACAAAACCTAACATAGAAGTATACATAAAGAAAAGAAGGGAATCCCTAATTAGAGTATAATTTGTTTTTGAGAAACCCGCTTAAGATTAATTAGTTGGTAATGTTTTCTTTTAAACATAAATATAATTTTTTTTAAACATATACCGAGATACTGGTCACCCCGAGCCTGACTAAATACCCGCTTCTTTATCCTGTTACCTGTCCCTTCACCTGAAATTTCTTACCCGCCCCGCTTCCAATAGGGTTGGGCCTATGGATTACCCGTCGAGTTTGGGTATTTTTCCCATCCCTAATCCACAATTATAACAAGGAAAAAGAAAAATGTAGTGGTCGAGTCAAGTTGGGTTTTGGAAAGTTACTTAACCGTTGCTCATGCTTCTCTGCACAGGCACAGTATTAATTTGTTCACCTAATAAATATAGAGTAACGTTTCGGTACTTACAACACCCAGTTCGTTGCTGATAAAAAAATACATAGTAACAGTTGTGTACAGCAAAGCTTTCAAGAGATTAGAGACCTTTGCACCTACTTCCTCAGTTTATAGTCTTTCCTGTCTACCTGCCAACCCTCCAGTATTTCATATGCCGATGGAACAACCTTGGATCCACGAGGATCATCACTAACCTCATCATCGTCCCACATATCTGAATCCATTTCATCCTCGTCCAATGACTCCCCATCTAAAATGAAAGACGAGATCAAGTCCTCCAAATCGCTGGACTCACCATCATCTACGCTATCTCTGACTCTGTCGCGGGCATTTTCAGCTGAACTATACACCGACTCTACTTTCCCAACGTCAAATGCATCACTAATGCCAGCAAGAGGGCTCTTTCCCGGGTTAGAGTTTCCTTCCGACGTGGTGGCAGCACCATTTACCGATTTTGGTTCATCAGTTTTTGATTCATTATCCACCAAGAATGACATATCTGCAGATTCACTGCCAAATGCAGCAAAAGTCGTGTAATCTTGTGATGAGCCAGATCCACGGAGAGAATGCAACGATCTCGTTAAGTTTACAACTGTAGGCTCTGATGGAGCATCACAGTTACGGAGGGCGTCCGACAGTTGGTTTAGACTATCTTGACTGATCCTGTCTTCGTTTTTCTCGAAAAGGTATGTCCACTGCTTTTCATCAATTCGAAATGGAGCATGAGCCATAGAGCTTACCAGTATGACAGCTCGCTCGTAATTCTCTTGAGCTGTAGCCTCGACTACCATTTGAGAGAAGTAAGATGGATGGGGAATTTCTCCAGCTTCTAAAATGGCGTCAAAAGCATGCTCCAAAATATGCCACTGCATTGAAAACAAAATAAAACTAGGTCATTTCATCATCTACCATAATTGAGCCCAGAATACCAATGATGAAATGCACGGTATAAAACATTTTGCTTCCGTACAGAATTTGTTTATAGTGAAGCAAAATAAATATCTACAGAAAAAAAAGAACTACAAGGAATTGAAAGTTCATTTTGGATACAACTGGGTGCTTTTGATCTAAAGATAATAGCAAACTTGAAAGAAAAAAAAAAAATGAATAAACAAAAGATAACAGATATATTTACCTTCCCAGCTATGGAGGCTTCCACGAGCAGATACGCGTGTTTATTATGATTGATCTGATACCCAGATAGAGTCATTTCTTTGTACACGTATTCAAAATATTCCCATTGCAGAGCTACAGCAGATGTTTCTAGCATTGCACTGTATGTATACATGTCAGGGGTGAGTAATGTACCACCTTTGTCCAGGGATCTGCTAGGATCCAATCTACGAGTCTTGATATCTTCAAATAGCTCTTTAGCCTTGGAGAACATATCATTCCGACCATAAACTTTCAGCATGATATTTATGGTCCCTATGTTGGGAGTGCAATGAGCTTTCATGTGTTCAAAAATAGATATACAACCATCCACGTGTCCAGCCTCCATGCAACACTTAATCATGCCCGTGAAAGCCACCTCCAGTGGCTGAGCATGACGAAGATTTTTCATCTTCACAACCTGCAAAAATAATTTTAGGAAAATGTGATATTTTCAACCAAAAACACTAACAAAGAATGCAGCAGAAAGGATGAAATAATTATTTCATCAATCACTGAAAATTTGTAACATTAAAACATAAAGAACCATATTGCATGAAGATGAAATTATATGAATAAAAAACATTTGCAGCTTAAACAGGAATAAGAGTGCCATAAGGCGCAAAAATAAACAAAAGCAGGGAAATGCCTGCGAAGCCCCCTCGCTGACATAAATTTAGTTCAAATACACACTAACAGAATCCCATTAAGAAAAAAATTACCTCCCCCATAGCATCTTCCCACCTCCCACTTTTGCAAAGACAGCACGCTAGCTCATAATATACAGTAGCTGTTCCAACCACTCCTCTTCCTTCCATATCCCTAACAGCTTCAACGGCCTCATCTACTTTATCTTCCTCCCAGAATGCTCTGACAAGAACTGGAAAGTCACAGATAAAATATTATCCAAGGTACCGATGACCAAAATCACACATTTACCAGTGAAAGACCAAATATAATACCTTTGTAAGTAAGAGCTTTTGGAGTCTCTCCACTTCTTCTCATCTTTGCAAAGAACTCATGGACGAGGTCATGTTTACCAGATTTCAGCATCACCTTTCAACAAGCATATCCTGTAAGACTTGAATACAAATATGACTTAAGGATAAACAACAAAGAACAAGTAGAACAGCCTTTTCATTCTAACATCAAATCCGAGGTTCAAGTTCAACATAACCAATAGTAACAGCTTCATAAGAAACAAAAACCAGCACTGACTCAGTCATGCTTTGGATTAGATATAATACCAAAGCCATCAGATAGTGATGGATACCTAGGCTTCTTATGTAACAGTTAGCTTCAAAGATAGAATAGCATTTTGACATTCTAAATAGTTTTAAGTATTGCACTAGACAGATAAGCAGTAAATATTGCTCTGCTAACTGCTAACTGCTTTTAGCTTAATATAATACCTATCCAATATCTAAAATGTTATACACGTGAATGTCCCAGCACTCATCTTCTAACTACTACTAGCAGTACCATGATCACTAGCCAACTATTATTATCATAGGCAGGAAGATAGCATTTTGCCTCTTGCAATTAATTAAAAAAAAACATGATAGGACAAGAGTTACGTATACATAAAATCTTATAATGCTTATTTGAGTTTCAAGAATTGCAAGTAGTAGACAACCATGCTTGTAAATTAATATTGCCCACCAATAGCCATCATAATCTACCAATTACCTCCATTGCAAGTCCATAACTAGCTTCAGTAGGTTTGAGGCCATTCTTCCTCAGCTCCTGGAAAACCCAAGATACACCCTTCCATTGTTTGGATGGTATACAAGCATTCAGTACCTGACAGCCAATTCGAAAGAGATTAAGTAATAAAATTAGTAGTCATATTAATATACACAGGTGAAGGTTAAGTCGGCAATAAAATCACAGTTATGCTTTCTTTGCTTCTTACAGCATTATATACGACAACATCAGGTTCAAGTGTGGGGTCCCAGTTTCTGCGGCGCATAGCTTTGGCTAGTTTATAAGGTTTCTTCCTCATGCATTCGATAATATTAACCAGCTTTTTCAAATGACCAGCCTGACCAAGTGTGACCGCAATGCTGTGATACGCAGCCAAATCCGGATATATAAAGTAATCTCCCTGAATCACTTCAGAGTTAGATCCCATCCAGAAGCAAGCATTGTATCATTTAAGGAAAAACATAACAAATGAAGTAAATCAGCTTGACTACCTGCATCAAATTGAAAATTCGAAGAGCTTCCCGCGGCTGCCTTGCCTTCCCAAGAACTGACAAGAGTTTTGTATAAACAAACCTAAAAAAGGCAAATCAGTGTATGCGAAGTCTATACCAGAGACATTAGTTTCAAAACTGGGTAAAGTACAAACTAATGAACTCATGGAGCACTCGTGCAACCGTCGGCCATATGTATGCTCAATAAGCTATGTGTCATTTTCTATGAGAGCCTAGATTAATTCTGTGGCAATGTAAATTACCTGCTCTTGAAATGCTGCTGCCTTTTGTCACCATAGACCCAATCCACCACAGATAAGGCTTGTTTCCATTTTCCATTGTGACCGAGTCCTCCCACAATCTTGAGCAGCTGAAACTCAGTGAACTGCAATCCCGACTTCTTCATCATCCAAGAGAACTTCCAGTCCTTTAAGGTAAGATCAGCAGCACTAAGCCTAAACAATCACAATCACAATCACCAACAAATCACAAAAACAACAAGGACCCAAAACACAATCACAAACCTTTCAACAAGAAAGGTAATCGAATCAGTCTCGCTCCGTCTCTGCACCGCCGGGTCCCACCTCCTCTCATCACTCTCCATCTCCATCCACTCCGGCTTCAACTCAACATCATCATCCAACACCCACTCCAACGAATCCCGCTCCCGCTTCTCGAAGACCTCTCTCAGCTCTGTAAGCTCCTCCCTCTTGAGCCTCTCTCCCAGAAACTCCCTACTCTTGCTCGCGAGCTCTCTCAGCTCCGCCCTCTCCAGCCTCTCCCAGGGCATGCCCGCCATGGGGGCCTTGGTCGCCGACCTGGTGAAGTCCCTGTACTCGCGCTTCAGTGCCGTGAAGTGGGCTTCTTCGTCGAGCTCCTGCTTCTGGGAATCGGTGAGAGGAGGGGGCTGGTTCTGGGCGAGACGATTGGCCTTGCGGTTGTGCTTCTGGATCTCCTTCTTGCGGAGGGTGTGGACGATCTTGGGGGTGGGGTGGACGCCATGTTTGAGGAGCCTCTTCTTGATCTTGTCGACATCTGGTTCGAATCTGGGAGAGGGAAGCTGAGCTCGGACTATTGAAGCTTCCATGGCGAAATTGGGGGTTTTTGAGGAAGAAAATGAAGTGGATGAGGTTTATGGTAAGGGTCTGTTTGTTTCCCTCCAATTCGTTTCTATTGATAGTGCCACGTCATTGCCAATATTACCCAAATATATGACGTGTAATTAGTTTTTGATTGAAAACATTTGCTGTGAATTTGTGAAGCATTGACGAAGTGGTTAACTATGTTACTCACTTTTGACTTAGTATTATTCTTACAAAAATGATCAAAAACGAAACAAAATAATTCAATTTTGAAACCCAAAATAAGAGGTCTTTATGGTACATGGTTATAGTTGCATAATACATTTTGTTTAAAATATAAAACAAGATTGCCATAATATAATTAGAATCCAATGCGAAAAAGGTACTCTGTGTATGTTTTGTGGTAAAAGAAATATTAGAGGTGTTCAGATTGAACCTAAAACCCGATCTATTTGCAACGTATGTGCACTTGACGACTGCTAATTCAACCCCTTCCCTTTCTGACTACCAAACTCATTTTGAACTTGATGTCATAACTTCAGCTAGATGTTAAGAACCTCTTCCTAAGATCTAGTTATGGGTCTAGATACCCTAGAACTATCCTTGGAACCAATAGTGACAATAGTAAACTCGTACTTGACAGAGCCTACTCCTTCAATTAATTTATGAGAATAAAAGATGATATTTTATTTTATTAAAGAAGGCCTATTTATAGGCTACATTAGGTATGACCTAGAATATATTATTCCTATTTAAAATAGGTAACCGAATAATAATAAGAAAACATGTAACTAGAAAGTATTAGAATAAGGAAACATATATTTAAGAAATACTATTTTTCTTATTTACTTAGGTGGTGCTGCCCGTTATCTTCTACATCGAGATTATAGTGGTCATCAGGTACAAATTTTAAGATTCATATGTCTGAGTAGTCGTCATCAAATGAGAATATCTCAATCTGTCGTGGTCGAGTCTCCCACGCCAAACCTAAAGTCGATGATGAATGTGCTTCTTGGGACCACAATTTCTTCTCCTCAGATTCTTCTTCTTCCATTAAGTTGTTGAGTCCCCCCAAGTATTGTTCGTAGCCACTGTTGTTGGGTTTAGCTACAAACAAGTTTCGAACATTCCAAATGATCATCTCCATTTCTTGTAGCTCGACTTCTAGCTTTTTTCTTGCCTCTTTGAGTTTAGCTTGATGTTCTTTCTCTTTTGCGGCAACAAGATCAACTTGATGATGTTTCTCCATTAAAGCTCGAATCTCTGCTATCTCATTAAATAACTTTGCTACCTGCTCTTGTTTCTGGATCTCCAAAGCTAGCTTCTCCCTCAGCTTATATTATGAACGACGCCAATTGTCCACTTGATCCATCATGGCATACATCTCGGCCTTGCGACAGATTGTTTCCTGCCACCATGGAAAAGCATTGTAGTAGCCATAGAACTCCGCTTTCTTGTCCTCCAGTTGTAGCAATAGATCAATTTGTTTCTCCCCAAGAGCTTCAATCTCTATCTCCATCCTCTTCATCCGCAAATTCGAAGCCATCTCTTCCACAGGTTGCGGGAAAGGGCCTCTGATACCACGATGTTATGTACCTCCTCCTAAGATCTAGTTATGGGTCTAGACACCCTAAAACTATCCTTGGAACCAATAGTGACAATAGTAGACTCGTCCCTGACAGAGCCTACTCCTTCAATTAATTTATGAGAATAAAATATGATATTTTATTATATTAAAGAAGGCCTATTTATAGGCTACATTAGGTATAGCCTAGAATATATTATTCCTATTTAAAATAGGTAACCGAATAAGAATAAGAAAACATGTAACTAGAAAGTATTAGAATAAGGAAACATATATTTAAGAAATACTATTTTTCCTATTTACTTAGGTGGTGCTGCTTGTTGTCTTTTCCCTTTCCTTTCTATGATACTTTCCAATGAAGGCATCCATATCACTAAATCGCCCATAATCTTTGATGTAGTCTATGTAAGATAAGCGGAATGCTAAAACTATCTCTCAATCAAAAAATTCAAGAAGCATGTGTATGTATATATATATATATATATATGGACACACTAAATGAGAATCAAAAGTTCTGTAAGAGCCGCGAGAACAAACATAGGAGAGTTATATGACGAGGTCAGATATTTTTCTACACCTTATAAGTGAATTATGTCGAGGAAGTGGCTTAACGAGGGTTTGGAAGAAAAAAAATTTAAGCGATTACGTCAACACGTCTGCCGGTAGTGGTGTTCAAATTAAACCGGGAACCGAGAAACATATCGGAACCGGGCAAAACCGGACTGGATAAAATCGAAACCGGGATAAACAGGACAGAAATCGGTTTCAATTTTAGATAACCGGTGTACATCCGGTCGGTTCTCGGTTTTTGAAGTGAAAAACCATGTTTAACCGAGAGAACCGGGACAATACTCTCCTCTCTCTACGTGGATAAATGTGGGTGTGAAAACATCATTCAGCCTTTCTCTCTCATCACCTCTGTTCGCAGTGAAGTAAGGAGTATGAAAAATAAGGAGATTGCAACAAGAGTTGAACTTACAACCTCACACAAGAAAATTGGTTGTCCATCCATTAGACCAAGAATGATTTTGTAATAATTTACAGTTTATTTTGAACTTATTCAAACTGTTAGTACCGGTTTCGGGTACACCGGGAAACCAGTGTAATTTTCCGGTTAACCGACGTCCCGATTACCGGCCAAATTCTAGTCGGTGTCGGTTTTTATTTCTGAAAAACGACCATACCCAGTCCGGTTCTCGGTTTCCGGCACCGGTTCCGGTTAACCAGGAATGAGCACCCCTATCTGCCGGCGCAGTGCCGCGTCAGCACACGCCACATGTCGCGTTCGCACGGGGTTACTTACCCACGTATATAGACATAATCCGGTGAGAACCACTACACTGAGCTTGCAGGCGCGGACACGTGGGGCTAATATACCTCATATCGGTTCTTGATGCACACCAGCTCATCCCCACGTAGGGCCGGGGCCCTTGTCATATGACGCCCCCATATTGGTTCTTGATGTACCTCATGTACAAACCTCTCTTGTTATGCGAACTATTCTTATAATGGTAGTTGTGGGTAATTTTAACAAAAAATTTGGATATCTTTTAGTTTTAGGCACGCGAGATATTTACGAATTTCACATGACTCACAACTTATCTTGATTTTCTCGTGGTATGTTAATTGCCAATTGTGTAGACTTTCAATTACAAGCATGATTTGCATAACCAAGTACGGGAAGAAAAAAAGTGTTTCCATAACGTATGACATGTGTTTCTACCATATATTTGTTATCTTACCGTTTTGTTGAACGAGTGTTTCTATAGATTTAGACACCTAAAACTCAAGCCCCTAGAAAAATCGTATAATAAGTGTTTATAGACGAGAATGAAAACATACTGTAACTATATATAAAATTGATTATAACAACCTAACACTGAACTCTATCAAAATAAAATATAACGAATGTTCGAATTGTATCGAAGATGAAAACCATGTGTAACGATAATCTTAAGTGATTATAATTACACTTAATTTCAATAAGTGAAAAATCAATTTCAACGTAACTTTGATACTGTGACTTTGAAAACAACATCGTTTCAAGATATAAATTTGCATATCTTGCTCACAATTTATTTAATACAAGCACACACATATTTACACCATTAAACACCTAACCATCCAAATTGTATGTAAAATCATATCAACTCGAGATATCTCACAATTGGGCAATTCTTTACAAAAAGGTTAAAATATGCATGATTGAATTGTTATATATTTGCCAATAACAAATGAATGTGCAATTAGATTTATGATGGATAATTATGTTCTTTCCACACCCTTTTAATAAATATATAAAGATTCTTGAGACGTTGGAGAAAATTAAATTCTAAAATAGAATATATATTATAAGAGGTTGATAAGTTAATCTAGTTACATCTAATTTACTCCATGTTTTTTCCACCGGTGCTCTAGTGAGTTGTAAGTTAATGAAAGCGTATTGGTTTTATTAAAGGGACTCGAAATAAATAAATAAATTGTTAATCTGTTAATATAATCACAAATTTGTTCAAATAAATCTGTTATATAGCAGCATACAGCTACTCCATTCTTTTTCTACTTGTAAATTTATAACAAATTGGAATATAATATGAATGCCATGAGATTGCATTAAAAGTAAATTGTTTTGTCCCAAAGGAGACATGGTTGATCATTGTAACAAAATAATATTATAAAATTACTTCCTTTATACATCACATGATATACATTTTCAGTTGTAATCTCAAATATACTTCCATAACAACAAAACACGAACACTTGCTACCAGAATACATGAAACAAATTAAATTGAACCAAATAAAATCAAACTCACAAAAATGAAAAAATTAAATTAAGAACGATGAAAAGAAAAATGAAGCAAGAGAAATATGATGAATATTACCAGCAGAACTCTTTTTGGTGAACGTACGATCTTTGTACAAACAATCATACTCGTTATATCTACCTAATTATGGACCATGTTTTAAGTGCTCCATCCCATAACTAACTACATGTAACGTAAACCGATCCCTTTGATCGTATCTATGAAACATGATCATTCTCTCAAAATAGAACAGTATAACGAGTCATGAATCATTGTGTAGAAAATAAATTAGGAGAATATAGCTAATTAGTGTAACAAGAACGGTTAATAATTTTTAGATACATTGACTTATTTGAGTAATCGAACTAAAACGGTTTATTTAAGGGTCTTGGAAGTTGTAGTGTAATTCTTAAGATAATAATTTTTTTATCAATATAAAACATTAAATTAAATTATTAAAAGAGGGAATAAAATTCCGAAATGTAACCGATAAACTCTGCCAAGAATGGCAGTACAAAGAGGATTTCACATAATTCAAGAACAGCAAGATCAGTACAAAGGAATGAAATGGGCATGAAAACAATGGATTCAATGTGAACAACCAATTAACCTTTGATAGCATAAATAATTCTTGCAATATCAACTTTGATGGTATGACTTATAAGAAGTCGTCCAAATTACAAATCATCCAAATTATATGTAGATCGTATTATATCTACTCTATAAATTGGACATTTCTTTCCATGGCATAGGATCTGCATGATGAAGTATTATAAAATTACCAATAACAAATTGAATTAATGTGCAAAGAGATTTATGATTGATAATTATGTTCATTGCACACCCTCCTAGCAATAATTATCTCATGGCCCTAGATGAAAAAATAAATATAAAAACATGGTTGAGAACTTGGAGAAAATTAAATTCTAAAGTATAGTGTATTTTGGGAGAGACTGTAAACAAATTTAGTTACGTCTGATTTATTCCGTGTTCTTCCCGATAATTGTTCCGATGGATATATTTATTTGAGCCTAAATTAATTATGAAATTCAAAATCTAAAAAAGTTAATTTGGTGACAAAAATGGATTTGGGGACAAAAATGGATTTGGTTAACTTATTATCTGTTCATGGTTTGAAATAAAAAACACATGAGCCAAAATATATTTTAAAATAAAATAAAAGACGAAGATACAAAATTTTGAAAAAAGTTATTTATGAGTCATGATAAAAATTATCTCCAAAGTGCAAGAAAGATTTTCTATTACCTACTTACTAGTGAGAGGCATTAGGCTAAGCACTCTTCACTAAATAATATATAATTTAAGTTTCTGAGTTATCAGTTAAATTGTGATTGATCAATATAAATCTTTCTAAAAAAATGAATATAATCTACACAAGTAGTTGAAAAGTTTCAACGGTTTGAATTGTTTCGATTTTATATTCTTCAATTTGATGTCTAGTAATGTGCACGCTTAGGATTTAAGTTAGGATTTATTTTCCTAACCCTAAAGTCATACTTTCAAAAGAAATATATCATTGTTGGAATACTATGAATTATGAATTTCTATTTTTAAAATTCAATGTTACAATTTAATTTTTTCCATTTATTTGTTGTCGGTTCATGCCCTTCTGGTTTGCTATAATTTATGGAGAGAAAATGACAAGGTATAACACACAAAAATTGCCGAATAAGATCACGTGTTGAGCCAAAATATTATCTCATTTCGTATTTGTATCATTGTGTTTGGTAATTCTTTTGATACAATTTAGAGTTTATTTAAACTCGTACTTGTTTTAGATTATATTTTAAAATATACAATTAATTTGAAGGTAAATATTACAAAGATATGGTTAGTTTTACACGTTTTCCAACCAGATACAATGAACTTAAAAATTTTATTTTAAGGTCAGTTAGTTTTGGTTTAGTGTCAAGTTAAACATAATGGTTAAATTTCAGTTAGTTTTGAGTGTAAAAAGCTCAAAATGCTCTTGATTGTCTATCAAATTTCAAATGATTGCCATTATTCACCAAATTATTCATAATTCATCAAATTATAATATTTATTAATAATAAATATTTTTATCAACAAAAAATTAATTTATTTTTATTTTTATTAATAATTATTTCATAAAAATTAAAAATAAAAATCAATTTAATTATTGATTATTAATAATAAAAATGAAATTAATTATTAAGTTTATGGGATTATGGTGAGTGGTATGTCCCACCATCTGTAGCTTCAGCTGTCCGGCTTGATGTCGGGTTAGTTGCTATTTAATTAATAAAATTCGTTTTTCCTTCGAAAAAAATAATTAAAATAATACCAATCATAAATAATAACATTAATTATTAATAATATATTGAAACTTTCGAATGACATAACTCTCTCATACGGACTCCGTTTCGAGCTTATAGTATATCAAATCGAAAGGAATCGAAAGATCAACAACTTTAGAGAAATACTTTTTTATTGATAATAAATATTATTTTAAGATTAATAATTAAAATATTATAAATAATTAAAATAATATTAATGACTAATAATATATTTAATTATTAATAATATATCGAAACTTTCGAATGACGACTCTCTTATACGAGTTCTGTTTCAGGCTCATAGTATATCAAATCGAAGAGAATCAGAAGATCACCAACTTTGAAGAAAGAAGTTTTTGTCCAAAATTCCATCCAACGACAACAAATTTCTTATACTCTTAAAAAATTCGTTCAAAATTTAACGGTGTTAGAGCAAAATGCTAAAAAAACGTTATTAATAATGAGTTATTTTATATTTTTTGTAAGATTTATTTACCAAGTAAAAGTAAATCAATTATTAATAATATATAGACAAAAAGTCTTTCTTTAAAGTTTTTGTCTTCATATTTTCTTTGATTTGATATACTACGAGCCCAAAACGAAACTCGTATGAAAGAGTTATGTTATTCGAAAGTTCAATATACTATTAAAAATTAATATTATTATTATTGATAATTAGTACTATTTTAATTACTAATATAATTTACTTTTACTTTTTTATTATCAATAATTAAATTGATTTAATTTTAATTTTTATGAAATAATTATTAATAATAACAATATTTATCATTAAATAATAAAAAAACTAAATTTTTGTTAATAAAAATTATTTATTATTAATAAGTATTATAATTTAATGAATTATGAATAATGGTAAACATTTGAAATTTGATAGACAATCTAGGGTATTCTGGTCTTCTTACACTTAAAACTAACTGGTCTTAATTCTTAAATTAACTGTATTCGGCTGCAAAAAGTGTATAACTGACTGTACTTTTATTGTATTGATTTTATCGCATTAACATAGACTTTGAGTAACCAATTCCACCAAAATATTTGTTATTAATAAATTTTGTCCGTAACAACAAAACACAACCGCTCACTTTTAAATCTAGGTTGGAACCTTAAGAAAAAAGTAATCAGAATATATAAAATAAATTTGGTTGAAACCAAACGGAATGGAACTCAAAAAAATGAAACAATTAATAATGAGTTTGGATTTCAAGTAGAACTCGATTTTTGTTGAACTTGGGACACCATAATCATCCCCGGTCAAGCCGATTTTGGACAAATAATCATACTTGCTGTCTACCAAATTATGAGCTATTGTGTCAACTGATTCCTTTGGTCATATTTATGGAATATGATAAGTCTCTCCAAATAGAACACAGCACAACGAGTCATGAACTATTTTGTAGAGAACAAATTAGGGGAATAGCTAACCAGTATAGCAAGAACTGTTCATAATTTTCAAATACATGTGGGTTATTTGAGTAATCGAACTAGAACTGTTTACTTAAGGGTCTTGGAATTTGTAAAGTGTAATGCTTAAGACGGTAACTTTTTTATCAACATAAAACATTAAGTTATTAAAAGAGTGAATAAAATTCCGAAATGTAACTAATAAACTCTGCCAAGAATGGCAGTACAAAGAGAGTTTCACATAATTCAAGAGCAACAAGAGTACAAAAGAGAGGATATCATGGCAGAGATTGGATGATAATGAACTGAAATGGACATGAAAATTAACAAGGGACTCAATGTGAACAACCAATCAATTGATCAAGTGTATGTAGATATCATATAATTATCTACTCGGGAATATTTCACATATTGCACATTTCTTTCCATGACATATAATCCATATGAACAAGTGTTATAAAAATTGCCATTAACAAATTGAATATGCAAATAGATTTGTGATTGGTAATCATGTTCACTACACACCCTTTTCATAATAATAATCTCATAAACCTAGATGATAAAATAAATATAAAAGAAATAGTTGAGATGTTGGAGAAAACTAAATTTGAAAATAGAATATAGCTCAAGAGAGGCTGAAAACAAATCTAGTTACCTCTAATTTATTCCATGATATTCCCATTCATCGTCCAGATAGATTTATTTGACACATGAATTAATTGAAGTATTCAAATTGTTTTCTTTTGTGATATTTAGGGGAACATTCGATCATTTGCACTCTAATTACAAAATTGTCTAAACAAATCTCTAACGCCAACTCCACTATTTATTTATTTATAGATTTATGAAAAATTGAAATATATTATGTGATGACAGTGTTATGAATATTTTCGCGACCAGCTAAATACAACGATGTATTTGATTTTGCAAACTTTCGAGAAGAAACGGTTGATATTGGTAACAATACCGGTCAAACCTGGTTCACCCAACAAAATTCAACTTGGTTCTGGTCTAATCCAATCCAGATCAATTAATTATGGTCTACACCAACTTAAATCAATTAATTTTGATCTTATACGCTCTAACTCGGTCTTATTTGGTGCTCCTAATTAATTACGATTTGTAATTTAAATTAATAAACAACAAATAAAAAGTCAAACCCCCATTTATTCATCTCTTTCAACTTCACATTTGAACTTCGAGTTTATTGACAAGTTCGAAATTAAAAATGATTGCATATCATTCATTTTGTTTTTAATACATAATAAATATGAGTTATATATATATATATATATATATATATATATATATATTACAAAATGCGTTTTGTCGCGATCTCTCCGAGTTTGTCAGATTTTTCTTTTTGTCAGCTGGTCAATATATTCATGCGATTCGAGTTCCATAACCTTCAGTGATGTTAAGCTTGTATTAGAAACAAAACAATTTACCAACTGAGTGATGCCCCGGTGATTTGGGGTCTACTCGCTTCTTTGTCTCAAGTCTTGAGTTTGAGGCTCAGCTGGTAAACAATTTATCCGTTTTCTTCGCCAGTTCATGATTTGAGATAAAAATACATGATAAATATATTTTAAAATAAAATGTCGGGTACATAAATTTATTTGGAGATAATTTTTTTTGAAAAAATGTTTTTATTAATTATGATTAAAAACATTGAATATTATCTCCAAAGTGGAAGAAGATTTTCTATATATATATATATATATATATATTTTTTTTTTTTTGTTGAAATTATCAGATCAATTTTATTAAATTGTCTGAATAGTACGACGAAATAGTATGACATCACCCATAACTATCTCAAGCTAGAGCTCTTATCAAGCAAAATGGTCTAATTCTAAACTATCCTATGACCTGACTTACTTAAAATCTAAACATGATATAAGACAAATGAAAAACCCTTCAAAGTAGAACAGAGAGACAATTATAAAGAACCAACAGTTCGACCATCTTCCCATTGTTCTTGTCAATCTAATCATCTACCGGACCTGTTACTTCCAAATTCTGGTCACCGACTTCATACTCCTCGACATAAGCGTTTGCAAGATTTTGGCGATCCCTCTCAACTCATCCCCATCCCGAAGTAAAATTGGATCAGAACCCATAGGCTCAAAACCAACCTCAAACATCCGGTTTAGGGCCAAGTGAGCGCTTCTCCCGGGGTTCCTCACCAAGCTGTTACGCGACTGAATACCCGTGAGGCTTGAATCACTGAGTCACACACCTCGGAGGTCCCCTTGCGTCCAGATCAAGAGAGAGTCGGTATCGGATCTCCAACCATACTCTTCCTCTTAAATCAGCAAAACTAAAAATATGTCGTTCACCTCTCAAAGTCCCTACCGACACTGACAATCATCACCGGTCACAGGACCCAAAGGAGGCTACGCACTTGAGTCTACCTTTCACTCACAATAACTCTCTGTTCCACCAAGGGACACAAATCGCATACAACGATACACAAATCGCATAACGCGATACACACACAAACGATACATACATAATACTAAGAATAAAATAGATACATGACCTCCAAAGACGATGATCGGCCTCCAATGGAATCTCGACCCCATCGTCATCGACTCCGACGGAATCTAGCGAGGCCGTTCCCACTTACCTACTGCTCCGAAGCTTCTGTGGCTACCAATCCCAAAAACAACGAGATCCGGGTCTAATTTCCGCCCCTAGACTTTGCCGTCTATCCCAAACCCTACTCTCGCCGACGACTCCTAAATGGGCACATAGATCGTCAGCCTCAACAACGTCCCACAGAGGAGACCCACTTCTGACTCCGACGAAGGCGCCGAAGCCTTAGACCCTGACGGACGCACCACGCAAAATCTTCGACCACCGCGAGGGAGCTTCGACGACCAGGGACAGAAAACGTCGATGTCGCCAACGTGGAGAAGAAGAAACCACAGCGAACCTCCTCCAAAAACCGTTTGCTTCGACGCCACTATGAAGGCCAGAGCACCACTCGTATCACCGAATAGACCAAATTCTTGAAGATCTTGAAGAAATTTCAGTGGAGGGGGAACCAAACGGAGGAAACCGTCGACTCGCCTCCCCTAACTGCTTAAATTATGTCGGCTCGTTTATTATTTTCTATATATTGTTAGTTACTTACTATGGAGTGGCATTTGGGTACGCTGATATGCAATTCTTTTTATTTGATCGCATAAACATAAATTGTTGTCGTCCTTACTGAATAATATATTTTGAATTTTGGGTTGTCGGTTAAATCGTGATTGACCATTAAGTCTTTCTGTGGTTCAATTATCATACAAAAAAATGTACATGATCTACACAAGCGGTTGAAAAGTTTCTAACGGTTTGGATTATTTTCTTCAATCTGATACATGGTAATGAGTATGTTTAGGATTTAAGTTAGGGTTTACTTCCCTAAACCTGAAGTCATGCTTTCAACATGAAATGTAATCATTGTTGGAAAATTTGTTGAAATTTTCAATTGAATGAAATTTAAGTATCAAATATCAATTTTGAACATTTTTTATTTATTTTTATTTTCAAATTCAATGTTACAATTTAATTTTTTCCATACATTAGTTGTCGGTTCATGGCCTGTTGTTTTGCTATAAATATGGAGAGCAAATGGTAAGGTAGAGCACAGACAATATCCCCCAATAAGCTGATTATGTGTTGAGCCAAAATATTTTATTTGTTTCGTACTTGTATTATTGTGTTTTGTGATTCTTTCAACACACTTCAGAGTTTGTTAATATTATTGTTGTATTTTGGGAGACTACGTATATAGTATTAGGGAAATCGGTCTCGAGTTTTGATAAAAACCAACAAAACAAAGATTGAAAAAGTCTATGAAGAATTTCAGTACCGTCAATGAATTTGTTTCGCTCCAAACACAGTTCTTCCTATCAAAATCAAGTTTCAACAAAGACATCAAAGTCATAGAAGACGAAATGAAGAATCTAATGAACCAAAAATCATGATTTTTAGAGGTCTATAGGCTATAGCCCCTGATATACCATACAGACATCAGCAGTACAAAACTACAAATTCACCGTCCACGAATATGTTTCACTCTGTATAGAGTTCATACATTTAGAATCAAGTCTCGGCCAAAATATTTAAGTTGTATAAAACGAAACTACAAATACAACTCCACCAAAATCATAATGCAATGCCCAAAATTATTTTATGAACAAATGATTCAAAATTTATCATATTATTTGTAAATGCAAGAGATTAAGTGTACATAAACTATATCGTGAGATTAAAACACATAACCTACCTTATTGTATTCTATGTATGTGTCTCGTACTTAACCAGTTATGTGATATCAAATCATTGTTGATATTAATGATGAATTGTGAAAAGTTTAGATAAATAAATAAGAAAGTGTGTCACGGATTGAAAACTCTGTCTGAACAACATAAATATATATAGGTTTATAAATCATTCACACATTTTTTTACAAGGATATGTGTAATAACAAGTTCGAGCGAGATAAATAAGTCACACTCACATTTCCTTGTATTTACATCGTCCACTTAATCAAGGATCTCATTTTAATTGTGTGGGAAAAGACAGAAATAAATAAGAATTAGAAAGATGACTCAGATATACAGAATAGACACCACCTCTGGAGAAAACAATACACAACAATCAAGCAATGAACAAGAAAGTTAGACAAATGAATTAATCCATTAAGTTTCCTTCATAAATTACAACACACAAATCACAAACACGGAAGAGATTATACTTTTCAATTCTTTGATTTAGAATGCTTTATAAGCCAATCTATGACTGAATCAATGTTCGTCGAGTCCTTGCAAGAGATCATGAAACAGCACACTTCTCTGTCAGCAATTGAAGAGAGTCCCCTGCACAACAAATATGATTGTGAATAAGCTTGAACTGAAAGATCGTTAGGATTTTAATGCCTTAATTTCAATTTCCAGCTACATCGTTGAGATTGAGATTCCATCAGAGAGGAGTAAAATGAGTCTTACATCTGAGCAGTCAATGCCTGTTTGGAGAGAGCTCCAGGTTTGTCAATCTTGTTACCAAGGACGAGCAAGGGAATGCCGTTGAGGGAAGGTTTGCTAAGTAAATCATGAAGTTCGCTTCTTGAGACGCTGAGGTTGTCATGATCAGCAGCATCAACCACATAACTGCAGGAATGTCAAAGGTTATATAGGCTTATAGCATATGCTAGAACGATTACTAATGGAATACAAGTATTTTTATCTCTAATCAGTTAAGCACTAAGCACTAATCTATATATACTATCTTCACCAAACGTGTATATAAACGCGCATATGACACAACAACTAAGGGCCCGTAGGATCTTTAAGAGTTTTCCCAATGTCAAAACTACTTGCATGAGCAACTGAACAACATAAAAAAATTGTGCATATATGAAATGTAAAATGACAAAATCAGTAAAGCAAAAGGGAACCAGCATTAACTCCGGCGGTCAGGTACCGAAGGTTTTGGGAGAATGGCCAAATACCTCACGTAATAAGCATGGGATCGTTGATTCAAATCCTCATTTTGACGGTATTGTTAATGCTTATTACACTAGGTGATAAATGTTATAAGGAAAAACTCTGGCATTCAGGTGTAGAGCATCAGTCTGTAGTTTGATCCTGCACGGGCCATTTCTGTCATTTAGCCCGCCGGGACTTATTTGGTTGTCAAGACTGGTTCCATCTCTCTTGAGAACCGCAGTTCCAAATGAGTCACTTGCTTGGGAATAGGCATGGGGTGGAGTTAGGTTAGACACTAACCTTTGGTTAAGGTGTGTCAGGGTTAGGTTAGAGATTGTCCCAGCTGAACATTTGTATGATTCTTGCTAGTTGCTTCACTTCTGACAGTATAAAATATCCCCAAGCAGAAAGCAACGCGCCTTACTAAACTGATTTCTCGCCAAAAGACCATGATACCTGGTTCCATTCAGGTGTAGAGCATCGTGTAGAGAGAACCTTGGGGCAGATGAAGTCTCATTCCAAGGTACGAGCAGATCCTTGCTTCGGGAATCTTAGAGGCATCATCTACCTGTGATGACCAGCTAGGACTCGACCAGCTCGTCTCTTGACTTGTTTGAGGAAACATGCTATAAATTGTGTGCAATTTTATCAAGGAATCACTCCTTAATGTTTGCCAGGCAAAACTTGGTATTCATAAGGTTGCTTTGTATCAAAACAGCACCTAGAAATCTTACCACATACACTAAATATGGAAACTTCATCCCCTCTTTGAGAAGGAGGTATGTAGAATTTAAAGTATAAATATCTACCTATTCACCTGACATAGCTACAAACACGAAATATCCTTCACTTAATCCTAGCATCTTTTTAGAAAACCAGACACAAAGCCAATTAAATTCGGTCATAACTTTTTGGAAATTAGGTTTCTGGCAAGTCCAAACCTAGAAAAAAAATACATAATAGACTTTTTTAACTGTTTCATAAATGCCCGACTTCTAAAGTTCCCAAAGCTGACTAAGAAGGCTCAGCTCAAGCATCATAAGTATATATCCCAAGACCAAGAGACTGAAAGTAAATCCATGATTTGGTTCTATTTATAAAGTCTTCATGCTCCTTATTGACTCCAAAACCCACAACCTTCTTAAAAGTTGCGTCCAGATATAGAAAACACGACTACACATATTATATATATATAAACCAAAAATGAAGAGTGTGAAGTGAACATACTAATATAGACATATCATTTTTATCAAACAAGAAGGAAGCAATTGATTGATAGCAGTTCAAATAGTTAGTCAGTATAGTAGGATAGAGGAATTAATGCATACACGATGGCAGAAACTGCTCGACAATAGCGCTCCCACATGCTGCGAAACCGAGGTTGGCCTCCAAGATCCCATAACTTTATTGTGACATTCCCTTTTGTTACTTTCCTCATATTGAATCCTACCTGAAAAAGGAATACAATCTCATAAGGTCAATACACGACTTATAGGTAAGAAATCCTATATTTGGTACAGAAGGGCAAGAAATTAGATTTATAGGTAACATTCCAAGAAAGATTACTCACGGTAGGGATCATGTCTTCACTGTATCCACCACTCTAAAAACAAACAATCAACAACATCAGTTGAAACAAATTAAAGGAATATGGAAGTGCTGAAAGGACTAAGTAATGCTCTACTTACAGCAACAACATTTACAAGTGAAGTCTTCCCGGCATTCTGAAGTCCTATCAAAGACAATTCCATCTCCTGTTTAAAGAAAAGGCTGCAAAAACATAAAAATTAAGCGAGCATGTAAAATCAACAGGGTAAGTGAAAAAGTTTGGCACGACATCAAAACCCTCTTCTTCTACCGTAATAGATGGATCATAATACTCTCCCTCTCCCTCTCTTGAGCTATGGCTAATGATCACTGTTCTAAAAATCCCCGAATTGTCCGATTAATCTTTCAATCCGATTTATTTTAAATTTAATCCCTGATTAGTCCCGAACCTCTTCGTCTGACTATTTCCTAGCAATTTTAGAACATTGCTAATGATACAAGCCATTCACAAACTAATCAACCACTCAATTTCATAAAAATCACATAAATTTTAAAAAAAACACTATCAAATTATACACCAAACAATAACATTCTAAAATCCATTACTTCCTTCAAAAAATCAACCCATAAATGCAAAATAAAGCAACATATTAGCTTCCTCCACTAAAATTTTATAATTCCATTTTCCACAACAAAACAAACTGACTTTCTGGAGCAATGACAAGAGAATTACAATTCTACCCAACTGAGAAAAGCTTCAAAATCACAATCACAAGAGGACATTCCAATTCTTCACAAACAAACACAGTTCTGTAAGCAGTTCAATTGAGAGGAAGAAGGAAAAAAAAACTGACCTTCGCAGCCAATTGAGAAGAGCTTCCCACAAACCCATTGCCGATCAGAGAAATCGAGCAAATCCGAAGCAACCCCAAAAATAGAGAAGACTCAGAGATCTGTAATCTCCGAGTCTCTTCCTCTTCTTCGCAATCGAAGCTTCTCTGCTACTGACTCACCATTTATATACATACGCTACTGGTTCACTTCAAAAACGATCCCTATCTTCCAACAATTTACGAAACGACCCGGTCGGGTTTGGACGGTGGCGATCTCGTGGGCCCAGGATCCAGGTGTGGCGTGGACGGCTTAAGATGGTTCTAGAATGGACGGTCAGTGATTGATGTGGACAGTGCCACTTTACAGAGCCCGCAAGCGTTGGGACATTGCGGGAATAATGAACCAACGGTGGATCAGAGATTCTGATTCGTTGATTTTGGTCATTGGCGATTGGGGGAGAGTGAGGAACACGCGCCGAGTTTGCGCCTGGAGATTCGGGAAGTGAAGTAACGCGCGGGGAGTAACGGTTATGATTTGTGGTCAACGAATGGTGATGTCACATGTGGCCTGCCTGTTTCGAATTGGGAAATCAGCAATTACAACTAATGTCGGTTCAGAATTTGTATTTTAAGGAAGTACCATTCAAATATTTTAGGAATAATATTTTATGGTAATGAAATCTTAATATATATAGAGGTTATTGATTATTGTCATTTGAAAGTAAAATAAAAATGAAATTGAGTATGAGGATAATTTGATCACCACTTTAAGAATTTAATAATTTAGATAAGTAAGACTTTAACACCTATCATGAAAGTTATTGAATAATTATTTCACTTAAATCGTTTTGAGAATGAAGAGTAAGGATGAAACCCATAATAGATATAAAAACTTATATACCACATAACAATTTATATATCAACTTTGAGAATTGATTGTGCATGAATGCCAAATTTATAAGAAAAATAATATTTAAAACAATTTAAATCATTTGTAACTTATTCACGTGTCAATTATATATATATATATATAAATTAATGGCAAAACAAATTGTTGAATTTAAATGGCTCTAACTAACAGTAGCTGTGATTATGGTGAGGGGTCTGTCCCACCAACTGTAACTTCAGCTGTCCGACTTGATGCCGGGTTAGTTGCTATTTAATTAATAAAATTCGCTTTTATCATAAAAAAAAATTGTTGAATTGAACTGAAAAATCAAATTTTCTGTTATAATCTTTATAAACATCATTTATTTTTTATTTTTTAAAATTACATAAGTCTCTTATTTGCACAAAGTTCGAACTAAAAACTTTGTAGCTATGAAACTAAGAGGCTTAATCGTTAAAGTGCCCCTAGTCGAATGGATAATGTGGAATCTCAACACATTTAGTAACTGAAATGTGATTAAAAATGGTATTATGTTAAGTAACCAAATTGTGATTCTAATTAATCCAATAACTGATATTTCCATAAGTATTCTTTAGTTAAAACATTATCCATGAGGCTATTTTGAAAACCACGTGAAGGAGACAAGACAACGTACTCACAGTTGCTACTATTGCTTAGTAACGAAAAAAAAGTTCCGTTTTTTCCTATTTTTTTGGTTAGAAAATTGAATTCTCCATCATGACAAAGCTTCCATTACTATCACAGACTCCGAATCTCAAATCTCACCGGCAAGCAACGCTATATGGATCTTTAGTCCCAAAGTCGCCGCCGTCAGATCCAACCGCTTCTCGTCTCATCTCTTTGACCCGTCAAGATCAATCGGCTCCCTGTCCCCTGAACCTCCGGTGAACTTGTCAACTGGTTTGTTCTGTTCTTGGATGATATAGTGAACTGGGTTTGTGTAGATTTGCTTGCTCTTCTGATTAAACTTTGTTTTAATGGATTTTACAAGGATTCTGGAGATGCCCATGTTTGGAAATTCATCACCTTCCATCTTCGGAAAGGTACTTGGTGAGTTTGTTGGTTTTTGTCACTGTAATGTTGGTGGGTATTAGAATTCTTGCTACAAAAACTTGAATTGAAGTTTTTTGGATTCTGGGTTTAGGCTGGTTTGGTGGGTTTCGCTTTTGAATGAATCTGTTTATTGGAGTTGGATTTTATTTTGATAGATTTTAGAATTGTTGTTTGTTTTTATTGAGCATAAATGTTTACATAGCTAAGGTTTTAGCTCAATTTTGCTAGTATGGTGACATTGATTGTCTATTGGTACTCATTTTCATGGTAAAATCTAAGGAGCAATTTGAAGTGGGGGTTGAACTCTATTGAGCTATTCGGATCAAATGAGTTGTAGTTAATTTTTGAAAGTCGGAAAGTCAAAAGTCAAACGCTTTGTATGTTTGATTTTATAATCCAAGCTTTTATTGACTTTTAGAAATGTGAGGCATTCGTGAATGAATTTCCTTTTTCACTGTAAAAGTATAGATTGGAAATGTTGTGTGATACATGGGGGTTTGTTGGATCCCCATAGGTTAGACTTAGCTTTATCTTTAGTTGCAGTATTATCTCGTATAAAGCAAAGGGAAGAGAAAGTGAGTACGAGGAACAGATACAGCAAACCAACTGCTTTCCCTTTCAATACAGGGGGAAGATGTTCAGCTTCTGCTGTGGTGATGAGCCTGGTGGGATTTTTTGTTATGCTACACCTCTACACTGTTGTTCACCGCAAAGTTGGGGTGGGTGGAACAATGCAATCACCTATAAGTCAAAATCGTGAGTTCCGTAACCTTTTTCAGGAGGCGGATGAGGAGAATATCAAGATCCCCCCGTCAAAAGGAAAACGACCTTCTCGTGTTCACAAACGGGTACCTAAGGAGGCCGTCCCAATTATTGAGGAGTTTCTTGATGAGAATTCCCAAATTAAGCACCTGTTTTTTCCCAGTCAGAGAACCGCCATAAATCCGCTCAAGAAGGCTGGAAACGATAGCTTCTACTACTATCCAGGGCGAGTGTGGTTGGACACGGATGGAAATCCTATTCATGCTCATGGAGGCGGTATTTTGTATGATAACAGATTGAGGACATACTATTGGTATGGAGAGTATAAAGACGGACAGACTTACCATGCTCACAAAAAAGGTGCAGCACGGGTGAGTTCTTTAATTTAAGACATGATTCTGTTTGCATTTGTGATGGATATGTGCATGAATACATACACGGCTGTCAAACTGTGTTGAGAAAAATGCTTGTAGTTTACAGGTTCCACATGTCAGTGCAGTTTGTGTAAGATTCTACCATTCATCATTCTCGTGGTTTGTTTCTTTTTACATAACCAGAAAAGGGTTGTTGTTGTTTGAAACTGGAAATTATGTTGTTCTTTTCACTGCGCCTTAGACATATTAGTGAATAGATATTCGACGTAGCTATGTCACAGAATACAGAGGTGTGCGCAAAGTTAAGGGCATTCATCTCTTAGCTGAGTACTCTATAAATTCCGGAGAATGTAATAGCTGGAAGTTGAGTTGGGTTTTACTAGGAAAAATATTACCAATTTGAATTACACTACAAGAATATATGGAAATTTTTGCCTGTGTACAAGGCATTGCTGAAAGATGTTACAAATTTGTGAGGCCCCCTAAACACAGGCATGGAGAGTGAACAAGTAAGGCATGCGATTCATTTTTCTAGCGATTAAATATGAGTCTTATTAACAGATTGTCCGACCAAAGTTTGCTTGTCCAACTGGTCAAGCACCTGAACTTGTGGCTTGGGGGCAGGGGTTAGGGTTTGAGTCCCATCAGGAGGTCTTGAGCCCAAATCTTGATATATTGCTGGGAGAAAAACAATTTGAACAAGTTATTTACTGCTACCATATGATTGTATTAGGACTTGAGGAACCAATGAAGATACTTTTCTTGGTGAATATAAGACAGCCTTTAGATGGGAAGAGGACACAAGAAGAGGGTCTTTTAGTTTAGATATGGCCCAAGAACATTATCTGTCAAACCTTGTCAATATAACAATGATTATTTGGAAAGTTAGGAACTCTTATGCATGCATATTTAACACAAACCCATCACTTGTTACTTGCTTAATTTTGCTCGATGCTATTTTGTCTAAATCCATTATTGCAACATTGCTGTTGCAGGTTCGGCCTTAATCATCATCATTCATTATTTGCCAATTTATATTGTCTACCTCGCATTAGATATGTTGTGCAATTGTTTGGCCAGTCATAACATGGAATACAGATACCATATCATTTTCTAATCCTTATTAACTGGAAACTCAGAAACTCCATTCTTCTATTCAGGTTGACGTCATTGGAGTAGGATGCTATTCTTCGAAAGACCTGTGGACATGGAAAAACGAGGGCATTGTGCTGGCAGGGAAGCAAACAGATGAAACCCACGATCTTTACAAGCTCAACGTCCTCGAGAGACCAAAAGTGATATACAATGAGAAAACAAGAAAGTATGTGATGTGGATGCACATTGACGACACCAACTACACAAAAGCTTCAGTAGGCATTGCCACCAGTGACCATCCCTCTGGCCCCTTTGTTTATCTCCACAGCAAACAGCCCCATGGATACGAGAGCAGGGACATGACACTCTTCAAAGACGATGATGGCACAGCATACCTCGTCTACTCCTCAGAACACAACAAAGTCCTTCACATTGGACCGCTCACAGCAGATTATCTCGACGTGACACCTAAAATGAGCAGAGTCTTTGTGGGGCAGCGTCGCGAAGCCCCAGCATTGTTCAAGCACGAGGGGACTTATTACATGGTCACCTCGGGCTGCACCGGCTGGTCTCCAAACGAGGCCCTGGCCCACGCTGCAGAGTCGGTCATGGGGCCGTGGGAGACGATAGGAAACCCTTGCATTGGAGGGAATGAGATGTATAGGCTCACGACGTTTCTCTCTCAGAGCACGTTTGTGATTCCAATGCCAGGGATGCCAGGATCGTTCATTTTCATGGCGGATAGGTGGAATCCAGGAGATTTGAAGAATTCAAGATATGTATGGTTGCCTCTATCAGTAGGGGGTCCTGTTGATAAGCCTCTTGATGGCAGTTTTGGGTTTCCATTGTGGTCAAGAGTGTCCATATATTGGCGTAGGAAGTGGAAGCTACCTCAAAGCTCCAAATGAGTTAGGTTAGTGTCTTGTACCTTTTTCATGTATCCTGTGTCTGTCTTATGTCATTATTTTACTGGTGGTTCATGGTTTTGTCCATTTGGTGAATCTGAAACAGAGTCACTGAGCTTACACGGCAATGATGTTGGTGTTGACTTTTGTTGTAAATTCTACCATTGTTGTTAATACATGGCTCAATAGATCAAACCATCCTGATGACACAAACCAATGTCTAGGTTAACTTTTCGTTTGTGTTCTCTGTGGTACTATGAGGTTTGAGGGCATTTTGAATCCAACTTGATATATGCAGGATGAGCCAATAAAATCGTATCAATTGAAAAAAAAAAGAAGCAACAATTTATGTGTGTTTAAATATGCCTTAAACCAAGACTGAACTCACTAGGAGTATTTAGTACAGTGGACTTGCTTGGATTAAGGTTTCATGCTCCCCTTTTCTTATTAGGGTTTGATAAAGTGGTATATATTAATGTATTCTAGCCAAATTTACTTGGTGAATGTAATCTCCGCCCCATCTTTTGGTTGGTTTGTGCTTTATAGAGGTATGGTTTTGTAATTTGAAAATATAATAAAAGCATTGGGTACTTGAGACTCCCAATTGACCTAACATCCACCAAGAGATTAAACATATGTTTCATGCACTCCCACTTTGTAATGTAAAATACTTAAAGTAATTTATTTAGGGATAATGACATTTTGTTACACCTAATTATCGTGAAATAACAGTCTTATATCCTAACTAACAAACTCTTTTTTTTAATATCTTAATAATTTTTTTATGACACCCTACGATAAAATGACTAAAATGCCTCCAATAGCTTTTAAATTTTCAACAAGTGTCATGAACAATGAACCAGCTGAAATTTAAACCTGAAATTGAACCGGTTCAAATTAAAAATTGTCTAAAATTCTCTTCAATGACTTTTAAATTTTCAAGAAATGGCGTGAGCCTCTTACACATTCAACCTACCAAAATGATCTTTTTACCCTAACCCGTCTTTAACCTCTAACGCAAAAGTTCTTGTCATAAACCTTCATCTCTGTTCTCGTATGTGATATTGAGTCCGTACACGTTCTCGAACAATCAGTCTTGAAACTGACCCATGAACTCTCAGTACTTGTCGTCGCTGAAAAATTTCAAAGCCTAAACCCTATTGTTTCTCACGAAATCTATCCGCCCGTCGTTTTAATTTTTCATCGCCTTTTCTCGCCCGTCACTTCCAGACAAGAGCAACTTGCTCTTGCTTTTCTTTGATGTTTGGTTTTACCTGAGACTAGCTCTTCTGTTTTTGTACTGCCCTGTTTTTGTACTGCCTAAGCTCAGAGTCCTTATGCTGGTGTTTTTTTATATGAGATCTAGATTACTGATTGGAATAAAGTGTTTCACTTTTCAGTGTTCTATCAACAATCTCTTACTTTATTTCACGTCTAAAAAACCTCTTAATTTAAGTGACATGATGAGTTTTGAAGTACAAGTGAGGTGATTTAAATACAAATATGTTCTTCATATTTACGTATAATATAATTTATCATTTGTGATTCAACTTAACAAGATACTGTCTCGATTCTATTATGGCAGAGACGAGATCACAAAATGTCGCAATATTCTATTATAATCAGGATGGACTCTCGCTGACTTACCTCTAACTACTATCATGCGTTTCTGACTGTAACGAGAGTCCTGAAATTTCATACTATACTTTATAGGTGAATCTTGTTAAGGGGAGAAGTGTAACAAGGGTCTCAGACTCCATACTATACTCTATGGACGAACCCTGCTGGGGAGAGGGGTAGGGAGATGCTAAACCGATTGTATTGGTATGAAGTGCATCATTTGGTTGGTTTCATGATTCTTACCTTGATTTTATAATTTCATCAAGCAAATTCATTGTTTCATGTTCTAAAATTTTGTGTGATTTTAGCCAAATTTACTTAGTTTCATCGGGCTTACATCGGGTCTACAACGGTTTCATAGATTTTACAATTGTTTTATCGGTTTTGCAATTGTTTGATGAAACAACTCAACTTATGAAACGACTTTATAATTACACACAACACATTGTGTTATGGTTTAATTATTTAATTTTTATAAAGAATTAATCTCCCCTTACTTATAAGGGATAACTGTACTGATACAAATCACGCTTACATAATCATACACCATTATCTCTAGCTGCAAGAACCGAGAATCAGAATTACAATTTCCAACTAGCAAATATTCAAAGCTTGCAATACAAATTCGTCAATAAATGTTGAAAAAAATAAACAACCATGAAATAAAAACAAATCATCAAAGAAATATTAGCATCAATAGAACACCATCAACAGGTTCGTCAAAACGGATTGTATCTGGCGCAGCACATAGAATGCTGAGCCAACACAAGACCGTTTCGAATACAACTTGAAAGGATTTATTCATGTTTTTGTTCTCTACTGTCCAGAGAAAATTCAAGTGAACGCACGCAATGTAAGTTCCATCAACACAAGAATCATGTAAAATAATTTATGCCCGTGTAACACAAAAAATGTAAGATTTATAAACATTGTACATCAAAACAGATGGGTTAAAACTTTGACACTGAATGTTGATAGAAATCATAACTACGTGACATGGGTTGAAACTTTGACATTGAATGTTGGAAAATTTTAGCAAAATGTGTACACATAAATCCATGTCTCAGAACTTGTCTATGAGAAGGCAACCCAGAGTGAAGAAACTTTTGGATGAGGGAAAAAATGGGCAATATTTTGAAAATCATGTAGGGTTGGTTCGAAATGTTGATTTTCTTATTTACAGAACTTCATTAAACAAAACAATGAACACAACTGCACAAAATACTGATCTTCTCCATGGGAGCGCAAACACACACAATTCATATTTAATTCAAATTGACAATTTTTTTGTGATTTATAAATCGAAACAGGGAGAAGCATTACCTCCGGCCAGATCTGGAATTTATGGGTCCTCGTTCCCACCGTCTGATGAAGACAATCGTAAGAGTGACGCGAGGACGAACGTCAAATCGCGGCCGTCCATAGGAAACAAGAATTTATGGAAGCATAATGTGTATTGGACTTGATCATCATTTGCTGGTATTAAAAAAATTCTATTTATTTGAATTTCTCACTTAACTTACGCTGCAATATAAATGACTTATCTTACACAGAGTAACACGACTGCACTCATGTGCTAATCAACATAATAATGTTGAAACTAATGATAAATAAAAGTATATAATTTTAGTGATCCAATATTGATAGGGCTAAAATTAAAAGGACTACTTTGCGCGATGTGTGGTGCTATTATATTGCCTCTAAATCTCATTTCACAATATTGCCTCAAAATGCAAAGGAAACAGAAACTACATGTTACCCATTGTAGGCATGTGATCATTCTATGCATAAAGTAGTGCTAACCTAAGCAACAATGTATGCGTGTATACCTTGAGTAAAGAAAAGTAACAAATTCAAGGCAAAAGGTACCAACCTCACAGAAAATCATCGTCTACACCTTCCGAGCCAATGTTCGCTGCTTTGTTGCATGCTGGACCACCTTTTCTTCCACAGGCAGCCCCTTTCGTCGCCTTACAGCATCAATGAGCTTTCTGGCCGTATTGGGAGGAACGTTAGAGCCATCTCCAAACTCTTCTAGTTCCTCTTCTGTTTTGGGCACAAAGAATGGATCCTCCGCAAGTGCTTCCCAATGGCTGAGTACAAGAAGAGCGCTCGCAGCTCCTGAAGTCCCTCTTCTCAGCTCATCAACGAAACCAAAACTTTCAGAAACTGGCACGTACGCATGCACGGTGAACAACTGAGATCCTTCCTGCATTTCTTCCTTCAGAACCCGGGCCCTCCTCCGAGCAAGTACAGCATACATGGCCCCGAGATATTCAGTTGAGGTGTTTAGCTCGCAGAAATACATGGCTTCCACTAGACGCGGTTTCTTCTGAAGCATAGCTGCCCTACAAGCGTCCTTCACGGCCGTCATAACCTGTCCTGTGAATATGGCGTACTGCTCCGGATGTTGATGGGAAGTTTCAGACTCGCTTGTCTGTCCAATCAACGGGGAAAGGTAAGCCTCAACAGCAAATGCCAATCCCCACATGGGTTCATCACATAAGGGTCCAGCAGCTGTGGCTAGTTGAAATCCAGCCACAACACTGCTGGCAAGAGACTCTGCTTCCAAGTACAATGCTTGAGTTGCTTCGGGAGATGACTCAGAAACTGTGTCACATTTGCTCGACTCGTCAACAAAGTCCAAGCTCTTGGATACATGAGGAGAACCACGAATAAGAACAAAGCTATTGGAGTTTCTTTTTTTTGAATCAGGAGTGAAGAGGATGTTAGGACCAACATGCCTAGGCCCAAGTGCCCAAATCCTCCTGAGAAACTTCAGCCATTTCACTTTACATTTCTCAGCTCGATCCTTGTCATTCTCATAGTCACACTGAATATTACTCTCCACAGCATCCATAATTCGTTTTTTAAGTTCTTGAACTGAATTCTTACCATCCACAATACTTGATCCCTGAGTTTCCAAGCCTGTATCCGTCTGCTTTGCCTTGCCTCCTATAACTCCTGCAAGTACATCTGTACTTTCATCGAGAACCTTGGTTAGGGCTGATGGAAGCTTCATGACTTGCACGCGAACAACACACCTCCCATTCGCCGTGACCTTCTCAACATAATCTGAACTCTTACCAAACAATTTCAGATTCTCTAATGGATTGGTTACATCACCCTCTATGGTTTCTTTATAAGATACCAGAGGCTTTGAGACTTCCAAGCTCACCTTTGCAAATCTCTCCTTCAAGTCCTTTATGCATCGCTCTAAATGAACCTCCCCTGCAGCAGCAAGCACGTGTTCCCCTCTAGCAGAAACAGAAATCTCTACAAATGGGTCTGCGCGATTGAGGAGCCTCAAGCCTTTCATGAGTGCGCCAATATCTGCTGGATCTGATGGCTCAATTGCAACTCTTAGAGTTGGAGAAACCTGGAAGGCCATACTCGAAAATGGGAAGCAGTTTCTTGTTGATGAAAGCGTTGCACTTTTCAATATATGTTGGCCAAGACCTCGGATTGCCACAACATTCCCTGCCCTTGCAGAGGCCACATGTGTTAAACCTTGACCCATCATTAGGTATAAGGACTGCAACTCAGCCTCTTGCACGTGTTTCTGCATTGATTCTGCTTTTAAGGGATCATACAAAGCTGAAAGCACAAAAATCTTCTGCCCTGAATGAAGAACCCCACTAAAAATTCTTGCAAATGCGAGAAAGCACTCATCAGATCCACCTTCAGCTTCGTTGTTGTTTAATATCTCACCCTTTTGAGGTAGCATTTTGATTGGGACTGCAAACATCTTTGAAACAAATGCAACACAAGGAGCTTCAGGCCTTGAATCACAAACCTCAACACATTTTCTAACCGTATCTGTCTCTGAAAGCACATCGGAACTAACCCCATCATCTGAAACCTCTCTTTTTGGAAGTAAACGTGGAATCCGGAAAGATTGAGCAGCAACAGGATCCGGCATACACTTCACCACCATGGACAAAATTGCATCTGACAAAGGAAGCCAGCGACACATTACAGATTGAAGCACAAGTTTCCGATCCTTGTTCTCAAGCTCACGGGAAGATACTGACAAATTAAAGGACTTGATGACTTTTCCTAGTATTTCTTTATCTCCATCAGGTTTCAAAGCTGATTTGTATAGCTTCCAGAGTGGCTCAAGCACAAATTGCACAAACATAGGTTGAGCCTTACTACCAGCAGCAAGTGCCTTCTTTCCTGTGATCATCTTGGTTTTCGGATTAAAATACCGAGGACCCCACAAAGCCTTGGTCAATGCAGCTGTGCTTGCTCCAAGTTTTGAAGCATAAAATTCAGCAAATTCACCGATGCTAAATCCCCAACCATCCAAAGCACAAACAAATGCCACATTCCCTTTTTGTGGCTGAAATGTATCTTCCTCATCGTCCTCTATTAATTCAAAATTCTCATCGCTCACCTCACCTGAAGGTCCAGCAAGTATGGAATCAACATCCGACAGATACTTCTCTGATTTATACGCGCTAACAATCCCATTCACCTCATATACGATCCTCAGAAGCCTGGTATACGCATCAATTGGCTCCAGCTCCAATTCAGTTATCAATCTATCAATCTTGTTAAGCACCAAACAAGGAGTGAGCTTCTCGATCCAGGCTTGGCGCAACACTGCATGGGTCTGAATGTGAACGCCCTCAACGGCATCAACCAAAACCAACGCCCCATCACTCAATCTAGCTGCGGTAGAGACCTCACTGCAAAAATCCATGTGGCCGGGCGAATCAATGAGGTTAACAGAATGCCCTTTATATTGGAGAGCAATAGATGAACTCTTCATCGTTATAGCCCGCCTCTGTTCTTCGTCGAGATAATCCATAAACCTCAGCCTCCCCGCCATCTTGGGGTGGAGCAGTCCCCCTCCGGAGGCTGCAATCAGATGGTCCGCAAGCGTTGTCTTCCCATGATCAACATGTGCCAATATGCAAATGTTTCTGATTTTTGTAGCATCAAAATCACCCATGTCTTCGAAAATCAATCAAACACGCCAAAACCCACAATACAACCAAGAACAACAAAACCCTTTTCAGGTTTCTAAGCAACAGAGATAAAAAAATAATGTCTTTTGGCGAGAACTTGATCAGAGACTCAACCTACAAACAAAGAACAATAGGCAAGGAATTAGGGTTTTGTATTGTAACTGATATCTCTTGAAACCCTAAAAGACATTGACTAAAGAAAAGGAGAGAGGGCTCACGTGGTCCAGAGGTGAAGGAGGAGATTAGGCAAGGCTCTAAAAATCGCCAGGCACTAGTCGGGCGGACAGTACCCCTAAAAGAATTAATTGGGGATTAGTATTCTAATTCATTTAAAATATAAATGTATATTATATAAAATAACATAACATAACATAACATAAATATGAAAACAATATTTAAAACATTTGAAACAATAAACAATTTCAACAATGCAATGCACTAATTTCAACAATTTCATTTCAGCAACCACAATAAACAATGCTGTATAAGCAAGCAACATTTATTTCAAGGAGTAGAATTTGGAGAAAAAGAGAGATCAAACATTAAAAAAATGGACATCTCCGGAAACTCCATTCTTACTTGGTGATCTTGTTACATACCAGCTGCTACCTCAATACTCGATTTGCCTCTAGTCAATTCAAGCACATGGGCCTTGCTTAAACTCTTCTGTGTACATTAAGCCTATACTTGTTTTCCATAACTAATGATTTAAGATCTAATCCAATTCTGTGATAGAGCCTTCTTGCGCCATGATTATTAAAGACTATTTGTGTGTCAAGTTTCAAAAGGAGAGGGAGACACTTTTTGTTTCATAGTGATCAGCTCAAGCCACCTTTCTTAATTGCTTAGTTGCTTTTAACCAAGTCCATACTTGTTTCAGTTCCCTATAAAATTTTAAGGTTCTCTGTACATGAAAACTGATAAACAAATTAGCTATAGGAATTGGGGTGTTAACTGATACGTATAGATTTGAGAGGATCATGTGAACCACAACATATCAACCAAAATTAATGAACAAAACAAAAATTACCCAGAACCGAAATAGTGATTAACCGAACATAGCGACAATGAATGAACAATACAAAATTACTCCATAAACCCCACAAAATCAGAACCCTAACTCGGAGATTTAGAATGAAACACACCTCCACACGAAGGAGATAGGAGCTCGGTCGGCGGAAAATCGGTGGACGGCGATGGAGGTTGGTCGTTTCAGGTCAGGTGTGCGACGGTTAACGGACGATTTCTGAATTTTCTGGGAGACTGAGACACTCGAGAAAGAGAAGAGGAGAGGAGAGCCGGTTCATTGTTTTAAATTCAAGTTATTGGACCGGTCGAACCGGGCGTCCAGACCGCCTGGATTGCACCTGACCGCTTGAACCGACTGATCTCCCGCCAGGATCTTCCAAACCGACAAACCGATTTATACCGTCTAATTTGATAAAATCGGGTCAGTGTTCTAAATATCAACAAAAGTTAGGACACAGCCACCATGTTAGTAGAGGAAATGAGCTCTCAAGGAGATTAAACAGTTTAGGTATTGACTTGGGCAATGCCGGTTTGGAGATTCCAATGCCAGATATGTCATGATCATTCATTTTCATGAGTCTAGACTCAATAGTTAGGTTAGTGTTTTGTCTTGTGACTCGAAAATTACATGTTTCATGGATTATGTATCTGTCTGTCAGGCATATTTATTTGGTGATTTTAAAACAAGTTCATTGAGCTTACACATTTTACTTATATTTTTAGATATTGAATCACGCTGTCGTTGAGTATTCTTATGAATTCTATCATTGTCGTTAATACAAGGCTGAAAAGGCTGACTTTCAATTAGTGTTGTCTGTAGTACAATGATGTGGAGTTTATATTATGAGTTCAACTTGATTTTGGGCACACTAGGATTGGTGTCTGGTACAGCAATATCTGCGGGGATGATCCAACAAGAGAAAATTAGATGGAAAAATAAACCCAACCTATGTATTTGTGTTTGTTTGAATATGTTTTGAATCAAAATTAAACTCATTAGGATTAATTAGCACATGAGACTAATTTGGGCTGCTATTTGATTAAGGGTTTCAATATTTTTTTTTCTTATAAAGGTCTGATGGACTAATATACATTCTACCGTAATATAGTTGAATTTGCATTGTGATTGTAATTGATTATCTCTTAATAAGAGTTTATTTCCTCTGTATGTGGACAGAGTCGATAAAGTGTCAGTGAATCACATAATTTTTATCGATTTTCTTATATTTTTCATTTTATAACATTACGAGACGGGTCAATATTATAACCCCTCCGGGTTAATTTGTGGATTGTAGAGGTATGGTTTTCAAATTTGGAAAACCAATAATAGCATTGGGTACTAGAGACAGACAGTACTTACCCCAATCAACCTAACATCCACCAAGAGATTAAACACGTGTTTCATGCACTGTCCTCACTCCACTTTGTGATTTATAATGTTTAAAGCAATTCATTAATTTTCTATAACCCAATAGTTAAGAGACAAACCAAAGAACCCATCTGCTATATAATAAGTTGCTGAGAATTGACTAACCATTTCAGCAGCTAATTTACTCAGAAACATGGCTGTGGCGATAACAATGGCTGCCGATGGCTTTGCTTCGCTTGTCGACGCGCTGATGGATTTGCCATTCCTTGCCATTCTTGAGGCTGCAATGTCCATCACAATTCCTTTCATCTTCTGCATTTTCTCGCCCGTCAGCTCCAGACAAGAACAACTTGCTCTTGCTTTTGTTTGATGTTTGATTCTAGCTAGGTTGTTTCTTGCTCTCTACCGCAATTCGGAATCTGTATGTTGATGTTCTTTTTTTATTGAGTTGTTTTGACATGAGATTCAGATTCCTCCAAGTTGGAAGTGTTTCACTCTACTCTTGTTCTATCAATAATGTTTTTCCTTTAACGTGATTTGAGTACAAATATAATCTTCACATTTAAGTATGCTCTTAATTTGATTATCTTTGGCGATCCAATTCATGTTCCATGACAATTTGTAATAAATAAAACAAACTTACAAACAAGAACATAAAAACACAAAATTTGTATCTCTATTCAATTGGGGCGGTGATGAAATCACAAACTTGCTTCAGATTCAAGTTGTCATTTCTATAAAGAAACAAATTATCTCAAATAAGTAGATATCATGATCTTGTTAAGGCTGAAAAAATCGCAAAACTTAGACCAAACTCACCACATTCATTACTTATAAACAATGTTTTATAAAAATGTTAGACGCCAAAGTTTGTCGAGAATAACTAAAAATAATAAACGAATATGTTATAGATTTTTAGAATAATCTTACAAAAAAGTTTTTTCATAAAGTAAATCACATGAACATGAAAAAGATAGATCGTATCTTACCTACCTTCCATTATTAACAAAAGAACAAGCATAGTTGTTGACACTGATTCCATGTGAGGCAACACAGATGATGTAAATGGGTTTGGTTAAGATCAGGCCCAACAACTTTAGCCGATATGTCATAATCCAGATCAATCAAGCCCAATGGAGCCACAAGCCCATTAGAGGAGCAGAAACCCTAATCCACCGATACGACGCCGTTCCCTAGCTGATAACCCCTTTATACGTCCCTCTTCCTCACTCTCATCGCCGTCGATCTGCAGAAACCCAAGAGAGATCGAAAATGAAGTACAACCCGCGAGTCACCAGCTCCCGCCGCAAGAACAGGAAGGCCCACTTCACGGCGCCGTCGAGCGTCCGGCGCGTGCTGATGAGCGCGCCGCTCTCCGGCGACCTCCGGGCCAAGTACAACGTCAGGTCCATGCCGGTGCGCAAGGACGACGAGGTCCAGATCGTGAGGGGGACCTACAAGGGGCGCGAGGGCAAGGTGGTGCAGGTCTACCGGCGCAAGTGGGTCATCCACATCGAGCGCATCACAAGGGAGAAGGTCAATGGCTCCACCGTCAACGTCGGGATCAACCCCTCCAAGTGCGTCATCACCAAGCTCAGGCTCGACAAGGACCGCAAGTCTCTGCTCGAACGCAAGGCCAAGGGCCGCGCCGCCGCCGACAAGGACAAGGGCACCAAGTTCACCGCCGACGACATCATGCAGAACGTCGATTGATTTTGAGGTCTGCTGGTTTTTCGTTTTTATCAAGAGTTTATTGAACGTCTGTTATTGGATTTTATGTCTAATGGGTTTTGTTCTTTGGATCTGAAACTCATGGTTTCATATGGAAGTTATTTTCTCAAGTTTTATCATATATTGTTGTTGGCATTCAGTAGCTGTTTTGATTATCTGTTTACTAAATATGCCTTAATTTTGTTAAATTGTTCTTCCAACATGTTATAATTTTGTTGCTAGGTATTCAGTAGCTATTTTTATTGTCTGTTTATGAGGGATTGTGATTGTGCAAGAGCTAACCATCCCTATTTGATCTATGAGCATTTGCATTTCTGCTTGCTTGTTTATATTTGTATCTTCATTTTTTTTCATTTTGATGCATGTTTCATTGATTATGGGCATTGGATTTGAGTTACATGATGATTTGTTTGACATGGATTCTTGCTTTTGTGTTGTATTACTATTATGCTACACATTCGACTTGAATTTCTAGATCGCTCATTTGTATGTCCATTGCTCATTTTGTGTTTCTAGGTTGGTGTAGATCAGCTTATTTTTGGATTGTGGTTAATTGAATGGGTTAAATTTGAACCACAAAATTTTCAAATGGTCCTTGCTTGAGATTGCTTAGCTATGTTACGCTTGTATGTGTTCTTATACTGTTGATGGATCAACATCTCCGATCTTGTGTTTGGATTTTTGCACGTTCTTCTCTTGTACATTTTGTATGATTCTCTTGCTAATTTGAATGTACATGTTTCTTACTTTGAATCTTTGATTGAAACTTTAATGTTCTTTTATTTTATCCTTTATGCTGTGAATTGGACATCACAAAACACTATTTTTTCCTTGCCATACCTAGTCTTATAGACAAGTATGAAGCCTCCCAAACCTATATGTAGTTATGTTTGACCCGTAAAATTTTCATAACCCAACCTATACATACAGTTATTACTAACCCACCCCTAATTTCTGCCACAACCCATAAACCATCCCCACGAGATTGCAACAGGATTCGAATCCTGGCCGAGGCCAAGGAGTTTCCTGGACCACAGTGCGCGCAGAAGTTAAATCCTTTTTTATTATATGAATTGATAATGTGTCTTGAATGGTTTGTTTATAATTTAAATTGAATATTTAACAAATAAATTTAAGCCATAGGTTCGACTTGTTTATCACACTGATTATTTAAAAAGTCTCCTTAAGATTGTTTGTTTTTGTAAAAATTCTTCTTGCACTGTACTTTTTGCGAGAACTCTCCCTTGGTTATGTTTAAATTAACAAAATTTCTCCAAATCTGTGAGAATTAATAGAATTTTGATGTAAGAGTTGGACTTAGTTATGTTTAAATTTACACAATTTGTGCAAATCTGTGAAAATTAACAGGATTTTTGTGTAAGTGTTAGATGTTTGACGTATTACGTTTAGGGGTTAGTATGGGATCGAACTGGAATGGTTAAATATTGGACCAAATTGGAATCCTCAGTTCTCCATTTTAAAAATTAGAATCGAAACTGTTACATGCAGTTTACTATTCTTTTTGTTTTGGTTCGGTTCAAATTCAGTATTTGATTTCGTTGCCAAAGTGCTCACCTCTTACCACTTTTGAATTAAAACTTCCATGACACTTTCATTAATTTACAGATTTGTATAGACGCAAAAATGAACATGCGTGAGAGTTTTTGTAAAAGTACAGTGAAGATGTAGTTTGTACAAAAATAACATAATCAAAGGAAGATTTTTTGCAATTTTCTCTTATTTTAATCTCGTAAAAGATTTACTTTAGTTTTGAATAAATTGAAATTTGTATAATCGGTTCTGATATCGTGTCTCGTTTTCATAAAATTATAATTTATTTGTTGTTGTTGGAGAACAATGACTCGTGTTTGAGAAATATGCTTTGTGTAAGAAAATCTTCTTCCGGGCCTCATTTCACGACATGGGCCTCGATGATTTTTCTTGTCAGCTTTTAAACTGTCAAATCAGTACACCCACACTTATAAGGAGTGTTTTCTATTTATATTATTTAATTCAATAATATTATTTATATATAATTAACTATTTCAACATTATTATTTGTTTATAATTATAACACGTAGTATATTATATAAAAATTACTTACCACATATAATTTATACTTCATGAAATTTTTTATTATTATTATTAGACATATTTTGTATTTATCAAATATGAGAATTATATATACATATAAAATAATTTATTATTTATATTTCTTGAATATATTTTATATTTTATTATATATTAATGAACATATTTTATATTTATTAAATATAAATAATGATATAATATATTTATGGTATTATATATTTATAATAAAAATGGTATATTACATAATTATCAATTATGGGTAAATAATCATTCAAAAAAATGACTAATATATATATATATATATATATATGTTAAAAGTGGGAGTCTCTTCATTTTTTTATCTAACTCTTTTGCACCTATTCCTTCTTCTTTCTAACCATAGGAGTGCCCACTCTATTTCTACTCCTTGTTGTGTTGGTTTGTTTATGTCACTCCATTAATCTCTTTAAAAGCATTGTTCTATCGACGCCAGTCATATCCCGATGTCGATAACATGCTACAGAAAATGGTATTGTAATATGCTAAAATTTTGACGGGGTAAAGTATAAATAAATAGTGATGGTATAAATAGCAAACTGATATTTTGATTCTCCCAACATATTAAATATTGATTTTCAAGTTATGGAGGGCAATATGTCAAAGCTCAACATTTTTTCTGGTGTTTCAGAACGTGACATTCTTGTCCACCTAGTCTGATAATAATTTTAATAAATTAAAATTAATTAAGCTGTTAATTTATTTCCATTGGGTTATTAGAAAACTATAGTAAATATTTAACATAGTAAAGTTTGCACTATTGTATTACATTTCCCTAATTTTTTTTTAAAAAACTAACAGGCCAATTTAACAAAAGAAATATTTCACCATATCAAAGGATAACGAGATGTATGTTCAAGTTATAGAAGCCTCCAAGGCCTATGAATAAAGCAATAACAAAAAAACCAAAATTCTAGAGAGAACAAAAACAGCAGATCCTAAGAATCAACACAATTCATCCACATTCGTCTCCAACCTAGGACCAAATGTATATGTGGAGCTACCTTATTTTGTGTGCTCATTTTCAAGCACTCGCCAAAAAAAATCAGAACAATGTCTCATGAAAGTTGGATACAACTATCTTCTCTAGGGCTTGAGTGCAATGGCCAATCCAAACTTGGGATGTTTGTCCAAGGTCTTTGTGTCCACTTCCCCGGAAATCGACAGCAATGACTTCGGTATGACTTCGTGCTGCAAGAGAGCCGCGAGCTTCCCATGGTTGTTGAGCTTTGCTTTCACTAATGTCAGTGGATCAACGGCATAAGACCCTCCAACAGTGAAAGTGTTCTCGTTTGTGGAGAACCTTCTTGTGATTTCTCCCACAGCAGCAGTCCTCTTTGAGCCGTCCAGGAAATGGACATACGATGCCTTCATGCTGTCTCCCTTATCGCCCCTGTGAAAGAGAGGAACGCCAATGAATTCATTCTTCTATCACAATAATTACAATATCTTTAATTGGAGCATACAATCTTACATAAGTATTGAAGCACAGGAATCTGGTTTTGACACACTGATTCCAGCAGTGTACTTTGTGAAAGTACGGGAATTGGTATCATAACCAGCCTCTGCACCAAAAGCAATGCCAGGGGTACCGAGGGTAGCTGTTACATCAATAACCGGGGATTGACCCTGTATAACTGCTGTGGTGAAAGATGCATGGTCATGGAAGTATTGAACCTCTAGCTGCAATATGAATACACGTGAATAGTCAGAGGAGAAGGCAAAATAATAATAAAAAGCTCTAATACTTGTGATAAAAAGACATCGGTTTCAGAGATGACAAACCATGCACCTTGCCAGAGTTATAATCCGGTAGTTTGAATGAAACAATAGCCTTGGTAGATGGACATGGCTCAATGAATGTGACGGTAGTGAAAATCTGCCAAAACATGTTCATGGCTGAAGATACTTGATGGACTACGAGAGTTCTAATATTACAATTACAGAAAAGATAGACATGATGCCAGTTACATGACCTACATTTGATGCCGTGTCAACTTTGACATCAATTGTGGCGTTCTTGTATTTGTATATTGTTCCCACATCCCCAGTCGATAGTCCTCCTTTAGTACTTGCTGTGGCCGTGAGAGCCTGAAAAAGATAAAAAGGATTTCTCTTGATGTTGGCTATAGGCGTTTTGTGTAGATCTTAAGTTAAGAGTCATGTGCTCCACTGTACACAGACCCCCAAAAAGACTAACGAATGACAACAAAATGAAGCCGATTCAAAAGAGACTGTTAATACATGGCATTGTAGCTCACTAGTAATACATAAAATCAAAACTCCTGACCACCAAAAAATTGACAACCACAAGCTAAGCTCGGAATTTTGCTTCGAGCTTGCAGTGAAAACAGAAAGAATGCCTAGAAACAGGAGGTAAAATCTGCCAGAAACACAAATGCTAACCTAGATTGTATTACATTTTCAATAAAGCCCTAGTAGAGAAAACCATGGCATACCGCATAAGATGTGGGATTTAATGTGTATACACGAATTCAAAATCAATCAGCATAGAGACCTAAATGAAACTTTCCGGATCCATCAACAAAACGAAATGAATCAACATCCTGATATAAATTAATTCTGGATCAAAATCATCTCAAAATCCACTAAAAATGTGAACATGAAGTCACACAAATACAAACATTCAGCATTTCAACCAAAACGAACATTTCTCACAAAATCCCTTTCCAGGTTCATCTTACACATGCACAAAATCTCATGACAACACAAATAACCAATAGAAATAGAATCATCAATAAACATTCCAACAAAGATTCAATTTCGGATCAAACCCACAACAAAACTCACCAACATGTGATAATCACGTCATAAACAAACATTCAACAGAGACAAAACTGGATCAGAAATAAGGAAATTGGGTATTTCACATACCACACCAGTACTGCTGTAAGTAGAGACGCTTAGTTTCTGATCCGAACTGTAGTCCCTCGTGAGAAGATCTACATACGCATACACACGATTCGCATCAATAAAACTCAGATTCGAATAAAGAAGGGAATCGAAGGAGAAACCAAGCAAATCGATGAGAACTGTTGCAAGATCGGAGAAGGAACAGATCGATGGGTGAAATTACCTTTGGCTTTCTTGCCGATATCAGAGAAGAGTCCTGGTCCCTTGCTCATCTTCTTCTTCTTCTTCGCAGAGCTTCGCTAGAGAGAGAGAGAGAGAGAGAGAGAGGAAATTGAGGTAGGGATAGAGAAGGAGAGAGAAATAGTGGTGGTGGAAATGACAGGAGTGTATTTTGGTGGACGATCGTGATCGTTTCGTTGGCTGTGACCTCTTTCTCGTGACAGGTGCTTCTCAGCCGTTGGATGGAATTGATGGGGTCCAACTATTTGATGCATCATTGGCTTTTGTGTAATGCTCTTTTTGAAGCATATTGATGTTTTATTTTTTTTTCATGGAAAACCATAGAATATTATTCTGAATGTTTCTTAAGATGGGTATTAACGACCGGCTTTATTGACTATGATTTTAAATTTTAATTTAGTTGATCATTTAGCTATAATTTTTAAGAATAATCTCACGTAATACAGCTTACTTTTCACATTTTTTTAATTTAATTTCACTTTTCATTTATGAAGGATGGTGACGAAACCCGCCTCATCGTTCTCAAGCGCCGACGATGGATGGAGAAATCCGCCTTGCCATTCTTGAGCCTGACGACTGGACGAAGAGACCCTAGATGCCGAAAATCCGAAAAACCCTTGCAACTCTCACTGCTAGAGGTTGAAAATGAACAAAACGAAGTTGTTTTGTTAAAATTTTAGATTATACGTTATATATAAACACAAAGATAACTAATAAATTAATGTGTTGTGTGACCTATTAGTTAAAGGCTTTTGGTATGTTTGAGAGGTTCAATGTTTGATTCATGCTTTGCTCATTTATACTTTGGTTACTTCAAATTTTAAATATAATTATATACTTGTCGCAACAAATTAATAAAAGAATGTCGTGAAGACCATCTTCCTAGCCCATGTCCTTGTCTCTAGCGTTTGTGACAACCTTAGTTTGATTATTCGTCTATTTTCTAGCTTATAAAGCTCCAAATTTAATGATTTAAAAACTAATATTTTCGAAATCGAATATGTGAATCGAACCCCTGAAAATTTAAGGGTTTGAGTTTTGGGGACTGAAATCTACGACGAATCGAAATTGGTTCAGATTTAAGGGTTTGAGTTTTAGAGATTATTTCAGGAGCGTTTAATCAAACTCGATTAGTTTTTGTTATATGTATTTAATAATTATTTTATTATTAAAATTATTTTTTCAGTATAAAGCTCTCTCTACCTCAAAAAATTTCTAGATCCGCCCTTGCTTATCCTCTTTTGAGTTTCCATATTTTTCTAAATATTGTCCTGTTTTTGGATTATGGGTTGTTGGAATGTTAAGGAATTGTGGCTCATGTGTTGTGTTAGAGCGATTAAATATTTGGTTTCCAATAAATTATCATATGTATCCAGAATGGCGTTTTAAAGTTTGATAGTTACATTTGGTTGTAATAAATTAAATTGAGATCATGGTTAGTTAGTAAGTAGTCGTTCAAAGTAGTAAGAAGCTCACACTAACATTGGTACATGCAAATTTTTTCTTCGAATGCTGACAAATGAGTTAAAAAATCAATAATACAATTTTTCGAAAATCAGTTCAGAACAATAAATTTTTCTGATTTACTGATTAAGAAATTAGTTGTTCTAGTTCCATTCTAGATACCAAGTCTAGGTCGGAGAAAGGGCCAGAGGTGCCATTTAAGTTTTGAATCGAGAGCATTTTGAAATCCCACAATTAAGTTAAGTGTGATAAAGAAAAAGTTGAGATATTCATAAATCAAGTTTTAAAATTCAGAATGTGTAATTATCTCTTGTATATATTGACTGTAAATGGGTTGGGCCTGGACCGATCGGTCAATTATAAGAACACGAGGCTCTATGTTATTAAATTGGACTTATTAATTCTTAAACATGCATCTATTGTTTAATGCGTATAGTGACTCCGTATTGGCGATGCCTTAGGTCACTGCTCTATATAATCAACAGAGAAACCTAGCTATAGCCAGGTTAATTTGTGTTTCAGTACCTATGGATTTGCGTATCGTTGAGAAAAGCAGAGGTGAGCCTGGAACACGTGAGTGGTCTTCGATTAACGGCGATATCTTGCTGTTGATCGCCGAGAAAATCAGGTCCATCGACGATTACGTAAGGTTCTGTGCGGTGTGTCGGTCTTGGTACTTGCTCGCTACCGATTTCTACGATAATCAAACCCACAAACTAAATTTCCAACCTCATCACTTTTTTTCCCTCCACAATAAGCTCTTCACTCTCCTGAACCCTGCTTCGGATTCAATCTTGCAGCTCAGCTCCCCCGACGACGCCGGCGAGATCTCCCTCTGCTGGGGCTCTCCTTTCGGGTGGTTCATCACTTTTGACCGCAACGATCTCCGGTTCAGACTCCTCAATCCCTTCACCAAGGCCACCATTCCTCTCCCCTCCCTCCCCAAATCCTGGGAATGCCTTCCTCACGGCCAACCCCGAGTCCGATCCCGATAACTGTCTCCTTATCATCTTCGCCGGACCGGGCAAGTTCGCATTTGCCCGAGCCGGCGGGGACTGGTCTGACATACAACTGATGAGTAGTAATTATTCCTACTTATACGGCGTCACTTATTTCCAAGGCAATTTCTACGGAATTCATCAATCCTGGATACACATCGACGGTCCTATAAAATTGGTCTTGCTTGAATTCAATCACAAACAAGACGGCCGGCTTATTATTCGTCTCATTCAAACCCTAACCCTAGACACAAGCCACCATCAGGAGGGACAACAAAATTGCATCCAGAGACATCTTGCCACCGTCAACGGTCAACTCTGTTTCTGTGTTGGCCTATGCAACTCCTACTTCACACGGAATAGGTACTCCGAAACTAACAGTTTTCAAATTTTCAAAATCGACCTTGCTAACGGAAGCTTGACCCAGCTTCACTCGCTGGGGGGTCATTGTTTGTATTTGGACCATAACGGTTCATTTTCTTGCAACACGAGTTATTTTTTAACCAAGTCTTCTCAACCTGAACCCGGAAGCAATTACGTGTTCAATTATAAATTTCCTTATCAAGTTTGGGATGTGGTGCACTCAAGGATGGTCCATATCAAAAGTAAACATTGGCAAAATGGATCATGTACTGGACTCTGGATCCTCCCAACTATAAAGTAAGCACTTCATTTTCCTCTCGACTCTTAAAATTTGTTATCTTCCTCTTATATAAGCTAATTATACATTCATTTGGTAACCTTTCAGTTTCAGGAAACTTGAAGCCGTTTTGTAGTGCATGATGAAGAAATGAAAAAAAATCAAAATATTAATCTCAATGTCGACGACGGTCATTTTATTTTCTCTTCTCACTTACTCTTGTGATACCATTAGTAATTATAAAGCATATGCTCCCTATACACACACAATATATGTACCTGAACAACTTATTAGGTGTATATTTTTTTGTAGTAATTGGATTCCGCCTTATTAGATATGCATTAGTCGTGCTTAATGTTTTGTTCATATTCTGACTTGTTGTTTATTCAAGTAATGTAAAGGATATGATAGCTAGCTAGAGTATTACATGCAGAAAAGGAAAACAAATAAAAGTGAATAATTGGGCTGTATTTAAGGGAGTGAATCGTGACTTTTCTTTCTCGTTTTGGGATGGATAAGTCATCTTCATTAATATTCAATCTATTTGATGAGCAAAACAAAAGAGTGAATCATGGATATATAATGAAAAAAAATGGTGAATATTTCTTTCCACCTTCTATACCCCTCTAAATGGAGCATGTGCATTCACAATACCCAACTTGCATATAAGTTCATGATTATGATATGCATTGTTTGGATTTAGCTCTAAGGCATCACATACGCTCTTCGACTTTTGATATTGACTAATGTCATGTACACTTATGGACTGTTTCGATTTTGAAAGACTTTTTGACCAAAACTTGAAAGGAATATTTGTGTTATATGATCTTGGTCGTGGTTGGAGTAAGGGTAGAGGGAGAGGTTCTATGAGGAGGATAGAGAAGAGAATAAAAAACGCTCTGAAAGGCATGTTTTTGAACATTTGAATGACAATCAGGGGCCTAATTTTCATTTCACGTTGAAAACTAACTGGTATCTAACTACATGACGGTCACCAGCTGCGCGTGGCCAATTTTAGTGAAACGGGCTCTAAGTCTTTTGAGAGAACCGATGAGCGTATGTGTCTCCGATCTAACATCGTCGAATCAATCGCCTTTAGCAATTGGAGAAATATGAGGGGATCAATTGGCAAAGCGTCACCGATGAGATGAGGGTTATAGTGAAGCCGGGAGAAATAATCGTTCTCGAAACTATAACAGATTGCTGGACAACGTTTATAGATTGGAGATCGTCGCATTGATTTACTGATTAATGAAGATTAGGGTTTTTGATATTCAATTCAATTTCATCATTCCCTTTTTAAAATAAATCTTGGAATGTATGGAATTGATTATGTATAATATATGATATGGGTACAGAATAAATTCATCGATTTGGGTTCTCTGAATAATGTAGGAACACATTCAAAATTTTGTGTAAATTGATTTGTTCTATGAATAAACTGATATTCACCAACTCACGACTGGAGTTTCGGTGCCATGAACGACCAAGACAATATGAAGGGATTGATGTCATGTTGAAGTCAGCACCTTATTTAAATTGTTAATTTTTAAAGAAAAAAATATTTTTGTGCATCTAACAATATCCCTTTTTCCCTTTCATATCGTAACTATTTTTTTTTCCAGTACCCTAGCTATTATTTAGGGATAACTTACCACTAAGATACCCTAAAATACTAAAAATACTTAAACTACCCTTGGTTGAACCACAATTAGATTCAATCCAATCGAGAAAACCATCCCGGTTCGGAAAAAATTATTGAAAAAGTCAGCTCCTCTGACAACCCCGAGAAGAAAACATGGGTATCTTAAATCAGCCGATACATGAGTATTTTAAATCATGGAAAAAGTCAGCTCCTTTAGAAAGAATGGGTTAGACCATAACAGCCGATTTGAGCCGGTCCAGTTGAACTTGTTTTTAAATCATGGGTGTTTTTAGTATTTTAAGGGCAGTTTGTCCCAAACTAATAGTTAGAGGTACTGCAAAAGAGAAAAAAATTAATTAGAATATAAAAGTAAAAATGTAGTATAGTTAGGTGCACAAAAATGTCTCTTTACCTTAGTTTTATTTTATAAGAGAAGAATAATTGTGTCATGTTTAACATATTTGATAAAAAAAAGAGGTTATAAATTATGACAGCTACTTTAAACTTTAGTGCAGTAACATAAAATAATTACAAATAACTATCAGTTTTTGCAACAGTAATGGTGCACAAAAGGTATGTGCGCCGTTAGAACATACATTTGTAACGGCGCACGCATAAAGTGCGCCGTTACAAATGTTTGTAACGGCGCACGGTACCTGTGCGCCGTTACAAATGTCTGTAACGGCGAACGTTAAACGTGCGCCGTTAATTACACAACTTTGTAACGGCGCACATCGTTATGTGCGCCGTTACAAATTGTGTTGACCGTTGACCAGTTTTGTTGCCGTTATGGAAAACGGTCGGAAATTGAGCCGTTGTTGTTACCGTTAGTTCGTAACGGCGCACCTTGGTATGTGCGCCGTTACAAATATGTATTATAAATCTTGGCAGAACCTCCCCTTCTTTTCCTACAACATATCTCACACCTACTTTTCTCCCGACAAGGGTAATTTCGTAATTTTGAAAATTTATAAATTTTCCCGAGCACCCTCAGACAAATCTTCCGAGAAGGTATGTACAAATTTTTAAATAATGCACTACATATAACTGCAAATTTGTATATGATTTCATCGATCCAAGTTTAGATTTTGTATGATTTTGCTTGTATGAATAATTTGCATGTTAAATTTATTAAATTAGTTTTGGAACTGATGAAATAAACTACTCGATTCCATGAATTGCATGATAACATTAGGGTCAATTCTCCCGATTCCATTAATTGCATGATAACATTAGGGTAAATTCTCCCGTAATTGTTGGACATTTAGAACCTAATTATAGGGGTATTTTGGTCATTTATGACCTAATTAGGGGTAATAAGGTTATAAATGACCAAACAAGGGTAATTAGGTAATTTATGTGAATGAGAAGGTACGTACATATTTTGAAATAATGCAATATTATGTAAATCAATTGTTAACCGAATTTATATATATTACATATATAGAATGGATCGGAGATGGATGGGATCCGTAAAAATGAGTGAGGAATGGATGAAAGGATTAAGCAGTTTTGTAAAATTTGCGAGAAAAAACGCTCCAAGAGATGGTGTGGGACGTTTCAAGTGTCCATGCACGAGGTGTTGTAATTCTGCTTGGCACGATATGGAGACTATTTGCGATCATATATTGAGGAAAGATTTCCTTAGATCGTATAATGTGTGGTTCCATCATGGCGAAGCCAAAGGAGCTAGCTCGAGCCGGAATTGGGATATCAGTTTGAGGGAAACATCGGCGAATCAGCCTTGTTCGACGTCGGACAACAATCCAGTATACGTTGATCCTGTGCATCAGCTCGTGGATGATGTAGACCCGACTAGAGATGTAAGGATTGACGAGGACGAGGACGAACAACAGAACATTGGAATAATAACCGAAGTCGAGGAGGGAGTCGCTAAGGCAACCATGACAGCATACAACCGGTTGGTGACGGACTCGCAAAAGCCGTTGTACGAAAATAGTGAGGATACTTCATTAGCAGCAATGTTAAGGATGTTGTCCATCAAGCAGAGCACCGGGATGTCTGACGAAGCTTTTACCAAGGTTGCCAAAGATTGTTGTTCTACGTTACCCCAACCTAATACGTATCCATCTAGCTATGCAGCGGCGAAGCAGAAAATGAAGGCAATCCAACTGCCACACGTGAAATATGATGCATGTCTGTACGGATGCACATTGTACTACGGAACACAATCGCAACTCCATACATGTAGCGTTTGTGGAGAGGCACGATACGCGAAGGTGGGAAAAAAATTAGTTCCGAAAAAGACGTTGTGGTACTTCCCATTGACTCCTCGACTTCAACGTTTATATCTTGCCCCAGAGACGGCTGAGTGGATGCGATGGCACGGGGAGCGGGAGAATGAGGACGATGAAATATTAGTACATCCATCGGACGGAGCGGATTGGATTCATTTTGACGCTAAATACCCAGTATTTTCTGGAGAAATACGGAACGTGCGGCTGGCGCTGTCAACCGACGGGTTCTCTCCATACGGGCCTACTTCGCCGAGTTACAGTTTATGGCCTGTAGTCGCTATCCCGTTGAATTTTCCGCCCTCGATGGCTATGAGAAAGGAGTATAACATCCTCACCATGTTGATATCTGGTCCAAAATCACCGGGGAAATGCTTAAATAACTTCATGCGTCCGCTGATTGATGAGTTGAACCATCTGTGGGAGCACGGAGTTGTCACGTGGGATGGTTCTAAGAAAGAGGCTTTCATCATGCGGGCTGCTGTGATGTGGACAATAAGTGACTTCCCGGGCTTGGGAATGTTGGGAGGCATCCAGACTAAAGGATATAAGGCATGTCCTTTATGCTTGGACGAGATCGATTCTGAACACAGTAACTCAAGAATCTCTTACCAAGGTGCTCGTAGGTTCTTACCACCGAAACATCCGCTGCGATTTCAGCCGTAGGCCTTTAACGGGAAGACAGAGACACGGAGAAGGCCTACCCGGCATTCAGGGGCTGCTGTACTCAGTGCGATTCTACGTCATCAATACCCACCGCCTAGTCTGCATCCGAAGTTCAGTAAATGAAAAGGGGGTGGTGTTCGTATATGTTGGTCTCATAAAAGCATTTTCTGGGAGCTGCCTTATTGGAAAACTCATAAAGTCAGACATGCGTTGGATTTGATGCATATAAAGAAGAACGTATGCGACAACGTCATAGGTACAGTTCTTGGAATTGCAGGGAAGACTAAGGATGACGTGAAAGCTAGGAGAACTTACGAGGAACAGGGTGTCTGGCAAGACCAATGGGTGCAAGACGGGGAGCTCCCAGATGCACCTTATGGCGTGGCGGGTCGTGATCGGAAGGAAGTACTGGAGCATATAAAAGCTGTTAAGTTTCCCTCTGGATATGCGGGAAGTCTAAAGAGCAAGGTGAATCCCGATGAGAAAAAGTTCCTCGGATTGAAGACCCACGATTGTCACGTGTTGATACAACGTATCTTTCCCCTTGTCATTCGGAAGTACGTTCCGCCTTATGTGGCAGAAGCATTAACAGAGCTGGGCAAGACCTTTCAAATGTTGTGCACGAGGGAACCGAGGAAAAAAGCCCTGAAAAAGTTGGGGGAAGATATAGTGGTTCTAGTCTGTAAGTTGGAAACTATTTTCCCTCCTTCATTCTGTACAATTATGGTTCACCTTCTACTGCACCTCCCGGATCAAGTTTTGCGAACCGGCCCAGTTTATCCTTGAATTCGAAATATCATGAAGAATTACCATTGAACTGTATAATCGAATATGACATTAACCTTCATAATTCGATTGTAGGCAACTTGGCGTGTACAAGAAAAGTGTGCGAAACCCGCGATATCCAGAAGGTTGTATAGCCCAACAGTACTTGATGTACGACTCTGTCACCTTCACTCAGATGTACCTTAACCGCGCCACTTCAGCCAGCGAAAGTTTTGTTAGTCCAGCTCTAGGTTTCAACTTATCAGTTGTTTCCCCACATGTACAAGTTAAGAGCGTGGTGCGAAACGACAAATTGAGCACCTCCGAGATGTTCTGGGCGAATTGGACAGTGATTGAGAATTGTGTCGAAGCAGATACATTCGTAGAATCACATCGTGCAGGGTTCCAACGAATACACCCACGGAAATCTCTTCAGGATCGAGTCATGTCATTTGTCTTTGAGTGGCGTAGAATTGTACGTAATAGACATCAGTTAACTTGAATTACCATTTACAAATTTTAGGGATAACTCATTTAAATTCCGTGTGCAGATGAGTGCTCCAGGGTGGCAACGAGAGTTGGTACTACTATCTAGAGGTCCTCGTTCGTCTGCCATTTATTCGCAGTGTACTGTTAACGGCGTCAAATTTTTATGCTTGAGAATCGACCAGGGCCGGAGAAATCAAAATTCAGGGGTCATGATTGAAGCAAACGACATATGTTACTACGGTGTTCTTATGGATGTATGTATCCTTACCTACTCGGAAGGCATGCCAGTCGTTCTATTCAAGTGTTGGTGGTACGACGAACGGACAGTTAAAAAGGACGCAAATGGATTCATTTCGGTCAACACGTCCACAGATCGTCACAAACAAAACCCATTTTGCCTTGCTTTAATGGAAAAACAGGTATACTATATCGACGACCCTAAATCTGGACCGTGGAAGGTTGTCAACGTCGTGTCGCATAGGGGTCACTACAAACCGAGCAGTTTAGCCCGTGCCGGTGACGACGACGACCTGGAGTTTGAAGTCGATGAACCTTACCAAGAAGATCGAATTGACATCGGCGCACCGGGTGGTATCACTATCGACCTAACAAACTTAATCCGGTGTCCACCGCCAGCACCTCCAGCTGAGAACGATGAAGAAGACGAAGAAACCGATGACAGCGATTTGGAAGGGCATGAAGATTATGATTCCGCCGACTCTGATACTTAATATGTATATGTACGTTTGATTGGTTATGAATAAATGGTTTTTTTAATCTATCAACTATAAAGAGTAATTTGGTCAACTCCGGCCGAATTAGGGGTAATTTGGTCAATTTCACCTTGAAAGGGTAATTCGGTCAATTCCGGCCGAATTATGGGTAATTTGGTCATTTCGACCAAAAAAAGAGTAATTGGGTCAGCTCCGGCCGAATTAGGGGTAATTCGGTCAATTTCACCTTCAAAGGGTAATTCGGTCAATTCGGACTACATTAGGGGTAATTCGGTGAATTCGACCTTCAAAAGGGTAATTCGGTGAATTCGACCTTTAAAAGGGTAATTCGGTCAACTCCGACCGAATTACCCCTAATTCGGTCAATTCCGGCCTAATTAGGGGTAATTCGGTCAATTTCACATTCAACTAATTTTTTTTCCTAAGTGTGGGTTTGTAACGGCGCACACAGGAAGGTGCGCCGTTACAAATCCACACTTAGGAAAAAATCAGGCAGTTGACTCTTGTCCTTTGAAATCGGTTTTTCGAGCCCGATCGAGATTCATACATTGAACAAAGTCAAATAAAATTATGAAACATGAACTAACAAGTCATTGCGCTCAAATTGGTACGGTCGATTTAACTTTTGGATCGACATAAATATAATAATATTATTTTTGGACGTTTGTAACGGCGCACATAGTCCACGTGCGCCGTTACAAAATGTTTATAACGGCGCACGGGTACTATGTGCGTCGTTACAACAGGTCAAATAGGCCAGTCAACTCTGTTGACTTCCCATTGACCGGTTAGATCTAGGTTCATACATTATTGGAATTGAATGAAATTTTGGCATATGAACTACACATTCATTACACTCCTATCCGTACGGTTGGATTAAAACTTTATTTTCAACACATTCCACTTTCGTTGAAAGCGTGAGTTTAGGGTTAAGGAAGGTAAAACTCACAAAAACCCTAAACTCATTGATGATCAAACGTTCGGTAGATTAATATATTTTATGTTCAATCAAAACCGTTCGATTAGTTAGAAATTACATATACGTGGTATAGTACAAATTTGAAGAAAATCAAACCACGGGAAGACCGCTTATCATTAACGATCGAGTTTAGGAAAAATTTAGGGAAGATGTTTGTAACGGCGCACATATCCGTGCGCCGTTACAAATGTAGATTGTAACGGCGCACATACCAACGTGCGCCGTTACAAATATGTTGACCGTTGCAAAAGTTGACCGTTGGGTTCAAACAACGGTCAGAAACGGCTCGATTTCTGACCGTTACGGTTTGTAACGGCGCACCTTATAGCGTGCGCCGTTACAAAATTGAGGTGTAACGGCGCACATGCCCATGTGCGCCGTTACACTAAAATTTGTAACGGCGCACACTTTAATGTGCGCCGTTACAAATATCGCAGATAAATTTGGGCAGAACCCTTTTTCTTCCTCCTGCGTTTTTTCTCTCCTTTCTTCCTTGCTGCCGTCGCCGTCAACCCCGCCGTCGCCCCTTCTCAGGTAAGTACCCTAATTCGTGTAATTTAGGGTTTTTAATTATGTTTAGGATGTTAGTTAGGATTTTGGTTTACAAATATTGCATGTTAGGATTATGTTTAGGGTGAATTCAAATTATGCAATTGATTATGTTTGGATGTTGAAATTATGCAACGAGAAAAAGGATGAAATTATGTTTGGATGTTGAAATTATGCAATTGAATTAGAATGTTTGGAATTATGGAATGTTTGGAATTAGAATGTTTGGAATTATGGAAATAAATTGCCCCTACGGGGCAATTTCGGCATTATATAAAAATTTGCCCCTTAGGGGCAATTTGGTAATTATGAAAAAATTGCCCTTAGGGGCAATTTGGTAATTATGGAAAAATTGCCCCTAAGGGGCAATTTCGGCATTATATAAAATTTTGCCCCTTAGGGGCAATTTGGTAATTATGAAAAAATTGCCCCTTTAGGGGCAATTTGGTAATTATGAAAAAATTGCCCTTAGGGGCAATTTGGTAATTATGAAAAAATTGCCCCTTTAGGGGCAATTTGGTAATTATGAAAAAATTGCCCTTAGGGGCAATTTGGTAATTCTAAATAAATTGCCCCTTAGGGGCAATTTTGGAATTATGGAAAAAATTGCCCCTAAGGGGCAATTTCGGCATTATATAAAAATTTGTCCCTTAGGGGCAATTTGGTAATTATGAAAAAATTGCCCTTAGGGGCAATTTGGTAATTATAAAAAAATTGCCCCTTAGGGGCAATTTTGGAATTTTGGAAAAAATTGCCCCTAAGGGGCAATTTCGGCATTATGAAAAAAATTATGACTTAGCAAAAATTTTGGAATTATGAAAAAATTGCCCCTAAAGGGCAATTTTGGAATTTTGGAAAGAATTGCCCCTAAGGGGCAATATTGGCATTATGAAAAAAATTATGACTTAGCAAAAATTTTGAAATTATGAAAAAATTGCCCCTAAAGGGCAATTTTGGAATTTTGGAAAGAATTGCCCCTAAGGGGCAATTTCGGCATTATGAAAAAAATTATGACTTAGCAAAAATTTTGGAATTATGAAAAAATTGCCCCTAAGGGGCAATTTTGGAATTATAAGAAAAATTTGCCCTTCAGGGGCAATTTGAGAATTATGAATAAATTGCCCCATAGGGGCATTTTGGGAATTATGAAAAAATTGCCCCTAAGGGGCAATTTCGGAATTTTGAAAAAAATTATCCCCTTAGGGGCAATTTTGGAAAACTCACAAAATTTTAGCCCCTAAGGGTAATTCGGGCATTTTCGGTCGAATTTCTCTATTCTTTCGGTCAAATTGACCTTAAAAGTCTTATTCGGTCAATTACAGATAATGGAGCCTAGACGTAAGGCACCTAGGGCAAGGGCACCTAGGCGAGCCACCATGGACATTCCATTTTTCCAGGCTTCGCAGGCGCCGGAGGTACATGATGAGATGTACACTCCGTCACCGCCGCAGCCGACTCAGCCCACTCAGCCGACTTATCCGGGCTGGGAGTTCCAGGTCCCGGATCCTCGGAGTTTCCAGGAGATGCTCGGAGACGTCGCAGGACCCTCCGATGAGGACTTTGTGCCGGATGAGTCCGAACTGCCGCTGAACGAGTGGAGGCTCCTTCCTCTCGAGTACAGAGAGATTTCGAGGTACGAGCTGTACTTCGACTACAAGGTGGAAGTCGACTGCCTCAGGACGAAGAGCTGGGAAGCCAGAGCAAAGAATGACCAAAAGATCGACATCAACATCGCCGACGATGAGAGAGTAGTTCAGGCGAACGGAGGTCCGTTGCTCTTGACGTGGGAAAACGGCCGACCACGTGTCGCAGGAGGAATCCTTTCGGCCGATAGGGTGAAGACGATTATAGGGAAATTCGCTCGGGAACGCGATGCTTTCTACCAGACGTTTGGAGATTTGCCGCCGTCTGAGTTCCAGGCGTTTTGGAGGAGTTTCGGGGTAATTTCAACGTTTACTCTAATTTTTTTCCAAATGTTCGTATTAAAAATATTCACGTCATATTTGTGAATTTCAGCGTTTGTTTGAAGTGACCGATTCGGTTGAGCTACGGGGTTGGATTCGTGAGACGGCCATAAGCGCTTACAAGGAGCGAAAATTCAACATGAAGCGGTTATACAAGCTGTACGTTGACCCGACTAGATTGGACCGGAATGGGATTCCCAAGAGTCTGAAAGGGAAGAAGTCCCAGTGGCGGTGGCTCGTTGAACATTTCGATGCCAACGAGGTATATTACTAATTTTTACTTTACTTTAATTTTTTCTTGAATTTTTACTATTTATCATTTGAATTTACTTTGATTTTTTTTCCAGAAAAATGTTGGTACTCAAATGAGTGCCAGTCGGAGGAGCGACAACAAGTTAAACCACCACACTGGCAAAGTCCCATTTCGAGCGCTTTGGGAGAGGATGTCGGCGGCCGGGGAAGTGGAGGTCTCCAAAAAGTTGGAGGCCTTACTGAAGGCTCACAAGGCCTTACCTAGGCCTGGTGATGGTCCACAGGAGGGGGAGGAGGAACTCAACCCGAAGCTTGTAAGTTTCGTTCTTTTTTTTTTATTTTAATATTTTAATTTATTATATTAATCAAATTTTTTTTGTAGCTTTACATTAGGAATGCGCTTAGGGATTGGAAGAATGACGAGGCGAACTACAACGAGGATGGAACGCTGAACAAGATGACCGACGTTGAAGAGGATGAGGTCATGCGACAAGCTGCCGAGTATGTTCGCCAGATCGAGCTTGCCAGAGGAGTTACTATAGAACCCTCCAGAGGACGACGCATCCGGGGTTGCGGGAGTGCTTACGAGGCACCGCCGAGACAGAGAAGACGTTCGACCTCCTCTGATGGTAGTCAAGAGGAGATTGCGGAGCTCCGGACTGAACTCACGGAACTTCGCGCTGAACGTCAGGCTGAACGTGAGCAAGCCGCCGCCGAAAAACAGCAAGCCGCCGCCGAAAAACAGCATGCCGAGCAGATGTTCCAATACTTCCAACAACAGCTGCTGTTACTCAACCCTAATCTCGCCCCTCCACCACCACCTCCGAATAGTTCTAGAGATCCTGGAGGCCCGTCCTCATAGATTTTTTGTAATTTAAATATGTTATTCAACAATTTAAATATTAATATAATTTTATTTTCAATTTCAATATTCATTTCTAAATAAAAAAAATAAATTTTAAAAAAAATAATAAATATAAAATTTATTTTATATTTATTATTTTTTTAAAAATTTATTTTTTTTATTATTCTGCATTATTTGTAACGGCGCACAAAACGCGTGCGCCGTTACAAATTTGACGGCATTTATAACGGCGCATCGGGTTTGTGCGCCGTTACAATTATTGACGGCGCACGCCGTCTGTGCGCCGTCACAACCTGTAACGGCGCACACACGAAGTGCGCCGTTACTCATTGTAACGGCGCCCTCCGTAAGTGCGCCGTTACAAACGGTGACGGCACCGTCAACTTCATCAACGGTGACGACATCATTTGTAACGGCGCACTGACGGTGTGCGCCGTCAACGTTAGTAACGGCGCACGTCTTTTGTGCGCCGTTACAGGTTGTAACGGTGTAACGGCACACAGACAGCGCATTGTGCGCCGTTACAGACGTTTTTGTGCGCCGTTACAGTTTGTAACGGCGCACAAATCCTCTGTAACGGTGCTGTTAGCGTGCGCCGTTACAAATAAAAAAATTGATAGTCACGAAGTTTTATCATCATGCAGTCATAAATAGAGAGATAATAATAGATCAAAGTTTTGAAATTAAAATTAAAATTAAACTATTGTTGGAGTGTTGGAGTTAATATGCAAAGTCCAAATTCGTAACACATATACGTAGAAATGAATTTTCCATACAATATAACCGGTTTGCTTATAACAATATGAATCATATCATATGTATATAGACAGGGACACACTCCATTACAAATGTTCAACGTGTCTGAATTCAACGAATTCATCCTAATCGTCTAATCTACCAAATTTTACCAACCCCAAACTAACGAAAATCCTCACCTAACGCGCTCCGCGTAGATATTTTGAGAATTTCCCTCCAATTTTTGTGTTGATTGTCGTCCACTAATTTATATCTGGTGTAATGTCGCAATTCTGAATATAATGTCGAACCAACCTAAACCAGATTAAATTCATTTGTGGTCAGAGACAGAAACGACTTTCATTATATTTATATTGGGTGTAATGTCGCGATTCTAACTATAATCTCGACCCTTTTATTTTTTCAAAAGATTGGTTTTCTCGCACCACAGGTGCCCTACCGGAGCCCGAAGCCTGGTCCATGTCGTGCTGAGCCGGCCGGCCGAACAGACTACGGCGGCGCGCGTGTGGGTTTGGCCGTAGCCGCATGTTACCCCTAAAAGGCTCACACACAACTGATAGAGGAAGGGAGACAAACCAATATAAACAACAAAAAAGTTTCACATCTAAGCGATGTGAAATTCCAAGTGTGAGAGAAACCAAACTTACGAGTGTATAGTCTAAACTTGTGAGTGTATAGTCTAGTCTATAAGTGTATAGTCAAAGTTACGAGTGTATAATCAAACTTATGATTGTAATGTTCAAACTTGTTAGTCCATAGTATAAACTTGTAGGTATATAGTCTATACTTGTGAGTGTATAGTCTAAACTTGTGAGTGTATTGTCTATTCTTCATACACCCACACATCTAGACTATACACTCACAAGTATAAACTATATATCTACAAGTTTAGACTATACACTCATATGTTTGAACATTAAAATCACTAGTTTAGACAATACACTCATAAGTTTGACTATACACTCACAAGTTTAGATTATACTTGTGAGTGTATAGTCTAGACTTTGAATATTTTTTAATCCATCACTTCAGTCCTTTTTTCTCTTCTTTATCATTTTAGCTCTATAAACATCATCATGATAGATAGGTTTGAATATTTCTTGATCCATCACTTCAGTCTTTTTTTTCTCTGCTTTATTGTATAAACTTGTGATTGTAATGTTCAAACATGTGAGTGTATATTCTAACTTGTAGATATATAGTATACACTTGTGAGTGTATAGTCTAGACTTATGGGTTTATGAAGAGTAGACAATACAAGTATAGACTATACACTCAAAAGTTTGTGGCCAAAAACATAAACGGTTTTTTTTCTCCAAGTCATTTTTTCTCTTCTTTATCATTTTTAGTTTTATAAACATCATCATGATAGCCAGGTTTGAACATTTCTTGATCCATCACTTCAATCCTTTTTTCTCTGCTTTATTGTCTAAACTTGTGGTTATAATGTTCAAACTTGTGTCTAAACTTCGACTCCGACCCTAACTCCGACTCTGACTCCGGGCCTAACTCCGACTCAAATGATGACGCAGGTGACTATCTCGCCGGGAGTGCCTTCGGACCAACAGCAGCCTCCAGCACATGCCGACGAACAACCGCGACCGAGCAAGAGGTTCAAGAATATGGCGAAGAAGACGTTGAAGACAAAATGGCTAGGACAACTCCATTAGGTTCTTAAGTCACAAATTGTGTTGACGTTGTTAGTAATTATACATTTATTGTTTGACTTTTAATTTGGTTTCCAATTGAAAAGTTTCTATTTTCGTTCGCTGCAAATTGCAGTTTAGGATTTAGTTGAATTGCTAAGGTTTACATGTGTAATTGGTAACGGGAAACTAAGAAATGGGGACAGATTTTGCCCAAATTTTTATCAAACATAACTGGCGAGATATTGGCAATATCTCGCCGGCTAAGTTCGGCTATGTTTTACAATCTAGCCGGCGAGATGTTGACCAATATCTTTCCAGCTAGGTTTTACACAAATAGTCGGCGAGATATTGCCAAAATATCGCCGGCTAAGTTTTACAACCTTAACCGACAAGATTTTGGCAATATCTCGCCGGTTAGATTCCTGGCGATAATTTGAAAATTTTGCCGATAAAACTTCACCAAGACGGCGAGATATTGGTCACCTCCAAGCCGGCGAGATATTGATGCAATATCTCGCCGGCTATGACCATTTTCTACGAGACTTGCCCGACGAGAACCAAGCCGGCGAATTTCGGTCGAAAATCTCGCCCAGCTTGGCCAAGCCGGCGAGACCGGCTCTCTTGCCAGGCAAAAACAAAATCTCGCCAGCTTAAAGATAGTTTCTAGTGGTGCTCCCATCTATAAGGTAAGCACTTCATTAGTTTACATTGTTCTAAAATTTGTTATCTTCTTGCTTGTTATATATATGCTGATTATACATTGTTCATTAGTGACTTTCAGTTTTCGGAAACTTGAAGCCGTTTTGTAGTGCATATACGTGAAGAATTGAAAAACTGATCAAAATCACTATCATACACCAAATTAGAGGCTTGTAGGAGCTTTGATGATTATTGTATAATCTTTTTTTGTGTTGTTTTCTCCTTTGTTATGCAACGTGAAAGTAAAAACTAGCTAGCGCAACTTCTATTGCTGTTAAATTATTGGTATTTCTTATTATTTTTGTAAGGGTAATGACAGTTGAAACTATAACCAATTATGTCATGTTTCAAAATGAATACAACAACTTCCAAAATTTCATTTTCGGTACCCCAAGTTTTGATAAACGACACTTAACTCAACGTCTGTTAAATCTAACTGAATTGGTCTGTTAAAAAGTCTAAAATGCCCTCAATAGTTTTGGTTTGTAAAACCAGTCTGATTGATTCAATTGATATAATTATGAAATGACTATTTTACCCCTAATTGAACAACTAATTTTACTAGTGGTTTGAGGACAAATTTGACTTTTCAATTCTTCATGGATATTTTGTATTTGATTTGGAGGATATATATGCTTATGTTGCTCTGGTCCAGTGTCTATCTTGGGGGACAAAGTGTGAGTGCACTGCTCGACACCTCACAACCTCGCGCAAGACACGCGATCGACAAATAATATAACCGGTAAATATTTGGGTTGATTTTCACATGGACCAAAATGAGATTTCTTATTTTGTTAATTTGTCTTCTCTTCGGTAAAAAAATGAAAATAAGTAAATGCATAGTTTTTAGGAGTTTCGATCAAAATTTAATGAAATTAATAAACAACTAGATTATCTGTGGTAAACTAAAGTGGGGGTGAGGGGAGGAATCAAGAAGTTAAAGCAACAAAGTGTGTTAGCTCGATGCTTTTACTGATTCAAACATGGGAAAACTCGATTACAAACTATCCTTCCTCTACAAATTTTAGAATGGTTTGTAGTCATAAGATGGTGAAAAGAGACGGTAGGGATCGAAACAGATGAAACATAAACAAAATCCAAACGAAAGTGGTTAAAAAGAAATATAGAGTAATTTGGTCATTTTACCACAGTTTAAATTGAAAAATTGTTGAAAGATAACAGACTAACTAACAGTGTTAAAATGTTTAAAATTGGGTACCTGCCAATGGAAAATATTTTTAAATATATAGTTATCCCCCGAACAACAAATTCTAGGTGCAACTAGTGATATTATCCCTCTCAATCATCTTGATATTTTTGTTGATAGTAAGTGGTTTGGGCCTGACCCAGACCCAACACAATTGGCTAAGAACAACAAGGGTTCTTTGTTATTAAATTGGGCTTTTCTTAAACAGGCATGTATTGTTTAAACTCTAATGCCATTGCCCTATATAATCAACACACAGATGAAACCTAGCTATGTTAATTTGTGTTTCAGTATCTATGGACTTGCGTATTGCTAAGGAAAGTAGAGTTGAAGCTGAAACAGATGATTGGTCGTCGATTAACGGCGATATCTTGCTGTTGATCGCCGAGAAAATCAGGTCCGTCCACGATTACGTGAGGTTGTGTGCGGTGTGTCGCTCCTGGTACTTGCTCGCCACCGATTTCTACACTAATCAAACCCACAAACTAAACTTATTCCAACCCTATTACTTTTCCGGAAACGATTCCATTCCTAATCGTCCCGTGATTAATGATCATAATGTTGAGAATAATGATCAGGTCTTCACTCTCACAAACCCTTCCTCGGATTCAATACTGCAGCTCAGCTCACCCGGCCACATCTCCCTCTGCTGGGGCTCTCCGTTCGGCTGGCTCATCACTTTTGACCGCAGCGATAATCTCCGGTTCAGCCTCCTCAATCCCTTCACCAGAGCCACCATCCCCCTCCCCTGCTCCCTCCCTAAGTCCTGGGAGCCCCGCTCTCGAACCGGCATGCTCAACGCCTTCCTCACGGCCAACCCCGACACGGATCCCGATAACTGTCTCGTTATCGTCTACGCCGGACCCTGCAGGCTGGCGTTTGCCCGGCTGGGCGGGCACAGGAAGAACTGGTCTCACGTGAAGTCACTTGTTTCCATGTTACACGGCGTCGCTTATTTCCAAGGCAATTTGTACGGAATTACATCCTCGGGTGTGAACCTTCCTGTACATTTGGTCTTGTTTGATTTGAACCACCGACGACAAAGCCGCTATTATCTTATTCAAACCCTAACCCTAGACGCTATTTTCTATCCGGAGACACCGCAGCATTGCGCCCAGAAACATCTTTTCACCCTCGACGGTCACCTCTGTTTGTGCGTGAGCTTAGCTAATAGCTTCGGTTTCAAAATTTTCAAAATCGACCTCGATGACGGGAACTTTACCCAACTTCACTCGCTGGGGGGTCATTGTTTGTATTTGGGCCATAGCTGTTCATTTTCTAGCAAGACAAGTTATTCTTTAACTAACGAATTCGCAAGCAATTGCGTGTTCAACTATAAAACTCCTCGTCAAGTTTGGGATGTGGAGCACTCAAGAATGGTCCATATCGAAAGGGATCATTGGCCAAAGAGATTAATGTATACGGGCCTCTGGATCCTCCCATCTATAAAGTAAGCACTTCATTTTACATGTACCTAGTTTTATTTTATCGGCTTGTTCTAAAATTTGTTACCGTCTTGCTTGTTATGCTAATTATAATTTCATTTGGCAACTTTTCAGTTTTCAAAAGCTTGAAGCCGATTTGTAGAGCATACATAAAGAATTGAAACTCAACAAAATCTCTTATATATCATGCATACGTACAGCAGGGAGGATCGTAGGAACTTGATGATTTCCAGACGTCTACTGAATAATCTCTTGTGTTGTTTTCTCTTTGTTATGCAACCTCAAAGTGAAAGTAAAAACTAGCACAACTTCTATTATATGTTAAATCATATACGTATTTGTTTCATGTTATGTTTCTAGTAAGCAAAAGTAAGGTGAGTTCAATATATCTTTTATGAATTTAACGTCTGATCAAACCTTAAAATAATAGCAGTAGAGGGTTCAGATCAGTGAAGTTTGAAGCCTTTTGATTTTGAAAGGGCATTGTAAGATAATATAATTGTAGACTCATGAACAATTTTGATCCTCAATGAAATAAAATTAAGGTTCATAGATTATAATAGTGCTAAACAATACAATGCCACATGGATTTACAAATATGAAATACATATTTCCAAAACTGAATTAGTCCTCAATGAAATGAAAGGTTCATAGATTACAATATAGAGATAAAACAGAACAATGCCACGGGAATTTACAAATACGAAATATATATTTCCAAAACTGAGTTTCTATGAAGCTAAACTAGGATTGAGTCATAGTTAACATGTCGATATGTTGATGAAACAATTTCCGATGTGTTACTTCGTAGCGGAGAGAGTGAAAGTGACATTATTTTTATGTTTTGACCAACATGGTATCAAGAAAGAACCAAATGTGAGGAGAAGAAAGTGGAAATTTTGTTGTAAAAATTTGTTATAACATAATTTTGAAAATTTGAAAACTAAATAAGAATATTTTAGTAATTTCACATTATAAGAAAACAAAATGAGTAAAGTGAGTCTGAAACATAAAAAAATTTGAGGGAAAACGCGACATATTATTAAAGTATTAAGCAATTAACCCGACATTACACCAGACAACCAAAGTACCAGATGGTGGGACAAATCATGGGTCATGATTTTAGCTACTGTTAGTTAAAACTTAACTGACTAATGCAATGAGCCATGGAATTACAAGAACAACGAGCAAAACAAATTGTAATGCAACGAAATGTTTCCACCTCAAATGAATTGAGACTTCACGCAAATTCGTTACAAGAACCACCCAAAAATACTTAGAGCAAGTCCAAATAAACTTGCGAAACAAATCGATCCCTTCCAACCCTCTTCCTAATCTCGTGTCTTCTAGCTCTCAAAATGGCTAAATGAGACACCACGAAAATGTACTAAAAGTTAAGAAAACCAAGAACCCTAGGACAATATGCTTACTTGAATATGCCAAATGTGGTGAGATATGGCAAACCTTTCGTTTTCTCTAAAATCGAAACAAAATGCAGGTCCCAATCCTACGTGTTTGAACACGTGTAACTGACGTGGAATAACAATTCATCTTCATGGCCAACAGAAAGTTCCCCGTTTTGGCGCTGAAAAAATAACGGATATATGAAGCCACGTGGTTACAAAAATCTTAAGAGTCCGTTAAAAGAGAAGTGGTTCCGTTGGTATTCTCGAGTCTCGACCAGAGAGCCCCACCCTCTCTCTCTCTCTCTCTCTCTGAAGAAGTAGAAGAAGAAAGAAGAAGAAGAAGAAGGAAGGATCGTTCCTTTGGGTGGTGGCGTCTCCGTCTTTCTTCTTCTCCATCACTCAATTTCATCACCATTGTTGTTTCTTCTTCAATTTCCAGTTGCTCTTTTGAGAAATTGTGTGAAAACGGAAGCCATTGAAGGAAGTGGATCTCGATTCTCGGCTGCTTGTTGATTTTCAGATCGGTTTCTTCCAAACTCATGAGGTAGTGCTCTCTCGCTCGGTCCATTGGTCGATCATATGTTTGTGTGATTATGATCGATAGCGATTGTTTTGGGATATCGAATGTGCAGGTTTTTGTGTGATCTGAATCTGGAGACGCGGTACGGAATCTCTATGATTTCACGGCTTGAAATGATAATTTCTTTGTACTTATGCATCTCGGTTGATTTGTTCGTGATGATATGGACTTTGGCTTTACTAGGTCACATTTGTTCATAAGTTATGGTTCCAGTTTTTGAAATTGACATGAATTAGTTGTTGAATTGTTGAGTTTTCTTGAGTAATTAGTAGGTTTAATCCATTGTCTGGTCTGGTAGTTTTCTAGGAAAGTTGTAGACAAATGATTGGTAATTCTGGTCAAATTAGGCACTCACCTTGATTTCTATATGTTTCATGTCCAACTTTAAATATCACCATTTATGATCTTCTCTTTGGTCTAAAATTGATTGTTTCAAATATATGTTCATTGAGATTCAATTTAGTTTGCAATTATACAACAAAAGTACTCTTGACGATGTTATGAAGCATATTAAATTACTTCTGTTTTTCATGATATGTGCCTTCTGTGTGGCTTTGTTAGAACCGAACTTGGAACTGATTTTTTGTTACTATGTAGAATGGTAGCTCCGGAACTAATGACGACGGTTCACATTTGTGACTCTTCAACGAATGGTTCTCCAGTGCCGCCTCCTTTGTGTGGCCCAGCAACAAATAATCCCAGTTCAGGAGGGTTAGTAACAAATGGCCCTAAGCTAAGAGGATGCAGCTCTGTCTCTACGGTAACAAGGGATATGTGGGAGCGCCTCTTTGATGAAGGCTATAAAACAGATGTTACTATAAATACTGAACATGGTGGCGTCATCCATGCACACGCTATTGTTATTGTAAGTTCTTTGTCTTTCTCTTTGTAAGTCATCAGAGTAAAGACTATTCTAGGGGATCCGATGTGCTCATGCTTAAATATTTGATGCAAAGATATAAACAAACATGCAGGCAGAACTTGTTATAGGCTAGTTACATTCAGATGAAACACACCTGCCTGAGTGAAAAATTACATGCACAAGAATCTGAGGTTGATGTAGATATAGTATCATCTTTATCGTAGTAATTGAACTTTGAACTTGAGGAGAGATTGTTTCACCTGCCTCGGTGAAAAATTGCATGCACGGGGATCTGAGGTTGATGTAGATACAATATTATCTTGTATCGTAGTAGTTGAACTTCGAATTGGAGGAGAGATTGTTTAGTGGATTTACTTGGCATCTTGAACAAATAACTTATATTGTCTGCTCATCTGATGCTTACACACAGGGTATGGCTTCTCCTGTGATAAGAGGCATGATAAAGCAATCAAAAACCCGTGCTAATCAACGATCGATCTCAGTTCGTGGTGTTTCACATGATGCAGTCAGGGTTTTCATTCGATTCTTGTACTCTTCCTGGTAATTGATACTCTTTGCCTTTGATACACACCATGTTTTTGCTTGAGATATTGATTGTTCAGGTCATATAGAGCAGTGGGTGTTTAAAATTTTAAACTGCCCCATTTATCACAATAATTCTTTTCATTGGTATATATTAGTAATTAGTTTGCTTCTACTCATGTTTGGTTATTGGTGTTTCTTTTGCAGCTATGAGAAGGATGATATGGAAGAATTTGTCTTGCAGTTGCTGGTTCTTTCGCATGTTTTCAGGGTTCCCGAATTAAAGCGAGTGTGTGTGCACCAACTGGAGCATGGTTTGCTTACTACAGAGAATGTTATTGATATATTTCAGCTTGCACTTCTATGTGATGCCCCTAGGCTTAGCCTCATCTGTCACCACACAATCATGAAAAACTTGGAAGCTGTTGCTTCTACTGAAGGCTGGAAAGCAATGAAGGAGAGCCACCCGGTGCTAGAAAAAGAACTTTTCAAATCCATGATTCAAGAAGATCGTGTAAGTTTCTCTTGTTTCAGAAATGAAGCAAATATAGTAAACTTGAATAAAAACATACATCTATCTAACTTTGATCTGAAGTCATGAACTGAATTTATTTCCAGACACGAAGGGAGAGGATCAGAAAAATGAAGGAGAGGAAGGTGTATCTGGAGCTGTACGAGGCCATGGAGGCTCTAGTTCATATATGCAGAGATGGGTGTAGGACAATTGGCCCTTCCGACAAAGATTTCAAAGAGGACCAGCCCCCATGTAAATATGCCGCCTGCAAGGGACTGGAATTGCTTGTCCGTCACTTTGCTGGTTGCAAATTAAGAGTCCCGGGCGGTTGCATGCACTGCAAGAGAATGTGGCAACTATTAGAACTACACTCCCGTCTTTGCACAAATTCAGATGCTTGCAGGGTTCCTTTATGCAGGTCAATTCATAATCTTCCTTCACTTTTCATCTTATTGTTGCTTGCGCGCTTACACCACATACACACTACTTAGGCATCACAGAAATACCCGGCTTTAAATTTGAACTTACAAAAGAAAGGTTATTTGGGTATATCCATTATATTCCTTCATTATTGTGCACGAACACACACTACTTAGGCATCCACAGAAATGCACATTCTCTAAATTTGAACTTACCCAAGAAATTAAACCCTGTTACTTCAGTAACTTTAAACAGAAGGTTAAGAAACAAAGCAAGAAGGATGGGGTGAAGTGGAAAAAACTTGCAAGAAAGATTTTGATGACGAAGCGCGTTGCAGGAGCACCCTCTTTCTCATCTGCGATCCCCGCCGTGTCGTGGAAAACAACATAGAGACAATTGTAAATTCTTTGTAAGTAGAGTACGCAGAGACAATTTTGCTCCCCAAATATAAGAATTGGGAGTGTTAATGGGTCTCAGTATGAATATGTACATATCAAAGTTTTGGAGAATGGCTTCCCTATTAATTACTGTACGTGTACGTGTAAATATGGACTTCCCTTACACTACAGCCGATTCTAGCTTGATTGAGTTGTAATGTTACTGTCACTTCTTTTTGAACACTCTGGATTTGGATCTCTGACTCAATATCTTACACATAAGATTATTCATTGTCATGAAATTCGATATTATGGTCTATAAATTTGTGGTACAGGTTGTTCTCATCAAACAAATTGATTCAAGGCTCAAGTATTGTACGAAAAAAGGAATTAGAGGACAATTTGGTGGTGGAAAGAAAGGTATATACAGATAAGTAAAGTGGTGGGCCTGAAAGTGAAGAATTTAAGATTTTGGTTAATGTTGTTGAGCATGCATGTTCATGTTCATGGAGTCACAATCATTCTATTAGGGTTTGGTGAGGATTCTTCAATGTGCCCAACTTGATGTTCCTATCTGCCATACAACTAAACCTAATTTGAAATTGAAAGTTCAAGAAAGGACCACACGTTAATAACTGGACGAATGGCTAAATGTCTTGTGATTTGACTTTTTTACTTAGCATGATATATATCTTCTAATATAATAATCACATAACAAATATATATATATACCTATATGTCTTCTTAATTGAATAAAAATTTAAAAATAAGTGTACCAAGAAAATTATTTATGCATATATTTAAGGGACAAATCATAAGTTTTTTTTTGTAGTACGGCAACTAAAATTAAAATACAAGACTAAGAGTCACAAACTAAGTATTTTATTTTTATTGAACATATATTTTATATTATTTTTATATAATTTTGCAAACTACGTAAAAAAATTAATTTATCTCACTCTTATTAATATCTTAATTTTTAAAATAATAAAAATGTCTTTTTTTTTAATTTATTATTTATTAGTATTTTTCAAGTTGAAAAGACTAAATGCTCTTGTTTGTACTCCAAATTTTCATTCAATAGTCATCTAAAGTTTACAATTGTTTTTCATCACCGATTATTGCTTCTCCCTCCCCCGTATCCTACCCGTTCATTATGTTTTTTTCCAGGTTTTCCGTTCCGATCAGGGCCGGGTACATCGGGTATCCTTCGGGCTCGATTCCTTTTTGCCATCCCTAATTTTGAGGGCTTTTGAAGGACTAATTCGACTATTTAAATTTTAAGATTAAATTAATAATGGGCTCATAATTAAGAGAACAAATTGGTCATTTAAGCTGATTGAATGGGGGTCGTAATCAGGTAAAAACCTATTGTTTCTATACAAATGTTAGAACACATTTCATCCATCCAATCAATTTATATACGGCTACGATTCACATAGTAGATTGATGGCAAGTCAAAGTAATTTAGTTAAAATCACCCCACAATTTTGACAATTCGCGTGGTCAGAAGGTTATATATGTAATTTTATTTTCATCATTTATTTATCAAATTAAATCACAACTTGATTATCTCTAATCATAATTATTTTTGAAGATCATAATTAATTTACTTGATTTCCTCTAACTATAATTATCTTCTCTAATCACGATTTTCTCTAATCATAATTATCTTTGAAGACCATAATTAATTTACTTGATTTCCTTTAATCATAATTATCTTCTCTAATCACAATCTAACCAAAATTTTGATTTGATTTCATAAACATTAAGAAATTGTGTTATGACCAGAATTTTTATGTAATTTTTTGAACAATCAGAAATTGTGTCATGACCAGAACTTTGTAATTAGTTTCATGACCAAAATTTTTTATTTTGTTTCATAAAGAAACACAGATTGTAACATGACCAAAAATTTTATTTTGTTTCATGAACAAACAGAAATTGTGTCATGCACATGACTTTTGTAACCAATTTTTTATTGTCATGACGAAAATTTTTATTTTGTTTCATGAACAATAAAATATTGTGTCATGCACGTTACTTTGTAATTAGTTACTCAAGACAATATTTTTGTAATTAGTTTCATGATCAAAATAATTTTTTTTCTGATTTCCTCTGTTAATGTCAGGTTTTAGTTCCCTTTGTTCAGCTATGAACTCGTTGTTTACAATTTGGTCATCAGCTTCTTTGTTGTACATCTTTAAATCACGTTGACAGTTACGGAAGTCGGTCATTGTTGCCCCAACATGTTCCGGTCCACCCACAATAGAGGTGCACACGTTGAAAGTTGCAGTAGCACCTACATTAACCTTATGACAATCCATCATAAATGGTTTTTGTGTATTGTTTAGGTCTCGATTGCAACGTAATTCTTGGAAGTGCTTGGTACCGTAAAACGGTGATTATGCTCTTCCACGACAACAACATCTTTCTCGTTTTCCAGCCACGTTCAAGTCCT